>VZSZ01007044.1:15492-54479 GCA_013398815.1 Ibidorhyncha struthersii | reverse complement strand
GGGGGTAGGGTGGGGTTATTATTTTGTTTTTTAAAAATGTAACTGCTAGCCATTTCCACATATTGGGGGAAAAATGTCTGCACTAAGGAAAACACAGAGTGTGTTTATGTAATTAAGACTGTTTCATAATACTTACACACAACTGGGCTGAATTATGATTCTGAATTAAGGTAGAAGTTGAGAGTTGCATAACCAACCCTACTAGTATTTTCTGACTTTTTAACGTTCAACTTTGCAACCTCAGCATCTTTTAAAAATGCTTTTTGGGGTAAGTATTCTGAAATACGTAGGATTAAATATAAATTTTCATAATGTTCTAACATATAGCCTTAACACCTTTAGAAGCTGGACATTTATCACCAGCTTACTGTAATACTGCAAATATGAAAGTAAATGTCATGATTTACTGCAAAGAAAGTTACCTACCGTGCAATAGTAAGCATGCACATAAAAACTATAGTACAGATGAAAAAGCTGTAGCTTTGAAGTCAGAAATAATAATACCTTATAAAAAGCAGTTTTTAATTCACTGCTTAAAGCTTTAGGGATAAAGTCAAGTCACACAGAACAAAAGGCTGCTGCATACAAGATTCTTGCTTTGTTATATTACCTAATCTGAAACATAACATCTCCCCACTTCAACAGAAGTCAATGGGAATTAGTCATAGAATACAGAAGACACTGTGAAAGGTTATCTTGGAAAAGTCAAGCTCTATTGGTGAGATCCATCTGACCAAAGCAAACATCTGCTTCTGAGGGAGTCACCTGAACTATCTCTACACAGTTGTGGTGGGGAGGAGAAAGGTTCTTTTAGGGTGCAATTAATCTGATTTGTTTTAAACAGCTCTCTTGATCATTCCTCTCCACCGAATATAGAGTAAGCCTAATGTCACCAGCTTACAGATGTAGCCATTATAGATATTCACAGTCAAGAAGAAGGCATCCTACTCTGGGTTTGTCAAGTAAGGACACAGGGCTTTGGACACCTTTGACTATTTTGACTTGAGTTTCTGTTTCAGTTCATTAACTGTGTAACAGTCACTATACATTTTACATCACTTCTATTGTAAAGATAAAAGTCAGTAACAACTGCAAAATTTTTAACAACTGCTTTACAGTGGCAGAACCACAGAAAAGCCCAGCGGTAATTAGTAGCTCACATTCTGCGTGGAATATAAAACAGTGCGTAGCAAATAAGGCCAGACATAGAATTACAGGCTTTGCCTATGCTGTGCTTTAAATGAACAAAGGTCCAGTGGGAAACAGCATACGCAACAATGTAAATGAAACCTGTATCAGAGTGACTATATACTAAGGAATCTAATTATGGTTGCAGGCCTCAATTCTGGCACATTCTAACTTTGGCAAGTTTTCATAGAATGGGGGCTTCGGTTTGTAAGAAACATTTCAAAGAATAATAAAACATTTTTTGAATTTATTTTTTGTTTACATTTTTATTTACTTAGCAGGAGTAAAAAAGTAAAAATAACCTATACTCTAATTTTCTGCCTTAAAATAATAAAAAAGGTAAGAGGAAGATCAGGTTTTAAGTCAGACTCAGGCATTCAATATTGAATTTGCCGTTTTCATCTAACCTGATATTGGCAACTAAATGGAACTCTAACTTCAGAAGTCTAAAGGTCTAAAGATGAAGTCAGAACTACTCACCTTGGGCTCTCATTCTAAAACAGAGCCAGAATTAGAAATCTCCAGAGAAGTAATTAATCTGAAATGTCTTAAAAAACTGCTTAGTGTTAGTTATTTAAGCTTACCTTATCTGGCTTGCCTGAATTCTTGAGGTACCTAATTCCCCCCCACACTGATTATCACTGGGAGTTTGGGCTGACAACTTCAGTGTTAAGCATTAACTTTTATATGCCTAAATTAGGGCGCATTAATTCCATCCTAAATTTCCACATACAGCTATGGTAACTATAAATATACATTCATTCAGTAGTATGCACATACAATTATACCATTGGTCTTAAATGAAACATCATTAAAACTGGTGGATGCAATCCTTTATTTAAGAAAGCTGTAACAAAGAACTAATCTTTTTAAGAAACAGACACAGCCTATATCTCAGACAAAGGCACATGTCACCGCCCAAAACAACACATGAGATCGTGCTATGATCTTTGTAAAAGAGAAGGTGTGCAGCACACTGCTTTAGTGCAAGTGAACCAGTAAGAGTGAGAACATGTGAGGCCTATCACCCCAAAAATAAGAGGGGAGCAAACTAGAGAGCAACAACTGGAATGATACAAGTGATCAGTAGGAACATTAGATCTTTCTTCTATCTGGTTGTTTCCAGCTCATGAGGTGTTATTTTACAATGAATTGCTGAGGCCTTTAGTATTGTTTTAAGGCTACTGCATTTTATCCTATTTCCAATATATTTCAGTCTTCGAGGTAATTCCATTCCTCTGGTGAGATATTTCAGTGTTTTTTGGTTTTCAATTATTTTCTTATTAATAGAGAATTGGCAATATGGAAAGTTTCAACCTACATGGATTCCCTGTTTTCTGCTGTTTTTTTTTTTTTTTTTTTTTTTTTTTTAATTTAAGAGAAAAGCAGCCCGAGTATTTTGTAGCCAAGCAACAGAGCCAATAGTATCTACCAGCACAAAGCAGAATAAAAAAACCCAACACACTATTGTGTGATTGTTTAGCAGTATTTTATACTCACATGTCAGCTGCAACTTTGACTCCCTGTAACCAAAATCCATAACGGTCAGCATGTATTTATACGGTAGGCACCAAAACTCAGTGCTCTTGAAGCGGTGCTAATGCAGCCATTTCTAGAATTAGCTGGGTAATTATATGAGATAAATTTAAAGTATTATTTTCAGTTTGAACATAGCTTGAAAGCATGTTATTAAATTCATGTATTTAAAATAATTTAGTGTTCTGTAATTAGAAATTGTCTAAAAAAAAAAAATCTTAGGAAAAATTACTGAAAATACTACTTATTTTTTTCAGATTACCTCTAAACACAATAAAGTAAAAGTTAACTGAAAAAATGTTTTGCAGCTTTACTGCAACGTATGCAATACTGGAATAATTTTGATCAACCTAATGGCCAAGTTAAATAAGAACCTTGCAAACCCACTCCATACAACAAACAGATAATTGCTTATAGCCACTGCAAGACTGGGCTAAAAGGCAAGCCACATTAGTAAGTACACATAAGAAAAACCCCATAGGAAATAGTACTTATTCAGTACAGGTCAACGATTAGACCCTTCTCTGTAACTCAGGAACTTCAAGTTCACTTTAATCTAGTGTAATTGAGCTAACCAGCTCTTACATTAAAAAGTAATGATTAAGTTAAATTTCTTGCAGACATTCTGTACCTAAAACAAACATGCAGTATGCCTCTGGCAAAGAAGGATACTAATTATAGGATTGACTCATAAGATGAAAGGTTGCACAAGTTACTACTAGAAACTAAAGTATGGCAAACTGGTTTGAAAAAACATATTGCAATTCTCATACTCTGCATTTAAGATGAGAATTTCATTTTCTAACTGTATTTAACAGTGTCAAGAAACCAAACTAAATATGCTTCCAAACTGCTTGTTCATATTTTAGATTAACAAACTAGAAGTAAACACTGCAACATTCTATACACTAAGGAATTTTTTAACCTAACAACGAAGTGAGCTCTCTACAGTGAATTTTTACTACACCAAACCATGAAAAACTAAGTATTTTGGTCACAGTCAGTGTCCTTTTGTTATATAAAGCATGCTCTTAAATGGATATTTAAGTATTCATTGCATTGTCAGGCAATAAACTCCTAACTTTGCTCTTCATGCAACAATTCACTCCCTGATTTAAAAGGAATCATAAAAGTAACACATCACCAAGGCTCCAGACATCTGTGGGGAAGGATATGCGAGTTCAAAAGTAGTTTTGTATTTCAAACTGAAGCTTTCATTGGGATTAGCAGATAGGGTTGCCAGCTGCGGGGTACAACAAAGATACAAAATCTGCCCTATATGTTACTGTGTACTGATTCAATATAACCGTCTGAATGCCAGATGGGCACCACTTATGTAAACTCCTACTTACAGTTGCATGAGCTTGTGATGTGAATTCATGAAATAAATGGAATTTAATTCGATTTATTCTAAAATCATAAGTTGACATTTCCATTTTCATCTTAAGCTACACATTTTCCATCATATTACAGTAAGCAACAAGGAATGTATTTTCAAAGAGATTTACGTTAGTATTTCGTGCTTTTTATGAAATACATCAATACATGCTTTAGTAGATAGAAATGGATTACACGTAATTCGTTCAATTCTCATGCTGAAACCAGAAAGCCAATACCTTTCAGTGCAATTCAACTTTGTCAAATATCACCTCAACTTCATACCATCTGCTTAAAACTTTGCTGGATTACGATCATACATATTTTATATATTGCATTTTCAGAGATTATAAACAAATAGTGTTGAAAAACAACATTTCAATTCCTAATCTATTCTATGATGTCCATTTGTATGATGGAAGCCATTTACATTACATCTGCTCACTCTGAAAATAATTTAATAATTACATTGCTAACATCTTTCTAAGTAGGGACTGCTAATCGTCATCTATATTTTATATTAGAGTAGATGATTTTTTTAGGGAGCCAAACTTCCAGTATTCAAATTTTCGTGTTCTCCTCCATAATCATAATAAACGAGCACTTTCAAAAAGTCCAGAAATTACTATTTGTTTTACATTATTTTCCTTTAAGTAGATTTTCTGTTGTTGAAGGATGTGGTAGGAGCTTACGCTACAACCTTCTCAGTAAGTGCACTAATGTAGCTCCCTATTCACTACCAGATCACTTGTTTTTATAAAATCAGAAAATTCCTTTTCTGAGGTCTCTGTTACTCTGTCAGCATGGACAGAAATTAATTATGAGAGTCAAAAGGATTTCAAAGAGATAATAAATGACATTATCGTATATACTGCATTCACTTACGAAACCAAACTGAAGGCGACACAATTCTAATCTTATCATGTATCTTAAGAAGCTGGATCTTTAAAACATTATGAAGTTTGCGATAACACTTGAATTTACAGTTCTGAAGTTATTTTTAGCAGCCAGAAATGACAATTGTCACACCTATGGGTCACCAGCAACATTCAGTATGTTTCAAATATGTCATAGTTAAAAACGATTAAAGACAAATTATTGTCAGAAACCTGTCCTTCAGTGGCCAGGAAGGGAGTTTCCCCCTAGAGAATGCTAAACTGCTAAGAAGGGAAATTCTTTCACAGATCCAGAGACTAGTATGACACAGGCATTAAAGAAATGATCCACATGCTCAATAATAACCACCAAACACTCTGATCAGTGTTCAGCCAACAAACCCAATTCAGCTCAATACAGTAAGCCTAGAACTAAAATGATACGGCTGTAGAATGACAGGGAACATTTGACCGACAGCAAGAAAGCACTTCCTATCGATAGCCTCTTATAGCCTCAGGCACATCTGTGAGGGTCAATCAGCATAAGGGTGGGACCCAAGAACACCAGTTCTGGAAGAGAAAGCCTTATGGCAGCATCCCACCTGTGTTACAACACACAACGTAATAGCAGGAAAGAACTAGAAAGGGTTGTTTTGGTTTTGTATTTTTGCACTGCTGGCAGAGCTACAGCATTCCTTCAGTTGTCAGCTAGCAAAAGTAGTGATATTCACGAGTCTCTACCACCAGAGAGACAGTAAACTGCGAATCCTTAAAAAGTACAAATGTTTTAACTGGCATGTTGAAATAAAATGAGTATTCTACCTCCTTATTTATCACTTACTAGCAGCGACAGCATTTTGCATGAAATGTTTTTATAAGACTCCCCTTGAATCAAAGGAAAGAGCATGATTTTCAGACACACATAAAAACCCTAACCTTTACTTTTGCCAGGACAAAGTGAGATTATGATACTGTTTATTTACTGAAAGATGGATGGTTTTCACGGTTGGTGTATCAGTTTGGGCTTCCTTCTTCCATTAAGTACCACCTCAATCAGACAGATTTTGCATACAAAAAAACCTCTTCACTGTGCAACTTTCTATCTACGTTTTGATCCAGAAGAAAGTTTCACAACCCATCTCACACAGCCTTAATTAGGGCAACATGTGTGAAATCAATCTAACAAACCACATTTTGCCAAAAGAAAAATCACGTACTATAATTACCATATGTAATAAAAGGAAAGGTTTAACAATTTCCTTGAAAAATGACACAAAGAAAAGGGGGAGTCAAAGCACATCCTTCTCTAGAGCCTCCAGAAAGAAATACTATCACGTATGCATTAAATCCAGATCTTGATTGGCTTTTCACTGCTACTGCAGAGTCTGTTAGTGAACCATACCTTGATCTTGCATATGCCACAGAAATATTTACTTGTATCTCAAGGATATGCTGTGTTTTTAAAGCTGCTCAGAAAATATTTTCATTACACAAGTACAAACACAATTATAATCTAGGAAAGGAAAAAAAATACTTTCCTGAATGAAAAGGTACAAAACCCACACCAGTTAATATACAGAAATATCTTTTAATGATTCTTTTGTGTAGGTTCATTCCCCGATGCACAGGATTATACATTATAGTGCATGAAGCAGCGCGTTAAACTTTTTTGTATTTTAGAATGTATTCCTGATGTGCTTCACTTGAATTTACAATTACCAAGTTTCATCCCATTACTCATAAACCAGTTTCTGGAAAACTGTGGCATACTTTCCTTCCTGTTGATCATGCTTGGGGGGGTGAGGTGGGAGATCAAAGGTAAACTTTTTGTCTGGCTTATGTTTTTCTTCCTTTTTTTTGATGTGCATTGATTTTTGCTAAATTTTGCAGAGCCTTTACAGAGCTGTATTCAGCTTTTTAAGTTTCCATTGGATATTACCAGCAGATCTCCTCTAGGATTTGCTGGTCAGTCTTAACACATCTAGTAATACAAAGGTAGCGAGAAGCAAACCAGAGGACTGCCCATTATTTGAGATTAAAGAGCAGAATAATTGAAATAGAAAGTCTGACCTAGACACCTGTACTTCACACAAACACATAGAGCAGGAAGTAGGGAAGAAAGTGCAGTTGATTAGTCAGATAATAATTTAAATTGAAATTCACTAATTTACAGCTTAAGCTTTACTTCAAAAATACAACTCAAATTCTTAACTATTTGAAGAAATTTCTATTCAATAAATGAATAGCTGTATTGGTGTACTTTAATCAGCATATCCAAACAGCAAAGATAGCTTTTCAAGAAGAGGGGAAAAGCATATCTGCTATGAGTATTAAATTGGAATTTATTATTTAACCATCACTTGTGCATTCAGAACGGGAAAATCATGAACAAAGTAATTATCTTAAGGTATCTTAGAATAATTGAGCTGTATTCAGACTTACTAATTTGACAAGGAATGAAACTAGGATCACAAAAGAGGCACAGGCCCTACAGTGCTAAGCACTCTTCCCATCTAGGATGCATACACAATGCTAGGAACCTACCTGTGATATAAGACTCAAAGAGTAAGGACAAGAAACCAACACACAGTCAACATAAGGAAAGAATTCTGGGCTCAAAGAAGCTATGAAGAAAAGGTCTGCCAGCCAATATCCCAATCTGCTGGGCTGAGCTCAGCATCAGAAGACACCATACAGCACATCATCCAGTGGCAGACTGATTCACTGGTAGATCCTGATGGTTTCGGTGCCAGCTAGGCACACAGCTGCTCAGTGTTGCAAAAGTTTTGGGATGACCCCTGAAGAGTAGAGAGCACTTTGTAGGTGCCTCCTTAAATTCCAATTCCATTACCTCTTGGATCGACTGTGATAGAGAATGGGGTCTGTATTCTCCAATTAGGCACCTATCGAGAGCATCCTGCCCAGTCCATGCATATGTATTTCCTCCCATGGCAGTCAGGGGAAAGCAGGTGAGTCACAAGCCTTTTGGCCTAACCTAAAGCTGCAATGTGTCCAAGCCACCTGGACCCAGAAGCTATGAAATGCTCCTGGAGACCATTGTCTATGATTGCTTTTAGGTCCCTTGGGCTTTTAAGCATTTGCACAGTTAGGTAGCTGTCAAGCAGGACAGTTGGTGATGCAATTCTGGAGTCAGGATCCTGGGCCTATTTGGATATTTAAGCCTTAAGTACGTCTAAATACTTGACAAGGCTATACTAGGCATATTTCTAAAGCATTCACTACTAGTCTAGTTCTTTTAGTTTGTAGCTTGAAATGGGGCACTTGAAACTCACTTAGTGAAATAAAATTTCACTGTGCAAAGAAATCTAAGTTAGATTTGAGGTAGCAGGCACAAAGTAAGTGACCCTGCTTACTGTCGTAGTAAGAGCTTCAATGAACACTTCAAACACCCATTAGAATTGCTGAAGTTGTTCAGGTTACTATCCTTTTACTAGAGACTCAAATGATAAATCTTTAGTTAACAGAGCAGACATACTATATTGAGTACTTCTGTTCTATAGAAGTCACTAGTAAGTGAATCAATTCATTAGAGCAGCCCTCACACCTACAGTTTTGCAGGACTAAGCTATATTACATGTGATTGCAAGTTTTCCGATAGAACAAACTTTCCTCTGTAAAAAGTAAACTGCATGGAACAAAACATTTAAGGATAGTGCAAGAAAGTGGACCGAAGTCTAACAGGAAGCCCTGGGAGCTTTGGTTTCCAAATTTTGATTCCTTGGTAAAGTGGAAAGCTGGCTACACAGAAATTTTGTTGGGTTGGAGGAGCACCTCTTAGCAATGTCATTTCAATATTTTTAAGCTAGATTTTCTTCTATGGAAAATTTGTTGGTTTTTTTTCCCCCCATCGGGTTTTGGCACACTTTGCAGTTGGATTTTCTTGGGTTTGGGTTTTTTTGGGGTTTTTTTTTTTTTTTTTTTTGAGGAGAAGGAGGAGTAGGAGGGATGGTGGATAGAAATGAGGGAAACACTTCTGACCAGTTCTGTCTACTAACTGTAACACATATTTAGTGATAACAAGCTACATAATGAAGTACTTCTATACATACAGGCACAGAAATTAGAGGTACAGACAACAGGAGTTAGTGACAGTAAGTTGGGAATGTGTATGTAAAAAAGAGCTATTCTCTGGGCTAGACAAGGAGAAAGTTTTAGAACATGATTAAACTACACAATGAATCTAAATTTCCTCTCCATTAAGTAACATTTCAGAACTATTATATCTAATTTTAGTGGTAACTTCTCTGTTTGCAATTTTTTGTTTTAGGAGGGGAGCCCAACATGTAAAGCAAATTCAGAACAGGAAGAAAAGGAGCTGTTTGACTAAGTCATACGTGAATCTTTCCCCAACAGGTCAGAAGCATTACAATTATCAAGGACAAGGAATTGAAAACATTTAGATTTTCTAGGTTAACTCTCTTTGATCTATGATGAGTGAAAGAAATAAAACTGTAATAAAACTTTATAAGACATGAATAGCAATTCTCATCAGTCTGAAACACCTAGTCAAATTTGTTTCAGACTTCCTGAAGATAAGTTACTCTACCATCGGGTCACATATGGAAAATATCAGACTGACTTATTACATTTTTACAAAAGTGTACATTTCAGTTATGAGATAATGGAAAGCTAATGTTTCTGTAATAAAACAGTACTGATATCTATAAGCTAGTGATGCTATTACCTGTACCTAAATTAGCTGTCAACTCCTTATGACTTTAGTGAAAGTTTTATACAATATTCCAGCTGCTTTCTATCACAGTCTCCAACATGGCAAAGAAGAATATGAGAGATTATGTGAGGTAACCCCAAATCAGAAAAAATACTGAAATAAAATAGACCTTTATGTTGGAATAGAACCAAATAATTAAGAATGGTTTCACTTATATACTTTCAGCTGCCAGTTGCCTCATATGCACATAAGCAGCCCACCTTCAAAAGCTGCTTTGCATTAGTAATACAAAGTTTACTGTATAAAGCAACCAAATAAAAATTACAGAAAAACTTAATAGCTGGAAAAACTTCATCTCGAGTCCGAAAGCTCTCCAATCACAAAATTCTGTAAACAGAAAGAAGAAAGTGATACAAATAAATTCAAATTCCACTACGTAAACAGAGGAACTAATGTGGAATTGAATGTCATCCAAATATTACTCTCAAGTTAAAATGCTATATTTATGTTTAATGAAATAATGTAAAAAACGCCAGCAAAGCTGAGACAGTGGGAATTTTTCTTTTACCACTAGCGAAAGTATTTTACAGAATACATATGTAGCCAGCAAGCTTCCAGCCCCGCCCTTACTTTTAATCATGTATTTTGTCACCCTACAATATTACCCTGCAGACTGTAATTTCTAGAGTTTTATCTTCTTTGTTCTGAAGTATAATCCTTGCATACCCCAAATATCCATTATTCTTACATGAAAGTTTACAAAATCACAGATCCTAATCTTGTAAATGTAAATAAGTAGATTTATACCAAATCTTACTTTTCCTATACTAGCTACTTTTAACACCAGGAAGGAGGAAATACCACCAGATTTTATCCTTTAAATAGCACCTTATAATTAGTGAAACAACCTACCTCGTAGATTTAAAGAGCAAGACTCAGCTGCAGTTTAGGACACTTGCATTTATTTCTCAGAAAAACAATTCTGTAAATATACAGAAGCAAACTAATAAAAAAAAAAATCTAAAGAAAACTGTAAAGGGAGCTTTACAGTCAGCCTTAATGGAGGTAGTCAAAACATTGTAGAAGTTCTTTAAAGAAATAAAATTTAAAGCGAGTAAGATATAGATGCCTCACATGAAAGTGTAATGTTTTCACTATGAACTGCTATATGTATTTTGTATCAACAAGCCAGTCTTTACTTTTATTCTTCATCTTAGTAAAAACTGTTTATTTTCTTGTTTGAGATATTCTTTATATTTGAAATCACTATCACTGAAATCAGTATCTCAAAACATGGCTCATAGCAAAAAGAAGTAGCAATTTTTAGACCCAATGGCAGGTTTATTTCAAAGGCACATGATGTTACAATCAAATCTTAGACATTTCCACTGCTGTGACTTATTCAACAAAACATTTCTGCTTCATTGAAGCAAAGAATGCCTTTATTTCCTGGAACATGTAGAGGCTAGTTTCCCAAGCTCCACACAGAATGGTATCCTGCCCCCGTCCCTATCCACCCCACCTTTCCATGCTCCTTTCTTTGTGTCACGAAGACAAGCAGAAGTAGTCCTGAAGAAGGAAGAATGAGTTTGGCTGGACANAGTGCAGATAATTAAAAAAAAAAAAAAAAGACAAGGCTGTTCCTTTGGTGGTGGTTTGGCTGTAAAATGCTGGTGGTGCCTAGGTGTTCATTTCCTCTCTTCCTCGACTCTTGAAAGTTATTCCAATTTAACTGTTTGTACAGCCAAATTCTAGACTGAATTTACACGTAACAGGGTAACACCACTGACTGTAGATTGGTGCAGAAAGGAAGAGTAATGTGGAAGTGCTAGGAACTATGTTTTTAATACAACTTGAAAAAGTTCAATGTCACGGGTTCTTCTGCTTAGTAGAAAGCCTGCCCAGAGGCTGAAGATTCTGGTGACTGATGCTGTTCTGCGTTGCCAATTGAACAATACAACAGGAAACACTTGTAGGAATAGCTGATATAGAATTATTTTATCAGCTTGGCTATCACTTTAATTTTAATCTGCCATCTTGTTATGACCAAAAGAAGATAAGGAGTATGGTTTCCAATTTTTGTTTGTTTGTTTGTTTATTTGCTAAGACGGACTAGCTGAAAACATAATGCTTGCTCAAAGAAAGCTATGGTATCTTTGGAAAATCTTCTGCTCCTTACCCCAGCCTTTCCCACATCTCTCCTTCACTCATACCACCACAAGTGTTTTGGGGTTGACAAACTCATTAGATTTAAAAATAACCTTAAGAAGGGATTATTTTCATTCTTTTTATGTCATGGACAGATTCACAATCTAGCTTACTGAAGAGTTTCATTAGCAGTTTAAGCCTAACCATTGGGGCAGCACAACACTGGCCTGAGCAGACAGAAGAGTGAACTCTGCAAGCCTAAATTGGTCCCGAGAAAAAAGAATCATTGAACCGTATCTACGTCACTGTTTCTCTGCTGAACAGAGATCAGTTTGGGACAGTCTATACTACCTTCCATTTCAGAAATTACATCTTTGATTGACTGGTTTTCACTCTTGTTCCCAGTTCAAAGGAGTCGTTTTCTGTCATTCAGTGGAGAAAAAAAAATGTCTTCAGGTGAGAAAAATGTCTTCAGTTTACAAAGTGAACATAAATAGTAATTTTAAAAACATGCTTTCATTACTTATCTAATGTTTAGATGCTGACCCTATATATAGGATTGGTATTTACAGTTTATTTACCTGAACTAAGCAAATTAAAATATAACTATATCATTGTGTATTTAATTTTCTGACATCCTAAAAACACACATAAGTCATTGTGTCCCCTTTAAAGTTTACACAAAGGTGATAGCAATTCTCCTGGCCTCTAATACTCTCTTTACTTGTTCATTATAGAATCCTTTCAACTTTGCCTCTAGCAATTCACAAACTCATTTTTTCGTGAGTAAATATTTAAACCAGATCTGTTTTAAAATGTCTGCAGAAAGAAAGAAGATAAAAGCAAGTATTTAGATTTATAGCTAACCGGGTAATAATCAACTGCTACTAGTGCTGAAAGAACTTCATCCATGTCTCAGCTTTAACACGAACCTTTAGTTCAGGTAAGGGGCTGTGAGCCTTTGTGCCCTTATGGTAATGTTCTTAAGCAAACAGAAGATTGCCACACACCTCACAGGACAATTAATTCATTGAAACAGGACATTGAAACTTTTCCTTTTAATCTGTAATATAAGAGTTAGCTGCACTAATATTTGACTTTCTGTTTCACAGTGGAAAGAAAGAAGGATAAGAAAAGCAGAGAATAAGAACTTAGCCCTCTGATCATTGAGAACTTGCCCCACACACCTAATGGTCTGTCTCCGTTTAACTTCGAGTAATGCAGTCTTAAACCCCTTAACTATCAAAATATAGTAACTACTGAAATAAACAGCAAACATTTTCAGCATTAGCTGGAAAAAGCTTGCTTTCACACACCGTTACTTATACTTCCTTGTGGAATCCTGTTTTTGACTTAGTCTTAAAACTATTTGATGTGAAGTAAAACTCAAACAGATTTCAGTTCATTTACCTACTACCATAGCAATAACTTCCTAGGCTGCTCTGAGGAAGGCATGTACACTCTCCTAAACAGAGACAACTTACGTTACAGACCTGAAGAATCAATATACAAATTCCAAACAAAAGCCTTCAGAAAACCACAATGACACACGGTAATCATACTTCATGGTAGGGTTTCCATTATTTAAGATTTTAATGGTTGGCTAGTATGTAAATAAAGAACATTTTAATGATTTCAAACTTTTTATTATTGCTTCTGTACAAGCTGGAAATACTTCCCAATTCTCACAACTTGGCACCAGAAATATGAAAAACAAGCAAGTGTTAACACTTATGCTATTTAATCAAAAGTTTTGTCATAGTCATGAGATTAGGGAACAAAAAAGTCTCCAATCTGGATTTACCATTGCAGCTTGTGCCAGAAAAAATGCTCTTTTCCATAGGGCTATCTGTTGCCCCCTTAAAATTAGTAGTAGCTTCCTAACAGTTCAATTTAGGATTCGAGCTTAGACTCAATTACAAAGACCAAATCACTACAAATGAAACAATTATGAGATGATCTCCAGAGGTCCCTTCCAACCCTGACTATTCTGTGATTCTGTGTGATTCTGTGAGCTATTTCAGAAGACTTGGTAACCATTCTTTCACCATCATTTAAAAATCAAAATTTGTGATTTTGGAAAAGATGGAAATACTCATATAAGTCACTAACTACAGTCAAAGTGGAAAGATGTAAGGGAGGTAATTTCTTCTTCCCTGTCTTCGATTCTGCCAGAAAACAGAATTCATGTTTGAATAGGATGCTTTTTTAGAAGAAGGGAAAAACAGGAAAAGAGGGAAAACTGCATAAAAGGAATTTACGCGATAGATAGAATAACACTAGATCAGAATAACACTGTTGCACTTTGGATTTCACTAACTTCTTTTTTTGTAGATAAAAAGAGAGTAAAAACAAATGAAGGGGGTAATACTTAGTTTGATCAATTGGCGGGATTAAAGTAAACGTACATATGAAATTGCCTGCTTGGGTTCAAACTCCGTCTAGAAATATCTTCTGCAACTCATTGAATTTGAAGTGATTTCCTCCAGCAAAGTCAAGATCAGCATTTCACTCTTGCCACCAAACCCCATAGGTGTTTGCTATGAAGAACATACGTTCTCTAAACACTTTTAAGATGTTACACTGTTTACACAACAAAAATAGTTGAAAAATTTTGAATGTACTTTCTAGGCCTACGTTATACATGGGCAGGAGTTACTGCTGCAAACATTGTAACTTATTTGACTTACTCTTTTTCTAGAAATCTGATTTACTAGTTTTCAGTGTTGCCATCTTCAACAAAAATTAAATTATTCTGGTTCAGTGGTATAAAATGAAATTCTCTCAAACCATAAGAGAAGTGGACAGGAAGCCATGTTTATAAAAGCTTTTACTATTAAAGATACTGTCTGAGAATCTGGTTTTGTACGTTTATTCCTCAAAAGACACTAAAAACTAGAATGGAAGCAAAACAAGGAAGTTTGGCTCATTTGAAAAATTACTATCTAAGCAATATATGAAATGCTGAAGAATCCTTATTTCATTGAATTTAATACAATATAAAACTATTAAAAAGTATGATTTTAATGCACAATAGCATATGCTTGGTTATATTGTAATTTAGCACAATTAGAAAACAAAGAATGTTTATAAGAAACAGTGTGTCCTTATTAAAGTAGCATGAAGCATTTCAGGAACTTGACAATTCATTCTTTCTATAAACACTTTTTCTGCTTGGAATAAGGGAAAAAACGTCCCAAAACATAACTTCACAGTTACAGAAGCAAACAAGTAACCCCAAGGTTTTCCAGAAGATTATGTTGAATCAGTTTTATTTTTAATATTATAAAGCAGACAGCAATAAACGAAACAAAACTAATTTACTCCTTTTATGGAATTAAAAACAATGGGAAGTAGACCATCAGCAGTCTTGGAAGAACTAGTAAAAAGGCTTCTGTTGCAGAATAAAGAGGTTCTCTCCTTTTAAAGAGATTCTAATCCTCTCATTGGCCAAAAACAGACAGAGAAACTGATTCCTCATTTCCTTCTTAATGTATATGGTACTATAAAGATATTTATCAATAATGTTCTCTTCTGCTGTAACTTTAGTACAAAAGTTATTTCCAAAGGTATCAACAAATTACCCCTCTTGGGTGTCAGGAAAGAATTCATACTCACTGAGGCCTATCAGGGATTAGGCAGAGGGTCTAGGGAGACTGTCTATCTTTTGGTATTACCACAGAACAGAAATTAAAATTAACATGACAACATCAGAAGTGGAGTCAAGACTCCCTAAATACATGGTACAACAGGAACTTTTATCCTCAAGTGACCGGTCATATGAGGGAACCTTGCAATGATAGTGCTGGATCTGCTGAAATGTATTAACAAAATCTAACTAACGAGAAAATCAGCCTTTAAAAGAATTCTTCATAACTGTGACTGTCATTGTTTGCCAAGATTTCAAGTTAAAACACAAAACATTCTGAAGCAAAAAAGTTAATCCCACTCCAACAGGAGGAAAACGGCACTTACAGTGAGGCTCGTAGGGAGGAGGAGGATCACCACAAGGAACACACTCCATGTCTTGAAAGCCTCCAAGCTTAGTCTTCCTGTAAAACCTAGAAGATAAAGGAATGAAAAAACAGTTAATCAAACCCAGTTATTTTTCCTCACAAAATTAATCAGGTGTTTTAACAAAATGCTCTATAACGGCAAACTTTTGTCAATCTGTGTCCCAATGCAAACTATCAGGCAATAGGAGAAAATAAAAGTAAAGAAAAGTACAGTAGATGTTAATTAATAGTACAGCAGTAGATCTAAAGTAATTTGAAGAAAACTTCTAAATCCGTTAGTCCAAATGCATGTCATTATAATCTTATACTCACATAAGAAATAAACGATTCTCGAGATTTCTAACAGAAATGAATATCCTGTTTTCCACATAGACACAACATACAAGACAATTATGATGAACTTATTTTAAATGTGTAAACTTGCATAATATATAAAAATGAACTAATTAATCTATATAACTCTCCTAAAAGAAACAACATATTACAAGGTAATTATCACCCTTAACAGTATATAAAAGACCAGACGTCCATGCTTTCTAGTTAAAATCCCTAAGACATCCTCTAGCTCAGAGAAGAAAAATCACTCATAAATAGGTTCATTTATGTACTTTTACAGAAGGGCATCTCCCCCCGCCCAAAAAAAAATTTTAACACACTGTGTGACAAAATCTTCAGTAAATAAGATTATTCTGATCATTTTGTAGAATGGCAAAACAGTAAAATTGGCTTTTTAGAAATACATTTTAACAAACCAACAATCCCTCTCTGACTCTTCCTTCTCCTCTAGGAAGATCTTCACCACCAACCAAAATCACAATGTGCACAGACTACGAATGCAAATTAATGAAGTGACCACGTGAGTCCTAATCTACATGATCCAATTCTCCACTTTGTTTCCATAGTTCACTTAAATGTATACTTTTAAAATTCTAGATAGCAAACATTTCACGGTATGAAAACAACAGATATTGCAAACAGAAGTATCAGTCAGATGGTTTAGATAAGTAATAGCAATGGGAAGCCACAAGCAGTAACAGGAAAACAATAGAATAAAACTCTATAAGCAAACTAACCAGCCATCTACTCATTCCTAAAGAAATTACTGCAAAAACATAAAAAAAAATAATATATAAATAACAGCTATCGTAGTCAAGGAGACATTTTATTCTAAAGACCCTTCAAGAACTTTACTATTGAGCTTGTGCTGAAGAGCTTACCAACTACAATAACAGGGAGAAGCCTACATTCCTAAACCAGGGAACAAGAGTAGCACCAAATGAAAAACCAGAACTTTAGAGTGTTATACTTCAAATTAGAGGATGGCATACCGTCATACAAAAGAACTTACCTACAACAGCTCCCTATTCAACTAGGCCTGTCTGTCTTTCAACCAGTCATGAGTGCTAGGCTAGAGTCAACAGCTGTGGTCTGCTCAAGATGAGTACGTGAATTAAGTGTTTTCTGTAGTGGTAGTGGCACATTAAATAACCAGTACTAACTCTACTGTTGTTAAATTACTAGCACTGCAAATGCCATTAAAGTATGAAGACTGTATCAGCTAAGGCAAACAGCTTTCCAACTGCTTGAGAAACTCATGCTTTAACAATGTGAATAGAAATAGATTCATAGGCTGCAAGACTGAAGGGGCCACTGTGATCATTTACTCTGAAAGAAGTGTGTTAATATTTGTTTTTAGCTGACACGCTCACTGTAGTGTTTTGAAGCTGAACAATAGGGAACGGCATGTTGGAAACCTGTGCAAAACAGAAATAAATATGATTGCTGAGAAGTAAAACATTAGCTAATCCGTTTGGTTTGGCTAGTTATATTCTCCGTTCACTTAGGCAGCATCTAAACTGATGGACAGGTATGAGTGGTAGTGTGTTCCACAGTTCTGTTTCCCAAAATGTCCAGATCAGATGACGCGTGACTCCCCCAGCCATGACTCCCTCCCCTCCTCATGTTTCCAACTTTGCTGCCAGTAAATGCAGGTTGTGGAAACAGCTCTCATTTTAACGTGTACTCAACACACATATCTGGAATACATTCTAGACCAGAACATTAAGAAGAATTCCCAGGTCCAGTTTAGATTTACCCTTAGTTCATGTTTTATTCTGGTTTCTTTTTTGTTCCTTTCTCGACTTCCAAAATTTAGCTTATATTGTTTACACCACAAGAAGGAAATCTCCCTGCTGACTGCCAAATAAGCCCTACAATACACATATATATTAGTCTGCGATAAGAGCATAAATCAAACCACCATGTGGCTGCAGGTAGTATCAAAAGCCCTTGTAAGATCTAACACCTGGAGCTGCACCTTCTTATACCACAATTTAAACTAACATTGGCTACCATTGCTTTACTAAGTGTTTTTAAATGAGAAGACCTCATTTCTGGCTTGAGAAGACTAAATATAGGAGCTTCAATAGTCTTCAGGTATTTGATAGCTGGTATTAAAAATAAGTATATAAAAATAAATAGGATAAAATTACTGAGATATATATAGGAAACAAATGCATGAACTTCTAAGCATCTCTGAAATATATACCCTGAAAATACAAAGGCTGTTACAATTGCAAATCAGTTCTCATAACCTACTCCTATCAATTAAACTACCAATCCATAGCTCAAAAAAGCATCAGAAATGCCTTTTAACAAATTCATGACAGGTATCTATAATAGCAGAACTTGGCCACAATATAAAGAATAGCCTTTTAGAGATCTTAACACCTAATACTACAAACAGAGAAGATTAGCAACAGAGATCTGGGATGACGGGACAACAAACTAAGCACAGGTCTTGATTTATAACAGCAGTTTCAGTGAGTCTCCACAGTGTCATAATTTGTTCCAAAACAGTTCTTTCAAATCCATTTACGATTCTCAGCCAGGATCACGGTCTATGAATTTACCAACATGGTGAATGAAATGCAGGAGAATAAACCACAACCACCACACCTTTGACCTAAAAATATATGTGCATAAGAATTATTAGGTATTGACCTAAGGAGATGAAAAAAAGCAAGCAAATAATGTGATCATTCTTCAAGAAGGTAACTGTGTATATTTTCAAATGTTTAATTCTTCATAACAATGAAGTAAGCCACCAGTAACACTCAATATTTTGAAGTATTTTGCTCAGGTGCTGTATAGACAATACTCTCATAGATCACATAGGTAATTATCAAGCCATTTTTATAGATGTGATAATTAAGACTGCAATTCTGAAATCATGTGCTCAGATCATACAGTAAATTGTTGGCAAGGCCAATATTAGCACCTAGGACTTTCATACATACATAAAGGATACAAACATTTATCCAGAAAACATGAACAAGTGAATGCTATTGCAATTCAGTTTTGAATTTGTTCAAGTCTCGTCTTCAGAAATGGACTTACCCTGGTAAACAGTCTCCACATAGTGCATTGCTGGTGGCAGAACAGTTAGCCTTCTGAAACCGGTTAACTAATGCACAATCCAGACAAGGCTTGCACTTCTGAAAGCCCCAGTCCTCCTTGAATCTGTTTGGTCTGCATGTCATGCACTGTGCATCCTCCCCATATCCAAAGCCGCATTCCTGTAGGGATTAACAAGCAATAGCAAGCTATTCAGTCACTGAAAGCGTGAACAAGAAGAGAATGCTGGGATAAAATGAAGACCTAGTATAATTATTACTGAGAGAGTAGGTCTTTCTAGAGACAAAAGCCATCCTTTCAGCAAGTTTAAATGTGTCTTCCACTGCTAATAATCTCCCTTACTTCTATAAGTAATACTTAGTCATCCACTTTATTCATGAAACCACAGTGTATTTGAATGATAAAGGATTTCAAGGACTCCCACAGTTTCATTATTACTAGCTTATGGTAGAATTATTGAGCTGTCTGTTTTTTAATTAGGTCAGTCATGTGAAAGTGCAGAAACTGGGACAAGTGAAGTATAAAGGCACTTACTCAGTTACAAAAACAGCAAAGAAGCACTTTGATATTAAGGTTCATAGCTAAGGTGAACAAAGTTAATTGCCGAAGAGAGTGCACTGATCTTCAAAGGCTTAGAATTTCTGTTACCAAATAAAACAGAGCTGGTTAATGACCATCAGCTAGGCATGAAACGTTGCTTAGCCACTTGGAATTTCAGAAACTCAATCCACTCCAGTTCTAACAGTCCTTAAACTGTTGGAAAAGTTTAATAGCTCTGCGGATCACAGGGACACACAGTATTTTACTATAAAAGAAATACTGTTATGGTTGGTTATTTATCTGAAATTTAGCTGTTTAAAGCCATATTTCCATTTGCTTTGCAAAAGGACACCTAATACAACTGACAGGCTGCAAAGAGAAACACTTCACCCAACAATATGCAATCGTTTGGGGACTGAATTTTACAAATGGATTCTCAAGAACTATCAATCTATTTCAATGTCACTATTTCTTAGCATTATCAAGTTACTAAGAGTTGCTATTCCCTATTCTCATCTGAATATCCTATTAATTTTTTTGCAGGACTTTGGAGTTAGATTTGATGCATTAGTGACAAACCACAAAATGGGAAGAGGAATACAACAAATTGCTGGAAAGGGCTGATTGGGAAGGGAGTAGGTGGGAAAGGCATAACGTGGGGACCACCTCCTCCAGTTGTGGTCTCAGTGGAAGAACAGGGCATCTTCCCAGTGGGAAAACAACAGGAAGTCTTCAACTGTGGCAACTTAAGAGAAGGTTTCCACCAGTTTTGTCCACAACGCATGCATGCTTGATGCATACAAATAACTTTTTCCAAAAAGTCACCCACCTATGCAAATCTGCTGCAGTAAAAAAAACCTTGAACCTTAGAAATGCACTCATGATTCTCCCAGGTTTTGCATTGAGAAAGCATCTATGGAACAAGCTCTGTGATAGAGTTGGCCAATATGTATTTTATAGTGCCTCTAATTTGCAATGATAAAGTAACAATAAACAACTTCAGATGCATTTTACAGGACATCCTAAGAATTTTCAATTTTCCCTTATGTTAAGAGTATTTTTACTGTCCTCTGAAGAACAAGCACTCAAGTACACAGAAAATGAACAATTCTAAGAAAGCAACTACAAATGGACACTAAAAATAGTTTTCTTCCTCTGTCTCTAGACCCAGGAATTAAAAAAAAAAGTTTTAATTTTTGGTTTGTTTTTTAGCTGAAGTGTAGTTTCTGACTATTATTCTCATTAAGGAGCAGTCAGACAAATCATTGCAGTTAGTAACAATAAAAAAGCATACTGCAGTTTCATACACTGTACAGCACACTCTTCCTGCAAGATATTGACACTAATAAAGCTGGTAGGCAAAAGGGGATAAAAATATTTCTTTTTTTTTTTTTTTTTTACATTTACTTCAGCCATAGAACTTTTTCTACCATTTTATTTCAAACCTACCAGTTTCTGCTAGGAATCAATGCCAAAACAATGGAGGTTCAAGCAGTTCTATTTTATGTCACCTAAAAATATCTTACTGTGTTCAGTTTTATTCTCCATTTCATTTATGCAATTGTAAGACCGTATACAAAGCTTCATGATTAACACTGAGAACTGGAACCAGACTAACTTCTGTTAGAAGGTTTTGTTCTTCCTAAGTCTAAATAAAATTTTTCATTGGATCTCATTATTCCTTAACGCATTCTTTCTAAATACCTACCCTTTACTCTTTCTGTTTAGATCAGCCAAATAGTAATGTTATAGGACATATTATATAGCTCAGTCAAACCATGTATATTAGTATCTTTTGATATATCACTTGGAATCAGTCCCTCCCAAGTCCTAGTAAACTTTCAAATGTAAGGCTTAAATTAACTTAATTATAAGTTTTCCTTACCAGATTACCTTTGAAGTTCCAGATTAAAAACAAGCAAACACCAGGAAGTAAAGTTAGAACTAAATGCCTTCAACTCACTGGCCCAAACCACCAAAGCTTGAGTAAATTGTTTCTAGCTCTATCAGATCTGCTTTGCTATAGTTGGATGTATGGACCCATCTTATTGGTCCTTTGTAACATGGAATGGTTTACTTTAAAGCTATAAAAATGGTGGATGCAATATAAAGAAATCTTCTGCCCAAGGAATTTACAGTCTCCAGTCTTTTCAAAGATGGCTTCTAAGTCCTTGCCAGAAATTCTGCAGATATAATCCATAACAACTACAACTTTATGTATGTGCTTTTTATGTTCACATAATATTTGAGGTAATTAACTGCCTGGCAGGTGCAAATAAATATTTAAGCTTGTAAACCAGGCAGAACTTCAAACAGATCTGTGCTCATAATTAACCACATTCCCCAAACTGAAGGATATGAATTAGACGATGGATCCAAACCCTTTGAAATCTTGGACTTTATAATTTAGCAGTCCAGCAAAGATACAAAAACCTGACTGTTCATCTTTTATCAGTACATGTGAAAAATGATGTGCACCAGTTTTCTTAGTGTTCTCTCTATGAAGCTGTCAAGTTGTATGTCTCATGAGATCTGAATAGTTCCCAACTCCCCTCACCCCTTCTATCCTCCCACTCATATTTTTAAAAGAGGGCTCATCTCCTGTGGTGGTTCACAGAAATAAAACTTGTAACCTCAATCGGCTAGTTTTTTTTAAAAAAAGGGTTTTTTTTAATATTTTTGTGCCAGAAAGAAAAATAGCAGGTAAATATATGCTATTTTTCCTATTCCTATTTCCACAATATGTTTCCTATTGTGAAGCGTACTGTGAAGAATGCTTAGCTCACTATTCCCTTTCCACTTCGCCTTTTTCATGCTACTATCAGTGGTACCAGGTAACATTAATGAAAAATTTATCTCTCAAATGATACACAGTACAAGCCAGGAAAACCCAAACACTAACTTAGAAAACTGCATTAAAATTAATTAAAAAAAAAAAACAAAATTCAAATGCACTTCTATTTTCTGGATATTTATGCAGCTTTCTCTATCAAAGTATTGTGACATCTCATTACCTTTAATGTATGTATCCACAGAACAACTTTGTTCAGAAGTGGGCTTCACTAAGGTATCAAGTGAAATGACTGGTAAAGGCCACATAGGAATCTGTAGCAAGCTAATTAACTAAACTCATAACTTAGTTTCAAGCTAAAAATATTAAAAATATTAAAAGCATACAATAATACAGACACCTCTTAAAGTATTATCTTGGCAGCATTAACATTTTATTTCGGTATATACTACCCAAACACTGACTCAGACAGAATGACCAAAAGTATAGCAGACTATAAAGGGTAATAGAGTTAAGTGGTATGGTTTTTCCCTAAAAGTTGAATGCAACTCAGAAAGTAAATGAACAGTAAATTAGATTTTAAACATTCTTTCAATTAGAATAACCTCAAATTTCATTTAAAAATGCTTTCAGGCATTATTAAGATCATAATCTGCAAGTACCTTTTAGAATTTGCTTCTAGTTCCACTGATTATCCACAACCTACGTAAGTCCCTAGATAGTAAAGCAGAGAGAAGTTCCACTTAGGCTATGATGATTACAAGAATATTTGGGTATTCTCAAGAAAAAGCCTTCCAGTCATTGAGACACTTTTAGTTGATGTCAGGTCACATAACAGGTTGCAGCACTACACTGGTGATGCATTTCACTGCTGGGAAATGAAGTTTTTAGTAATACCTTTGAGTATATGGCCTCGTTAAATAGCACAGAGTTTTAGCTTCCAGGAGTACCTTAGGCTTTGGATCAGCCTCATCTAGAATCCAATGGTCAGCTGTATCTATCAGCAGAAGTCTCTGAGCAGGACAGGTTGCAACAGTGCGCTGCAAACATGTCAAATTTAACTGCTGTGGCAAAGTGCAAAGTTAGTGTCAGGAAAGTTTCATGCTCAGTAAGGTTTGACATGCCTACATGCAGCTGCTCCACTTTCCAGGAGACTGACCCAGAAATGCGTGTCAGCCTCTCCCGAGTCGAGATGTGGCAGGCTTCCTCGCAAGCTGCTCTCTTGCTTTGAAGGGTTAGAGAGTGACTGCTAAACATGGTAGCAGCTGCTCTCAGCAAGTTCACTGGGACAACACGTCAGACATAGCACACCACCTTTCACATTGTGTATGAGGACTGTTACATTCAGAAGTAGAAACAGTACCTTCCTATTTAATTCACAATTCCTTTCCTGAGCCAAGATGCAGATCTCCTTTTCCTTTATCATACACCTGGTGCAAGTAAGCAACCTACAATACATAGCCCTGCCTCCACAACCATCAAGCTCCCTCTGTCCCACAAGCTGTCTGTACAGCAGCAGTCTCTTGGTGACAGTATTTATCATCACATATTTGGTGGCAATGCTGGCTTAAGGCACTCTCTCCTTTCCACCTCTGCTTTTTCTTCCTTGTCATACATTGTCCTCAACTGTACTGACACAACTGATTATGAGGCTGAGCTGTAAACCTTGACCACAGGACCGATCCAGGTTAAAAGTAATCAGTTCAGCAACCTGGTCCATAGTACACCCTCAAAATATACTGTTTCAGTACAACTGCACAGGTAGGACACTGTGGAAAGAACTTACTATTGCCAAAACTGTCATTTCAATGTTTCTGAACTACAACCTCAGATGTGATCTATTGATAAAACAATTCAGAATTGCAGGTGAAGTTCTGAGTTGCAATATAAGCCTGATGAGGCTAAGATACAGGTTGCTTTTTCGTATATAAATAAAAAAATACGTGGAAGCTACAGAAAGTTATATTTTTTTTTTTTAAAAAAAGGCAAATTACGGTGAAAAGACTGGAAGGACTCTTATTTCTGTACTGAAACATTTTCAGGAAAAGGTTGAAACCCAAACTATCCCAGTTTATTTTTTCTATGTTAATTGTGATTTATATAAATTTGAATCATATATAAGTTTGATTTATACAGAAACACATTACTGGTAAGATATGACAAAAATGCTCTTACTATGAACTCACACCAATGACTATTCAGGCACTGGCAACTTGAAGCCACTTAAAGAATGAAAACCCCGTGACGCTTTGTTTCCTACTAAATGAATGAGAAATGAAATAATGTGGAGCCACACGAAGCAAACACTTCCTTCTGAATCAATACAATCATTTTAGTCTCCCACCCTAGGAGAAAGCACTGCTTAAAAAAAACCCAACAAAATAAAACAACCAAACTACAAACCTGAAGAACAACCCCAAACAAAAACCTCACATGCCCAAAATCAAGCTGAAATAGTGGTTCAAAGGCTTCACAAACATTACCAATGACACACGTTTATGAGAAAAGGCTATAGAGATTTTTTTTTTTTAAATGAACTAATAGAAACAAACAAACAGGAGAAGCAGCTTTCACTCCCTTCCTCATCAATACTAAGTTGTTGATAAAATAACAAAGCTAGCTTTCTTATGATGGCAATATAGGACTTCATAAAAATACAATCAACATAAGTGATTAAGATTTTAGTTCTAACTTAATGCAATGTCTGCAGCGCTGCTGTTAAAACAGTTGATGGTGAATCAGAAAGGAAAAGTTTAGGGTATACTCTTTTTTCTTATTTTAAGGAAGAAAGAATTACTTTAAAAGCATTGCTGAAAAAGAGAGCCCCACTAAATTGCGACAGGGAAAGCTGAACTCGATTTAGAACTAGTTACATGAAATAAGGCTGGTTTTTTTTGTTGGTTTTTTTTTTGTTTGTTTGTTTCATGTTATAAAGGGTGTCTGAAGTTGCTTATCTATGCAGACAGGAAGGTCAATCCAATAGATTGAGCACTAGTTTGCAAATAAAATTAAACACTCATCACAGAATCATAGAACAGCCGAGGTCAGAAGAAACCTTGAAAGAACATCTGGTCCAACCTTTCATGGGACAGGGAGCCAAAATGAGATGAGATGAGATGATCTAGCACTCTGTAAGAAATGTCTGCCTTATATAGAGATAAAACCTCTCTCCTGGTAAAACTTGTACCCATTGCCCTTTGTCTTGTCCATGTGATGCCTTGTGAAGAGAGAGCCTCCATCCTCGTCTCACTCTGTGGCCTTTGGCTATTCCGTTCCACAAAAAACTTCCTGCATTACCACGGGCAAGCTGATTTCTGTGCTAGTGTCTCATATATAAACCAAGAAAAGGCAACAGGTTTTCCCTAACTTAGAAAGGTATTATGAAATGCTCACATAGTATAGCGACACAGTTCATATAAATAACTCGGGTTAATAGTTGTAAAAATAAGTGTATATATACACACATACATATGTATATATGCACACCCACTCTGTACAGGTGGTATTTTGCCCCGCACACTTATCCATACTGTTGATGCAAGTCTGTGGTATATCTGAGTGTATCTAGAGACACAGGAACAGACTGGACTGTCACACAGGACCTGATTTGATTAGGCTTTAACCATTCCTTAAGTCACCTATGAAGCCTGCGTTAAGATTCTTAAGTCTGATCTTCAGGTGCCACTGTGTCTTCCCTTAAGTGTAGGGACAACTAACGGCTGTTAACTTAACAGAGTTTTATAAACCCACAATAAAAATCCCATTGATGTTTAAAAAAAAAACCCAACCCTCCCAGAGATCACAATTAGGTAACAATGTATTCGTTTTGATTTGTGTTAACATCGCATACTCAGTTTTACACAGGCAAAAGGAAGAAAGCACATGCACAAGCGTACTTATGCTCTAAACCGGTTGCTGATCAATTCAGTGGCAGTGTATTTAAATCATAGTACCCATCGGTACCATGGTATTTATCTTAATTTTTATCTTGAGAGTTCCAGTCTTCCTCTCATAGTGTTTAGCCTACTAATTCTACTTGGCTTTTCAAAGGATCACAGTTCCTATTTTTGTCTAGTCAGTAATGGTAAGAAAGTTATGATTGAAATCTGTAGATTTCTAAGATGGAGTAGTTTCTCATAAGAATGAAGTGATGGCTCTACAGTCCTTGACGTTGGACCTGTCTGCTTCAGCTTACTCAGCAGTAGAAGTTCTACCTGAACTGAGTTGCAAGGGAAAGAAATAGGGACCCATGTTTACGTGAACTGCCCACATGGTCCAGTGCTGCATAACCCAACAGCTGGCGTTTTGTACTCAACAATATAGGCTGAGTTTTTTTGTTACTAAGGTAAAAAAGAAACTTGTCAGTCAATTGCTTAAAACACTTTGCGGGAGGAACCAAAGCAAAAAAAACATTGATAACATTGTATTTTACTATATACTTAAACATACAGTCCTCACACATCCAGCAGTATATCTCATTTCATCCATAAGCACTAAATATTTGATAGGAAAACAGAAATATTATTTGGTATTAAGAAACTTATTAAACTACAGCATAACTACATCACTGCTTTCTCAAATGTAAAAATACCCAAGCAAACAAGACTCCCCCTGTGCTGCAAATTACTTCAAGTATATCATTAAATCCCTTTTCCCTTTGTGTTCTGACCTTTGACTTAACACACTTTGTTGCTTAAAGCTGTAGTTCAGCATGACTACTCTTAACTGCATTTCGGTAACAGCCACAGCATCACATCTTTCACTATGATTCACCGAAAACTGTACCTTTATTTATAAAGGAAATTAGGCTTCCTCTCACATTTAGGTTTGAGCAAAATCTATTTAGTTATTTCAGTTCTAGTGTAGTACCAAAAAAAAAAAAAAAAAAGTATTTGAAAGCCTATTCATGTCTGGGAGAAGTAATTGCTTACCCATTGAAATTAATTAAGCATTCATATTTTCAGAAAAAGTAGTCCTAAGAATCAGGACTATCAGAGTTTAAACAAAAACAGTTAAAGTAAAAACCTAGTTTGCAAAAGTACACTATTCAAGTTACGACCTTCCTATTTTAGTTTAGCATTTCTTTATTAAATTGAAATAAAACTGTAAGTACTGAAGGCATTAGTTTCTACGCTTTTGTTTTTTATTTGCCAACTAGATAAGTATGCTATATCAATGCATATAATACTCCTTTAGTAGGACCACTGTTACAAAGTGCCATATTTGCAAGTGCCTTTATAAATTAAAACACACCCCCAGAACCTTTCAGCCCTCAAATTTAAGGCCAATCTGAAAAAAAAAATAATATCCAAACAAAACCACATCCATACCGTTTGTCATCTTCAAATCTCTACTTAACAGCATTGTTTGTATGACTAAACCTTAACTAATACTGCCTAACATAGAAAGCAATCCTCACTAAAGTGTGAAATTTAAGTATTTCTGTTAATGCACTGAACACTAGCTACAGGGGGTGGAGAGACAGGGAAAATGTGTCAATTTCAGTAAATCTCTTCAAACTACCCACAAACCACAATACTTCTGCTTTTTTCAGAGCTGAATATAGTAAGAAATACAAAGCCACAAACTGAAAGCTGCTTTTTCCCCTGTTGTTTAAACACACATACACACCAGACTTAGTAATGCTTCCTGTTAAAAATTTTTCAAAAATAACATTTCAAATTCCTGCTTGGATCTACATAACATGCTTCCCTACAAAAGCAACCCTGAAAATTAAATTTCACTCCTCCTAAATAATACCTTAAATTCTACCTTTATCATCCTTTTTACATGATCAATAAGAGTACAAAACAGAGTTTGCTCTTCCATATAAAAAGGCACTGGGCAGGGCAGTTACTTCTCTCTTGTTTTATGGCTCCACCTATCATGTATCCATCAGTCTGCACAGTTATGCCCGGGACACAGTTTTACACTCTAACAACAGGCAAGACATAGGTATAGTAGCTGGACATTGAAGAAAGAATCTTATGCATGAGACTTGACAAGTTTGCTCACCCTTCATGATGTCAGCTTGCACCCTCTCTTTTTTGCCTGACCATCTTCACACCTCTAGCATGACACGTCTGCTCCCCCAAAACATCCAGTATCCCCATGCCTCATAACTCATTCTGTTATCTCTCTCACCTCCAGTGATCAAGTTAGTGAATCCCACCACATCCCTCCCTCCGTCTCTCCAGTTATATTTTCCTTTATTGTTATCTATTCTTGCTTATACACAGCACCTACTTTCTCTGTGCTGAAAGCAACTAAGATCACCCTCATGACTTGCATTCAGACATGGAATTTTGCTGCAAGTTTTGCCAAGTTAACTTCCTAGTTCTACTGAATCCCAGTCCATAACCTCAGTCACCATTCATGTCCATTGATTCACTTCTGCACTCCTAAAAAAACCTGCTATTTCTAGAACTTTTATGGGGATTTTCTTTTGGAACAGATGCAGTTCTAAAAGGAAAAAAAAATGACATAAGGTTCACAATAACAATCCTTCCTTCTCCATGATATTAACAAGGACTTCTTATGTGCTTTCTACATATTACCATGTATTTTTCTGGCCTCAACCTTATCAATTACTTTACACGGCATAAAGATATGGATTAGGTTTATAGCACTTTCAGTAAGTTGTAGAACAAAGAAATTGAGCCTCACTTGAATCTAGATCCCCAACACAGAGTGCTCCAACCACTGAGCTAGTGAAAACAGACCACCTATTTCCCAATTGTTCTAAGGAAATATCTCTGTTCTCACTTGAATCCTATTCTGTGTTTATGTGCTTATGCCCTTATTTTTATCATAAACCATTCTGCTAAAACAAGTCGTTGTAGAGAAAACATTTAAACATTGCCTATAGTAGCAATTTCACCTAAAATCCAGAACTGATTCTGAAAGTTGGCACTGTAAAAATCAAGCACCTCCCCATTTCAGTGGTCTGTACCAATCACTGGTTTGAAATTAATTTTTCATACTTTCCTCTACACAGTGAGGTTATTCAGACTTAATTCCCTGTAGGTTTTTTCCCCCTTTTCTAGCACTAACTCACTTAAAAAAAAAAAAATCACTAATTTGAGAGCCCATAGCCAGATCCTCTAATGGTACTGCCTAGTTGGTTAATGGCATCATCATTTTCTGAACTAAGCATTTTATGTAAAGAGAACCAGAAAACACAATACTTGAAAAACTGTAAAAGGTTCAAACACTGAAATAATAAAAAACTATTTCCATATAAATACAGATATCTATTGTTTTAACCACATATGTAAATGCACTTATTGGAAACCAACCATAAATTCAAGAAAGCATGATTTCCTTACCTTTGAGAGCTCCATTCCAGGTCCACACTGTTTGCAGAGGATACAGTTTCCAGTGTGGTCCCTAAATTCTTGCTCTCTGCAATCTCCAGTCTCACAAATTACCCTACTTAGCTTTAAAAAAAAAAAAGTAAACTCACTAAAATATAATTAATCTGTGATTAACATATAATGTATATGAACTCTAAATCTGAGGAATAAACTCATGTTTCTATCTTAAAAATAACTTTCTGCATTATAAAAAACTATAAATATGTCAATGAAAGTCAATAATCTAACTCAAAAGATGGATAAGTGGCCTGAATTTTAAAAGTTCTCAGTACTCAGTGACTTGCAGTAATTTTACACTTTTTAGAAGACCCGCTTGACATTTGGCACTTGTGTAATGTCAAAACACTTAATTATTTGAACATGAGTTCCTCACCTTACCCAACATTATGAAAAACGCACATGACCATTTCCTAAAGCAATTTCCATGACAGTAAGCTACGTCACATTACATTATATTGCTGTTTCATTTATTTGTAATTTTAAATTTTTTTTAATGATGCTATTAAAATTGACTAAATTAACTAAAATATATTCCTTTAAACATAAATATTTAGAGATTTTTAAAGGTCACTCAAACCTGCTGGAAACTTAAAAAGCACCCCAAACCTGTATGAATACCATTTATTCTAAATTTCACTGTCACTTTATATTTAATGGGCCCGATGAGAGAATCCAATGTCTGCCTTCAAAGGCATTTAAGTACATTATCTGACCAAACCAGAAACTAAGGTTATGAGAAATACCATAAGCAGTAATATCAGCCATGCAAAGTCTCAGTATAATCACTGGAATTCTACCCAGGAACATTAGCAAACCCTGTGAGCTCCCTCAGTAGAATTTTAAATTAAATACCTACATACAGACTTCCATCACAGAAAGTGCTCTCCACAACTGCTACTAAATTCTTACTTTGTGTATTGCTCTTTTCAGAAAGACCAAAGCCTTTCTGATAGTTATGAAGTGTTAATTACCCTTAGTTCTAGAGCTTGTCTCTGCAAGCCAGAGTTGAAGTGAGCTTAGTAGGCAATGTAATTGTGTGCTATGCTACGTTCTGGGGATAAACTGAATACTCCAAACTCCTAAACGATACATATTAGCATACTGTACTAAGAGACAGCCACTGCAAATTGCCTAGAATTCCTGCAATCTCTCTGCAGTGAAGCAGTATCATCTTTACAGCACTATATTCACCTATATTTTCTGTCCTAGTCCAGTCCTTCTTCCATGAAGAGGCTCAGAAGGTAAAATTTTTAATTGCATGTGAGGAGTAGCAAGAAATTATACAAATCAGTTGACCAAGCTCACTTTTAAATCGATAAAATGCATATGTAATTGTCTATGCATGTGTGTTTAAGACTTTTAGTGTTAGCAATAACGTCTAAAACAAAAGACACCATTCCTATGGCCAATACAGTTTTTTCAATGTTCATCCTGGGGAAAAAAAGATATTATTTTTTAACTTACCAAATATGCTAGTAAAATTATAAGCATCTTCAGTTTATCTTCTCCTTGTAATCCTTTAGCATCCATTTCTTACAACTAAACCTTTCTCCCTAAAAAAAATAAAGGAAAAAAAATAAATCCTTATATTACACAATGTTGTTTAAATTGCAAAAGTCATACGTCCACAGTACTTCATGTCATTCAGCATGTCAAAATATGTATCCGTTAATGCCATTAAAATATTTCAGATGCATTCCCAGAAGCTAAGCAACAAACATAGCTTTAAAAATCATGTTCTTTTTTAGATGACCAGGCAATATACACAGTTTCTGTAGCCTTAATTCTCAAAAGAACAGACCGCTAGATTAGAACAGACAGTCTAGATTAGAGATCAACATTTTGTAAATCTAACATCTTGTAACATCCCTAATGTATCTTGCTTGCCTGTTAGATGCCCAACTAAGTACATGATCAACAGACAAAAACCAATTTTTTCAAATATGCCACATAGCAGCCAAGACACAGCTAACCATGAGAATGTTCCTTTTGTGTTACAGTGTGGAGTAGAAAGGGTTTTCCTAGTGGTTAAAAGAACCTCTTCTACCTCATTCTGAACTAGAGGCATACACAGGATCTGTTTCTGTCACTCACCTAAGGAATACTAACTTCTTAAGATGTATTAACCTGATCGTTTATGATTTAGTAGGCAAAGACTATTATAGAATGCATTTCAAACAGCATAACCAAATAACATCCTATCTCAGGCAATTTTTATTCTAACAGCAGAAAAAGAAGAATCGATAAATTCTTGCTTAGTTATTTTTTAAGAAGTGGTAACAAACAAATGATAAAAAAATGAAGGGGAACTACTTGAAACTCTCGTAGAAAGGAAGTTCTAATTTGGGGTTAGGCTTTATGGTTTATTAAATCAATGAACTGCACCCCCCATCATTAAGAATATTATGCTTGGCCAACAAAACATTTTTTCTCTGCTTCGTCTCCTTTTGTTTATTTGGGTCTTTGTGTTAATTTCCAGTTTCTTACTTTTTGGTTTTGTCAGTTACCTGGTAATGCAAGTGTAACTTTCAGTTCAGAAAACCAAACCATATAGCAACAATTACCAGAAAAGAATAAATAAATCCAGCCTACATAACATGTTATTTGAATTTTATCTTAATTTGCATACCTTATATGACTGTAATATAATGTCATTGCTTTCAGCTAGATGTGAAAAAATAAAGTTTAAAACGTTTTTGGCCTACATTAGACCCTAACGGCTGATGCTTAATTGTGCTGTTTTAAAAGACAAGATAAGTAAATTTTATCATTTAAGAGTAGAAGACACTGACAAATAGAAGGATGGAACCCAAAACATAAGGAAAAGATTAAGAACAGTTGCAAAATACTTTACAATATGGAACTATAACAAGCATAATACACCTCAAAAAATATATAACCATAATGAACATAAACTATAATTAACACACAATTTCATATTTTACTGCATTAATACCCTACTTAACAAATTCTAATCAATAAGAAAGTATACTTCAGTGGCACTATTGATATCTTTTAAGACAAACTGTATTTTGAAGTGTAAAAAGAGCTAAAGTCTGCTAGGAAGAACAGAACAGGCAAAAAGGTGTGTCAGTTAGCACTCTACAGGAAAGCCGAGATTATATTTTTATGGTTATTTCTCACTTAGTGATGGCAATGGTCTATGGGCCAATGACAATTACCAGATTATATGAATGTCAACATGGGTAAAAAAGAAGGCATACCATCAAGTAACACAAATACACACCAATACAGTATTTGACAGAGCTTGGGTTTTCAGTCTGAGGGGGAAGAAAAAAAAAGAAAAACTAAGAAACATGAAATGGGAAATCTCAAAGAATTCTGGATGACCCAAATACAACAGTTTGATGTAAAAAGCACCGTAGAACAAATCGAAAAATGGAAGAGTCAACAAACTTCAGAAGTTATTAAGGGCACAAAGTTGGCATGAGAAGCTGACAGTGCTACTGCTGCAAAGAAAATTAGGTGTATAAGAACAAAAGTATATAGGACCAAACCAATTTCTAGTAATAGCAAAAACGAAACAGTGGACAGAGACAGCAAAAATACTGTTAAGGGAACACAGAAGTTTAAAGAAATGTTTCTTATCTATGTTCGAAAAGAAACAAGATGGATAAAAACCACACACCATTAATAAATACACCTTCTAGCTGATTAGTAACTGAGGATCTGCTAAGTAAAAACAGATTAGACAGAAGACAAATTGTGAGACTTTGCACCTCAGTAACCTTGGAAAAAAAGGTATCAGGAAAGACTTAAGCTTGCTGCTGTTCAATTTTTATACATTTGGAATGCTGCAGAAATTCAGGAGCAGTAATGTTATGAAAAGATTAAAAAAACCCCAAAGAACAGTAACACAATAAACACCTCCCTATGCAATATGACAGAAAAGTAGTCCTGCAAAACAAACTTGACTTCATTTGATTCAGAGAAGACAAAACAATAAAGCTAAAAGTACCATGATACAAACTGATTAAATATTACTTCAAAGAATCATGCTGAAATTAAAGGGTTTGGGGAGAAAAATCCTCATTGACTTCTTGATTTCATATAATGGTATTCAGTGGAATAAAATAAATACTATATATGCTTTCTTATCGCTATAGGATACAAAACTTTACATAAGCGTGCAAGTGAAATAAAGCCATAAATGCAATTGCTTTGCTTAGAACTGAACGTCAAGTGTTCTAAGTTGTATCGATTTATAGCCATTATATTCCTTAATAATATTATTGTTAAAGAAATAGAACATGGCATAGTTCTAATGTAATTATCACCATCTATATAATACTACCAAAAGTTTAAAAATAGGATTCTTTATAAGTTGAAATGTATGTTTTAAATTTTAAGATTTACTTTTGCTTGTGAAAATAGATGTGTGACATAACAAAAAAATTGGATACCATAATTGTATATTTTTATGTAATTTCGTATAGAATTATCAATACAAACAATATTGGTGAGCTGTACTAAGCCTAATGATCTAAAATATGGAGCTGAGGCATAATCTAAACAGTCTGTATTTTTCTGAGCAGGTCACCTGAAGTATGGAAAAATAACGAAAAAAAGAACAGCCTGATTAACTGGCCAGCAGATTCAGTACTCGCCAGCTTATTGCAATAAAACTATATTAGCTTTATGTAATGAAGCCACATTCATCCTATATATTTTTCCCAATATGCAATAACCTAAAGATTTAATATTGTAAAAAAGTTAGTTAGCATATAAACAATTTATTAAAATCAATATTGAAACGAAGCTAATGCTGTATTTTTATGTTTGCAATATTCTGGAGTTACAACTGGATTCAAAAAACAAATGCCAGTTCTTAACAGAAGGTAATACAAAATAACAAGCAGTATTAAAAATGTTGCTGGTCATGCTGACAGCTCGTATCTCAGCTTTTGGAGTTGCCGTATCTGTTACACGATGATCTTCTTATAGCATGTACCTCAAAGATTTTTAGAACGCAGAAAGCACACGGAGAAGCATGCTGTATTAAAACACATTTTGTTGACTTAGGTGTGGAAATTTTATTGCACCTGTGAAATATTTTCTATTTAAAAGAAAATCTGCTGCCTTTATAACACTCTTGCCAAATCCAACACCTTCAAACATCAGGAGTTCCAAACCCAGAGTAAATTTCCAGAATCAAGTAATTCAGAACTGGCATCAAACTATCATGGACTTCTCCAACTCATCTACACCTTTTACTGGGCTTCAAATTTGTAGACAGATCATTGTCTGTAAGATGCAATCTCATGGCTTTAGGTCTATGATGTAATACAAGATATATATTCTAGGCAATTTGTCTTTCATAATCATCAGATCTTCCCAAACAAGCTCGCAGGTCTATGGGCAAGCTATGGTCTATGAACTTCAGTGCACTTCAGTATGTTTAGTAGCACCAAAACATGTTCAAATCATTTCAGCAGACATGTATGAATGCCTGTAGTGTTGTATCATGCAATCATTGCGCTTATTGTCCCAGTTCCTACCAAGAAAACCCTCAAAGACTATACACTGGCTATAACATATGAGAAAGAAATTAACTGATGTACAATAAAAAAGCCTCTGCTAAGAGGACAAAAAAAAAAAAAAAGGTCTCTTTGCATGGTAACATTTTGATAAAAATAATGCAAATAGTTAAGGCCCATTAATAACTCCTATTGAAAGCAAGTCCCAAAGGAGACATAACTGTGCCAGCTGCTTGTTTCCTGTTTCTGTCTCCAGTTTGGTTAAAAGCCCTGCTTAAAAAGCAGACACTGCAGCATTTAATAATAGGTTGCCATTGGGCAAATTTGTTCTGTCTTGATATCAAGTGGCATTACATTGATGTCTGTTGGAGACAAGCCATTCACCTCATATGCATTCAAGTCAGAAATAACTTGAAGAATTTTTTGCCTCTAAAATAGAGGCAAATAGACCAGATAGAAGTTCAATACATTTAAACATTATTTGTTCTTATTCGGATACTGGTATTTACAATACTGAGTTCAGTCAACCTAATTTTTAGTAAATGAAAGAAAACCGCGGACACATATTTTTGAGGTCAGTAAATCATTCCAAATGCATCTTTTTAGGTTAACAGTAGTACGCTTGCCCAAATTACTCAGGGAAAAGCAATCATCATTGGCAATGTACTGAAGTCAAAAGATACAGAACTTCTATTAAGAAATGCGATTGCATAGTTTTAAGGTTGTGGGGGCCCTATTATGCATATGTATAAAGAGGGCAATATCAAACAATAAATTAGGAACATGTAATAAATATATTGTTGAAGTAAGAACTTCCGACCTTCCAGGGTCCTAGAATCCACTGACCTCCAAAATTTACTCCTACTTTTACTTGCTTTCCTGAGCAGTAGTCATCATTCTATTTCAAAGTCAGTCTGTTGGGAAAATATTTCTTCCTTCTCTCCGAAAATAAAAAAGAAGTTTCACCATGAACAACACATCACTTCAAGACTCAAGGAAGCATGATTAAATTAAGGCCTACTAACACGTTCCTCATACATATATGCATTGAAATTTGAAGTCAATATCATCCATCTTCCAAGGGAAATTTCTGAAGGGATGAAGGGTCCCAACTTTGAATTCACTTAGCTTTTCTAGATCTTATAAGTTTCCCATATTTGATTTGACATTCATACTCGACAACCACTTTTCAGGCTCTCTATAACACTGGCAAAGAGTACTCTGAGAAGTTCTGGATAAGAGGGAAAATATAATCACCTTATCTTGCCAACAGAGGTCTCTAATATCCAACAAATAGGATCTCGGCTCCCTTCTAACCACCCTGTTTCCCACCTGCAGCTGTCAACTGCATGCAATAAAATGACAAGGAGTGGCAGATGGCTTTAGCAGAGTCAGTGCCCCACAGGCAAGAAACAAGAGAAGGGAAAGTACTTAGGCTGCTGCAATGGTAAAGACAAAGGGGAAAAGTTCGGGACACGAACTTCCACTACAGAACTATACATCGTTATTCTGTCTCACACTTGTAGAACACCTTCCCTTTAAACCTTGCCTACAACCCTTGTACTCTTCCCCTTTGTGAAGTAAATGAGGTCTTGTCTGACCACGTTTGCTCCAACTGCCCCAAAAAGGCCCATGTGGGAGAAAAAAAAATAAAAATACTGTCAGCTAGGTAGCATTCATCACATTAAATATTGTGTTGAAGAAATACATATTTTTCAGAAGCTGCCATACATGAAATTGTACAAAATTAGGCAGCTATGAATTTATTTCTAGCGTTGTAAAGACAGAGATAGCAGATTAAAGTTGGAACATTGCTGGTAATAGAAAAATTTTATATGTATTTTAGGGGCTGAGGGAGGAGAGAAAGGAGATTTACACATAGCCAGGAAATATTTGTGCTCCTTCTGAGTATTCTATGCTTTGAGTTACATTAGCTGAAGTACCTGACTTTACAGGAATAATGGTGATAATAATTTAACACCCCAAAGAAGCATCTCTATAGTGTCTTTACTATCATATACAGCTTTTACACTTTTATATCCCAGTTTCTCAAAAAGGGTATAATCAGCGGAACTTGAGAATGACCTACGTAATTCATCCCTGGTTTTGCTACTTACAAACAGTGTTCCAAATCCGTGCTAGTAAAATTATGTAAAATAGTTATCATCCATGTTCTTCAACATATCCAGACTATCATTAATTAGCAATTAGAGTGACATATCACAAGAAAGGTGTGATGTGGTGACATTTTTCCTACACTTAAACAAAGCTTTTACAGGATCAGAACCTGTGATTCACACAAGAACTCCTAATCCCATTGAAGTCGATGAGACTGTTTATAATGAATAATTCTGTGCTTTAACATCAAAACTGTGGTAAAAAAATTTTTCTTCTTCTTTTAATACATCTCACTCATCTCAAATTCCAGGAGACACTAGTTTGCTAGATGAAACCTCAGCATAAAGCTGCATTTGTACACATTTGTACTTAGAGATGTAAGTAATACAACAAAATGAGAATGCCAATATTAGATTCATGTTTCATTTATACCAAAGTATACTAATAGTTCTTTTTCAAAGTAATTTTTAAGAATCGTAAATTATAAAGCATTGGGCTGGTTAATACAGTAACTACTGAAACGGTGCAATACTGATGTGGTACATGTATCCCGCCACCCTTCAGTGGTTTTGCATAGCATGTAATGCATTCATTCTCAGCATTCTATTAGGATTGTAACTGCAAGTTGTGGAAACTGAGAAAAAGTAATGTATTGCCTCCTTAACTAACAATTTAAACATCTTATTACTGAACTAATAAAGAAGTTTACTTCTATTTCTAAAAAAAACCCCACCCTTTGCTTATATGGTAAAAAGCTTCCAATTCATATACCTAACTTGTTTTGCGTGTGATGGTGAAGGTGTGCTTGAAAGAGATTATGCAGTAGTTAACAAACCTACCTACAGACTGAATCAATTTGCCACTTTTGCGTATACTAAATGCTACCGGACCCCACTGTTAATTTGATAAAAGCATTCAAGTAGCTGTAAGTACAAAGGAGGTAAATACGTAGCAAGTACCAAGATTTTTCATCAATACCAAGTAAAGCTTTTAGTCCAAGGTCAGATCAATGGAGACAGACATCAAGAAAGGAAGTCAAACAATCAAAGACTTTGCAACAGAACCGTACTTGTGGTTTTTCAACCTCTTACCAGCCAAGAGAAAAAGTTACTAGCTCCTGTTACTTCCAGTCCAGCTCCAAAATTGTTTGAAGCGAACAGCAACTTATTTATGCAGTAGACAGGAGAAGAGCCTGTGAACAAGAAAGCTCGGCTTTCAAGGGCTTTTTGTTCGCCGCACGCCGGAGCGTGGAGGAGTTACTCTATAGGGCTGCCGAGATCTGCAAAACCCACCAACATCAGCTGCGACCCCCCTGCGCTGCGCGGAGCCCTTCGTACCCACCGTGGGACACCTCGGGGCGGAGGGGCCGGTCAGAGAGCGGCGGAGCTGGAGCCATCTCAGAGGGGAAGGGATG
>VZSZ01007044.1:0-14975 GCA_013398815.1 Ibidorhyncha struthersii | reverse complement strand
CAGCCGCGGGAGGGAGGAGCCGCGCGGCCGAGGCGGTTGGGCGGCGGTTGGGCGGCGGTTGGGCGTCGCGCGGGCCCCGCGGCGAGGAGCGGCCGTTATCACCCGCCGCCTCAAGGGGCGGGAGGGGCCTTCCTCCCGCCTCGTCCTCTGTGAGGGGCTGCCCGCTGCCCGCCTAGGTCTCCTCCCTGCCGGGAGATGCGCGCCTGCTGGTGAGTGATGGGGTGCGTGTTGTACTAGTGGTGCTCAGCCAGGGGGGAACCACAAATGAGGTACTCGGGTCCCTTTTATCCTCCCAGGAGGGTGGCGGAGACTTGCTGTGCATACCTAAGTGGTTCGTTGCAGGCGGCCTGGGCTCTGGGGGCTGCAGCCTTGGTGTTGCTGATGTCCCTCAGTAGGAGCCCTGGCTTAGAAGTGCTGGTGGCTGCCCAGTCGCGGGTTCTTGGGCTGTTGTTAAACGGACTGGGCAAAACCCTTTGCCGCCGTTCAGAAGGTGAACGTAGAAGGAGTCCTTGTAACTCACCAAAGGGCTTTCTGCCTATCCCACCCCAAAAGCATAATAGAGGCCCTCTGACAATGCACTGCAAAATTCTCTCCAAAGTACTTGAGTAGCTTTTTTCCCTGCTGGCTCAGTTACCCATCTATAAGCATAGTGTCAATACCAAATGTGAGTTTGGAAATCCAGCCTTTCACAGAGAATAAATTATTCACAGTCACTAGAAAGGGTGTACTTCACTGCTGCTTAGTGTAACATAAATTAGGAACTTTCCTGAAGTTAGTGATGCTCCAACATTGGTGAAACCAATCTTGAAGAAGAACTGCTACTGCAGGGATTTTGGGTCATTAGTTCTACTTCTAATGAAAAGGTTAATGATGCCTCTGCAGTCTAGATAATTGCATGGATACACTGGGAACTGAGTTAGGTTCTGGAGAGAATGAACCAATGGCTATACCTGGCAGTAAAGTATTTTCAAATAAACAGGATCTTGGGGAGCTTTTCACAGAGCTAAAATTGAGTTTGCCAGCCACATGCACTTCTGTAAAAACAAGTAGCTCATATTGAAATAAAGCAAGATATCTGTGAAGAGACAAATGTTTGCTGCAAAATTACTTGTTTTCAATTTTAAAAGAAATTTAAGTAACTCAGAATTTGCAGGGACTTTCATGTAATTATCTTACAAAGGGCCTTCAAAGAAGAGTTTTGCTTCAGGACCCTTGCCAGAAGGAGCTCTGCAAGAGGGTGGAATTTCAGTGAGGAATGGCATGCTGCGGCGCATCTGCTGTGAAAGGCAGCTGCTGCACAGCACTGAGCATGCTACATCCTCTCGCTGTTTACAGACAACTGTTTTGTATGTTATCTGTTTTCTGTAGACACCAGTGAAATGTATTCTGCGAGTTTCTTAGTAGAGTCATCATGTGTGTTTCAGATACTTGTTTTTAAAGTAATATAGTTAGACATAATAGATGTATTAAAACATCCCGGGGTTCTTAAAGTGTTGATTAAACACTGAGGATTACCATATAAAGAAATATTAAGACTTTCTCATCAGACAGGGGGTTACTATACCAATGAATTAAGAGCAACATGTAGTCTGTAACACTGCAACTTAAACTTTTAAGTCCCTGTTGTACCATGTAAATTACATCCTCTAAATGTAAAATGGATGAGTTAATTCCATTCATCATTGAAAGATGTTGAAAATTGCAGGGTTTCTTTTGTTTTAAATCTTGATGCTTCTTCTAAGGAAATGGAAGAAGTGAACTGTTAGAGCAACTAGTGCAGATGCAAGTACAGAGATTCTCACTGTAGTAGAGAAAGCAGAAAAGAGTATTTGGAAAGTAGCTTCAGCTGACCCCTTTGATAAGACAAAGTTGCGTGACATATCTGATGTGGAAGCAGAAATTGTACAGCAATAGGAAGTTGTTATCTCCATATCTCAAATGCTAACACAGTTCCCCCAGTCAACTGTGAGATAGATCTACTCTTGTTATGACAGCTGTTGGAAACTGGTGTCAGTATGACTGTGCAATGTCTTTTGATAGTCTTAACTATTACAAACCTTAAAATATGTTTATGATGTTATCTAAGACACACTGTTTGGAAATGGCTCTATTTATAATCAGAAATTGCTCAAGCTATTTTAATAAATAAATTATATACTTGTGAGTTTCCTAGTCAGATTTGCTTGAAAAAGCATTGTCAACTTCTTCTTTCTGAAGACTTAAGCCTGAGGATTAATTAATGTTTATACAGCACTTTGTAAAAGCAAAGTTGCAAGTGCCAAGAATTATTATTATTTAATCTTTAAAAGTCAGATCAATGAAAGACTAAACTGTCAGAGAAGTGCTATTTAAAATAACAAAAATGCTGAAAATCCTCCCCCCCCTTAAATATGTCCAACTGTGCTTTCATTTCAGTCTCACTTACATACAGACAAGCAAAGATATTTTTTCAGTTTAAATGGGTTAACGCCCATCTGTGTTTAAATATGTGGGAAGATTACCTAAAATCCTAGGGACTTTCTACAAAATGAAAAAAAAATCTTTGTTTCTGAAATGCATTTCAAGGGCCTAAATATTGCAATATATGGTAGTCCTACTTATAAGTGTAATCCATCTGATTAACCAGTGTTACTTCTGTGCATAGCTTTACCTGTTTGTGTGATGGATGAGATCCTTATAGTGATAGTTTAATTGTATTAGACTGACATATTTATTTTGACTTCTGAGGAAAAGAATCCTTACATTTTTTTTAGTTTGCTTCTCTTTCTGCTTTACAGTAAACAGAGGTATGGTTTAGAAACAATTTTCCTCAGAAAATAAATGTACATGTTAGAAAACTAGCAACAAGCAAGAGAAGGCTGGAAAGGTAGAGAAGCTCATCAGTGAAGTATGGAATTAATAAGTAAAACCATCTTTTCAGGGTTACAGAAACATATATTAGTACATCACTGTCATTTAAGGAAAAATACAAATTTAGTATTTGCTTTGGCTATGCCTTAAACAATATTCTTCCTTGATAACTATACACATATTATTCATGCAGTGCTAATTACTTTCCTTACAATGTAATTGACTTGTTAAGTCAGAATATGAATTAATTGGTGGTATAGAAAAGTAAATGATACCAAGTCAGGCCTAGTTAATCTCTGTCTGGCATACTATCTCTTGATATTAAGTAAATTTAAAATTTATATATACAAATATGCTTTTAATTAGAAGAAACAAAGTTTGCAGACTGACTAATGAAAGCTGACTACATTTATCTGGAAGTGTTGATAACCTGATCTTATTCAGATGCAAGCAGATTTCTAAAATTTAGGTTTGCATGTTACTGTGGGATATACTGAAATATGAACATTTGAGGGTCCTATGGACTGATAAACCTCCTAAAGAATAGTTTTCAAACAATGCTTAACAGCTATCAGTTATGCTGACTTTCAGTTGCAATTTGTTAATAAACAGATGTACTTAAGATTTGTATACACTTAAATTTAGATTTAAGAATATACACCTAAAGTCAGTATTTCAGAAGAACTTACTACCCACCATTAAGACTAGATTTTTCAAAGAGCTCAGTGTCTGGAATGTTGAACTTCTTTGCAAGTCTGGCCCCAATTATGGGTTCTAAGTTCTTCTGAAAATCTAAATTATATTTAAATACCTACAGAAGAAGCTTGAGTCTTATTTTAACAGATTGGCTCCAGCTGCAGCCATGGAAGACTCATGGATTTGGCCCAAACTCACCTAAAAATCTGGCCCTTTAAAACTGCAAATGTATAGTGAATAATCCTAAATCTTCCAATGATTGTTCCTTTATAATGAAATTCTGGAGTAGATGTCTTAAATTTTCTTAAACACAGTACATGTTCATAGATATGAATTTGAGGAACAGAATACAAAATAGTGTGAATGGAAATTGCTTCACTGAAATAGGATCAAAACTTTCATGAAGTTCAGCAAACCCAGGTGTTTGCTCTAGATAAGTTAAGATTTCTTTAGTTTCTTTATTAAAATGTCTTAAAGGAAACTTTTATAATCAGTTTAAAATGTTACTTTTATTATCAAGATTTATTTTCCTATTGTGTAGTTGAACTATCATCAATCTTGAAATAAAACCATTTCCCTTTTGTATATAAGGATGTTATATTTGTAAATTTAGTTCTAGTAAGTCGTGGAAGAGGAGAATTTTTCATCTGAGGTATGGAACTATTAGGATTAAAATACTACTTGAAGAAGTCACAGTTTAATAAAAGCACTGAGAGCAAATAAAGTACACATAATGTGTAGGAAATATAGTTGATCTTTTCTTAGGAAATAAATACTCCCCAAGTCATGTAATACTTGTATTCCAATATGACTTCACAAAACTATAGGCAATAGGAATGAGCAGTGCACACTAAAATCTTATATACCCCCAAAATATTGAAAAAATTTTGATTTTTCTTCAGTTTTCAATTGTCTATATATTCTAGACAGTCTGTTCTCAATGTAATTCTGAGTTGCAAATAAAGTGCTGCATAAATTACATGTAATCTTTCAAACTTTGTACACACAATGATGTGTAGTATTACTCTTTATGTGAACTTCATAATTTCTTAAAATCTTGCAACACAAAACTGCAAAAAAATACAAAATCCAGTACCTGTTCTCTGATGAAGTTTTCCAGTGCCCAGGCTTTCTGCAGCTTAATTTCACACTGCCAGAGCTTCTGTATTAAATGCTTTTACCTCCTTAAAAAAAAAAAAAAAAAGTATGTCAGCACAAGCCCAGACGAAACTCCAAATCCGGGAAAATAAAATTAACCATGCAGATCAAAGGCAGACGAGCACTGAGACCAAATGCCTGTAATCTGATCAGTGATCAGTTGCCATACATCAAAGGCAGTGCTTTGGAGAGGAAAAAAAAAGCTCCTTTTCCAGCAGGTAGTTGCACTCTTAAATTCTGCCTTTCAGTACTCTAGTTCTTTTGTTAAAAATCGATCACTAGCTTCCCTCCCCCCCCTTTCCTTGGTTGTGCTGGGAGAATGCACGCGATTCTGAAATGCTAAGAGTTGAGTGGCTGGATCTGTAGCTTTTGAGTTCCCAAGCTGTGTTGTGGATTGTGTGTTGGAAGCTTTCCCCAGTGCCAGCGGGTTCCGCTTTATCCCTTTCATCTCGCTGAGCTGCAGATCCCATGACATCATTCAATGCTGTGGGACTGGTTAGAGAGCTATAATACACCCTGTGGGGGAATACAGCTAAAGAGCAACAAGAGTTTGCATGATTTCTAATCAGGTTAGTCCATTGTAACAAACCCAAGGCTCACTTCAAAGTTTTCGTTACGTTAAAGTTTCCTCCCAAGAGGGGAGAATAGTGTAGCTATAAGGTTTTCTTAAAAAGATGCTTTATAATTTTGTCTGCAACAGGAAGTTACAATTTTCCATAAAGTTCTGGAAGTCAGACGTGCAGGTCAGTTTGCTAGGCAGCTGTAGTACATGACAGAAAACTACTTTTGTTTGTCTCGTCATTGAGGTTTGGAGAGGAGGAAATGATCTATTTCGTGCACTGGAATCGGTTTTTTGCACTGGCAAAATCAAGCACAATAGAGCATGCTCTTAGTCCCTGATTCATGTCCTGCTGCTTACTGTGTGGCCGTTTGCAAATCATTTTATTTGAGCCTGATTCATCTGTGGCTCATGATTCCTTTACGTAAATGAGCTGTAAAGCTGCCATAAGTAACTCTCCGAAGCTTTTTAGTGTAAAGGCATTTTTTAGCTGGGGTAGATTCAAAGGGGTTGTCATTGCTCTGTCAGCAGAGGGAGGCTTTGGGGGGAGTAAAAGTATATTGACAGACGTTCTTCGTGCTGCTGCAGTTCACGGGCACAAGAATTGTTGGAGGGTGCTGTGCAGCCCTGGAAAGCAGGGGAATTCTCAAGGCTGCTGTGACTTGCGCTCTTTCGGTGCAGAGGAAATGCAGAAGGAATGTACAACTGAATTTGATTTTCTCTGATCTGAGGCAAGGTTAGCTTTTGGCACAAAGATTAATTCAGTCCTCTGTAACTCAGCTGTTAATAAAACATACAAATATCAAGCAGGATGCCTTTTAGGATAATCATCCATATTGAAGATATCACTGAAGTTCTTATAAACGTATACTCCATACTTTGGGTATACCACATGTGCAGATGAAAGTGATAAAAGCACGTCAACTGGTAGCCATTCGTAGACTCCTGCAAATATTTGCACACTGAGTAACTGAGAATTCATTTAAAAGGCAAAAGTAAAAAGAGGAAATATGCTAGTCACGGTCGCCTTGAGCATTAAAACCAAAAGTAAACAATCAGCAGATAATGGGTACTGGATAGTCGAGTGCGAGAGCGACAAAGTAAGTGTCCCGTTGAGATTCCTCGTTCTGTGCCCCGTTTGCAGGCCGCAGCCTCCTCCCTCTCGCCGCTNAGCCCGCCCCAGGCTGCTGCCCGCTGCCCCCGGCGCCGGGCTGCCCACGGGGTGCTCGGCCCCACTCGGTGGGTTAGGGAGCCTTCTGCTGGTGGGATGATGTACTGTGGACAGCACCAGGGCGGTAACGAGCGCTGTGCTTCATAGCGAGGGTAATTAACATTTCCAGAAAGCTTTGAGATCCTTATAAGGGGTGCTAGATAATGTAATTTTGTTGCTAGTTGGACATAGTTTAAATATTGTTGTGGATCATCTATCCAGGTAGGCCTCTGGGGGATGTTCTGGTAATTGAGACGGGGAGCTGTTGCAGGTACAAAGGAGTGTCATGCAGGTAATGAATCCGACTTTCGGGAATACACTGCTGGAAAAATATGTAAACAAACCATAAATTTCTCTCTTTTTCTAATTTCCACTTCCATCTATTATAAATAAAAGAAAATTATCCAGGCTGCTTACTTCTATTTTAACATTAATTTGCACTCCTCTGACATACAATTTCCCCCTACTCACTAGAAGATTTTTTGATAACAGTCCATTTGTTGCTTTCATGGTAAAACTGGAAATGCTTATGCTGAAATAAAATTTACGGGTGAGCTGTACAGAACTGAAATAACCCTTTTCTGTTCATTTCAAAGGTGCTTTTCTGTAAGAACAATGCTGTTCGCAGAAAGCACCTCTTAGTTCTTTGGATTTTAAGCAAAAGCAAGTCCTGAAGGTCTATTAGAGGTCTTTGATCTTTCTTTTGTACATATGAAAAAGAGAAGTAAGGTTAATTATTACCAATTTAACCTTCTAAAGCTTACACATTGCATTTTGCATTTATGACACTATTTTTCACTGTGGAACCTGGAAGCCTGAACGATCTGCTGTTTCCTATTCTACAGCTTTCTCAGAATTTGATGAGAAGTGTGTAATGATTACCTCAGCTGTCTATATAATTGAGTATTTTTCCAAAAGTTGATAATAATCTTTTTTCCTTATATAAAATGAGGATAATACGTATGTATTGTGATTTGTATAAGGCACAGAACAGACTAGTACAAGAGCCAGAAATAGAACCTATGTAACATGACACTTCACTTACACCTTCTGATCATCAGCTCCTGCTTCCTCTTGTAGTCACTAATCCAGCAAAGCATTCAAGCACAAGTGGTCTGATTAAAGTCCATTAGACTACTCACTAGGTGTTTGATTCTAATCACTGAAATCGCTGTGGTAGGATCTGGCCTGAAATTACTGGAATTGGGTATCCAGCTTATATTCACTGTTTAGGTGTCTAACAATCTTGTCTAGAAGAAGTGCTTGTGTTTCCTGTGAAACCAGAGAAAGAGGTGTCTCTGAAGTCCTGCAGAGGGAGATGCTGTCTTCCCAATTAATTGCTTAAACTTTTCTGAACTTAGAAAGAATCTTCCTTGAGAAATATTTGGTGGGTTTACCATTCTCTGTTTACTATGTGAGAACCTCAAGCTTTTAAGGAGGTTGCTTCATTTGTCTCCCAAAGGTTAGGCAAGAATTAGAGAAGGCTTTTATGTTAGGCAAGTTAGATCCCATTTTAGGAGTTTTTAGGGAAACAGAACAAAGCCCAGGGCTGCTATTCATGCCCGAAGTGCTTCATTGGGTCAAAGCCATAAAGGATAGTCAGCTGATAGAAATGAGAACTTTCTGGAGATGTTTCTTAGAAGAAACAATCAAACCTATCAAACACCTGACAGGGGTTACACAAACCCCTGCCCCATGCTTAACACGCATTAACAGCATTCATGCTGTGCATAACACACGCATATCATATACATCAAACAATTTACAATGTTGCTTTATATACCTGTTGTCTGCACCACTTCACTGTACCTCTTCTGTCACCTTTCCTCTACTTCAGTCTGTAGGTGCTTCAACAGAGGTTCAGAAAATAATTCCTTAATTATCACAGGAAATGCAGTGCCATCATTACAGCCCGCTTACTGGCCATGCAACCGTTGATTGTGCTTACCACAGCCTTTCGAAGTGTGGCATAGATACTGCATATCCTGTTAAAAATGTCACACCAGCAACATCAGTGCAGTTGCAAGCTTTCATCATGGACATCTACTGGGACAGATGTGTCCTGCTGATCAGTGATGGGCTTCTGATTTGTAGAGGTGGAAGACAATTTTCAGAGCCTTTTGTGGCAGGTCAGCGCTGGCTCTGAAGCAGTAGTTGTCAGTCTAGGCCCCAGTTGTATTCAGAAGTGCTGATCATCACCTTTCTAAAGCATTACGGGGATATCGTTCCATGAGGCTGGTCAGTCCTGTGGTCAGGAGAGATGCTTTAGAATACCCAAATCTATCATCCTGCATGATCTGCATGGCCATCCCGATAACACATGGGTGTTGTTAGTCCAGGTATTGGTGATACCTACTCCCACTCTCTGCTACAGCGCTTACAGTCTCCTTGGTAGTCATAAGGTTCATAAGAACTTCAACTACAGCATCTTTAGGCAGAAAAATCAAGACCCTTTGACGTTTCCTGAAAGGCTGGCTCACTGTATCTCATCAGACTTACCATAATCTGCAACACTCTGCACAGTCATCGCAGAGCGACTTGTTCTAGTAAACACTAGCTTTGAATGTAGCCCTAGCAGTTTTTGACTTTCAGGGAAACAGCCCTGTCTGCCATCTGTTTGTGCGTCAATGGCAAGTTTTTGACCTCATGACTTGTGAGGAGAAAACGACTTTGGTTTGCTTCTCTTTCGTCCTGAATTTTTATTGCTGTTTGTCTGCATTTTTTCCCTGTGGCTCTTCATAGGACCCAGCTTTGGCTGGTTCCCTTATAGGTACCCTATGATCTAAGCAAAATGGAGATTTTTGGTTCTTGGCTCACCATGTGAATCACTCTAAGAGAAGCCTCAAGGGCATTCCCGCATCTAGATAATGCAGAAGGTTGGGAATTTGGCTTTGAGGTTGTCCTCAAGGATAATGTAGATGCACCCTGTAGGAAGTATTAGTTAATTCACTTGTGACTGGGAGTCAGAAGTTGTGGTTTTATTCCTGGTTCTATCACATGGTTATGACTGGAGGCAAGTTGCTTTTTCTCACTGGGTTAGATCCGCAGTTGTCTAAGTTATAGCTAAAATGAAATCAAAGGAGCAATGGTAGTTTATGCCATATGGCCATCCAGTCCCCCCCAGTATGTTTTCGTATCTCTTTAAAAATAATGTAAAGGTAATTATTTGTAATGCTGTGCTTGAGATAATGCAAAACAATTCTGTATGAATTCCAAATCAAAATAACCTGGTTCTGAAACTTCAAAAGTTTATGTATTTAAAGGTTTTTTTTTTAAGAATAATAAGCATCCCTAGGGCACTAGTGTGCTTCTTACTTTACTGTGCACTGAAGTTTCACAGCCCTTAGCTATCCTCACACACGAGAGCAGTGAATCAACAGCGAAAGAGTTGTGTCTTTGTAACTGTTCCTTATTGTTTCATTGAATGAAAATATAAAGTTTCTTCCCTCTTTTAGATCGAGTTTTTCAGTTGTACTGAAATGGTCCACTGTGATTTTCCACCTGTTAGGGTGGCTGAAGCTCTGCACCAGCATGCAAATTATAACAACACAGCATTCTTTCCAGAGATGCTGGTGGAGTTGTCAATGAACTGACTTGCCCCAAGGCTGTTTGAGCTTGATCAGCAATATTGTTCATGTAGCTAGAATAGGAGATTGGATAGACCCATGATTTTGTAGTTCGTATTTCAGAAGCCGAAGGATGTTTTTGAGACACTCTATTTTCAGCCTACTTTTAAAAAATTTATGTACATAGTAGCATGCCCTTCTCTTCAAAACACTTTATTATCCAACCTTTACTCTAAAAGCACGCTAAGGTCTCAACCAGGTTATACCATGTTTCGCTAGATGTTGCAAAAAAACAGTATAAAAAAACCCAATGCTCCAAACCCAAATCTAACTTTTCTATAGAAGAGTCAATGAAAGCAGGCTAAGTGGGAAGAAAGAGAATGGAGAAACAAATCTGATATGTGCAATTAACTGATCAGAAGTAGAGATCATAGCTGGCCACCTGCCTAGTTGTTATCAAAACACATGTTTAGAAGTATTCCCTTAAGGCAACTCCAGCAAAACTATTTCTAAAAGATCATGAAGTTAGTTTCAATTAAAAAGAATGTTCTTAGTTTAGACAAAATGATGTTTATAAATACTTATGTCTGATCATAGAGAGACTGCAGTCACCTGACCACACTTCTATCTTCAAACATTTGCTTGGTTTTGCAGTTTATTTTCACTTTGTAGTTCAGAATTTTCCTCCTTTAAATAAAACACCCTCAGTCTATCTCATAGATCTTATATCACTTCTCCCTTCCTCTTCCCTTTTTTTCTGTCAATCTTAACGAGAATTGGCCCTCTTTCCCAATCTTTTTTCCCCCACATGTAATCAAGAACAAACTGAGAACAAGTTTACTTACTCTTTTCAATCAGTGCTTCATTTTAAATTGTTTTCTAAAATACTATTTTATGCCAAAGCTTTGATTCAGTAGCCTATTTAGTTAAGGTATAACTTGTAAAAATGTAATAGTCAAGATCCTCAGCTAATACTTGTAGTTTCCTTTGAGTTCTGTCAGTACAGACCTGCTAACGATACAATTCTACTTTCTCTGATTTGTTATTACTTTGGCATCTGGGAGCTCACTTCAATAGTTCAAATGTAAAATCCCTTACTGCCTATATAGAATCCTATTCTCCAAAGTACACATACTGCAAACACAAATCCAAGTTTCTGTGCTGAGCAATTTCAGTTCCTTATGGAATAACTGCAACCTGTGGGTACTTATTCCCTCTGCAGTCAAGATCCTAAGAGCTTGAACTTAGTTACTCAGAAGTTGCTAATCATCTTGAAAAGTGCAAAAGTGGTAGAGAGTTGAGGTGCCTTTATATCCTATAGCAAAGCGCTTGTACGTCCGTATCATTAAGCAGGAGACAGTCAATAGGACTTAAGTATATGCTTAAGTATATTCAGAAATATATTTCTGAACTGGGGCCTAGCCCACATGTTATTTTTGGAGATTCAGGCCTAAAGAGTCTTTCCTCAGATGATGATATAGTAACTGACTTGCAGAGCAGCATTAGTCTAATTTTTGGATGAGTTTTACCTCCTAGAGAAAAGTAGGTTTATTTGAAGAAATTAAAGACAAGATGTACAGATTGTCACCACTCTTAAACAGGCAGCTTTGATAAATAGCGCTATCATTAAGAAGACATCTGAACAGAATCAATGTCTCAGAAGAAATAGTAACTAGGTCAAATCCCTAAGCCATTGTCTGCAGCCCCAGTTGCAATACATCATTTTTTCACATATTCTACTTTGAAAGAGTTGACAGATTTGATTATTTTTCTTTTTTCTTTTCCCTCTGGTTATATATGATAAACTATACTTTGCCTGTATGATGTGATAGCAGCTGCATCCTAATGTCTATAAGAAATCTTCCATATTAGCTATGGCCATAAAATGCCAAAAGAATAAAGAAAAAGATAAACAAAAGAGCAGAAGTTATAAAAAGGATCAGGCTCAGCTGATACTTGCTGCCAGCTTTTTCAAAGCAGATGTTCTTCTGACATTCATCTGGTTTTAGTCTGGAGTTCTGTATCTAGTTGGACACACATTTCCTAGCTCATGATTTGGGAAGCTTTCATATATTTTCCCTGGATACATTGTTGCACTTCTCACCTTAAAACTCTTTGTGCTCTTCTAAAAAACAAAGGGCTATGAAAGAATAGTTTAACGCAACCTAAAAACAAAGGACTCTAAAGGCTGAATGGAGATGACTCAGGAAAAGCAATCACAGGTTCTAATAATAGCTTCAAAGTAATAATGTAAGTGATGAGAGGACCGTTTTAAGATTTGGTTGGAAAGGGTTATGAAGGTATAACAAATTTTTTTAATCAAGAAAATACTGTGACAGCAGTTTATCTTAGGAAAGGTAACAAAAAAATCACAGTGAAGATTGGTGACTATCACCTAATGAACATTAATTCCTTACTGAAATTCCATACAGAAATCACTTCTTAAAAGCCTGTTTATTCTGTAGAACATGACCTTGCATGACAAAGTGGTTTATTTCTTAGTTTATTTTTGTGCAATTTGCTTGCTCTCTCTTAAAATGGTGAGCTACAGAAATGTGGCTCCATTATTTATATGATACATTCCAGCTTCTGACCTATTCTATGGACTTTGGTGTTAAACACATACTTTTATTAAGGAATGAACTGAACTTTATAGAATGTCCAAAACCATCAGAAACATGATAATGCCCCTATTGTTCTGCAGCTTAACGTCATACTTTATGAAGCAATTCCTCCTTTTCTTTTTTCTGGACCTGGTGACTTGTTTCATTTGATACACACAAGTTCTTGTAACAAAATATACAGGGAATATTTGTTCCATACCAACATTTGGGATTTTATTGTAAGTTTTCAATAATATTTGCTTTTGCACTCCAGAAAATATTGTTATGAAATTACTGTTTCATTTTGCGCTTAGTATTAATGCCTAGCAACTGAAGGGCTCCATGGTCTATGAGACATTGGATCCCTGGTATGTTCCACAAGATCAGAACAAATGCCTGGACTAAGCCCCATTGGACTCCTGCCCAATTGCATGTTCATGCAGCAGTGCTGATCTGAAAGAAAATCATCTGGAAGGAACAGATATAAGTAGGTGTAAAAAAATGGAGGTATCAAAGGCATCAGATTCAGAGGGATCAGAAGCCTGTGTGGGAAGCGTCAGTAGGTCGAAGATAGCAGCCTGGCAGTCTGCCGCAAAGGGAAAATCAGTTATTTAGGGGGCTGGAGATTTTGTAAGCAGGCACTGTGTGGAGATGCATTCTACAAGAGGCTGCAGAATGGGAATATAGGGTGATGATATACTGAGATCACCACAATATCTCAGGAGCAAGTGTTTTCAGATATTTTAGGTGCCACTGCTATGACAGTGTACCAGTTTGCAGCAATCACAATACAGGTCTTGTGTTCAGCTCCTCCTGACTCTGGAGCATCTGGCCCTACACTGCCCCAGCCTTTCTCCTGCCACCCAGAACAGCTGTAACTTGCACAGTCTCCCTCCTCCAGCAGAAGAAGGAGCAGAGGCTAGAAGCTCTCTGTGTTGTCACATCCTTTGAAACACCTGCTTCTTCTCAGAGCAGACTGGAGTATTCAGTGGGCAATCCGTATGTCCTAGAAGGGGAGAGGATGACAAAATGAGGTGCTCTGGGACAGGAGAGACAAAGGAGGTGAATGTAGAGGAGACCTCAGTGCTCTGAGAACCAGCCCTGCTTTGCAGCATCCACTGTTGGAAGCTATTTTGAAGGAGAGGTCCTGGTTCCTCCCATGAGACCAAAGAGACCTCACTGACTATTTGTGCAAGTAAGTTTTTAGTATTGTGCAAGTAAGTTTTTAATAATTTAGGAAGACTGAAACACGACTTAATAATAGCTAGTTGGTACTGGTATCACGGAAAGATTCAAAAAGTATCACTTATCACTACTACAGGAGAAACATGTATGAAGGGATCTCTAAGAATGGTTTCCTCTTATTTCTTACTGATCTTTGCCATATTTATTTACTTAAAGTGAAGAAAGTCTGTTATTTCATCAGCTTCTATATGTCTATCCACAATATCGTGTTTGTTCAGATAAGGAAAACGAAATCAGTCAAACCAGCTGTAAGTGCCTGCTCTGCACAGCCATGCCATACTCATGTTCTGGTAGACTGCAGCTACGACGATTTCTGCAACCCTGCTTAGGCACTAGGCCTCCTACAGCTGTATCTTTTGGTCTGAAGTGCCAAACAAAATTGTGCCACTATTCAAATTTTTTCACAGAGTCTTATGGAAGAACCTGTTTGACCTTTCCTTTCGCATGCTGGAAACTGTAACATGCCAACTTTTTAAGTTAAATAAAGCATGTAAAGCTATGCCCAGTCTTACTTGACTGCATGATCTGAGTTACAGCCGGTGCTGAAGAGCAGCACTTCCCTGCAGCGTCTCTTTTGGCAGAAGGGCCAGAAACAATGGCAAGAGCTCTGGGTTCCCCTCTGGAGGATGGAGCGAGTGGCTGATGAGAGAACGCGCAGATTGTGTATGAACTTGGCATTATATCGACACCAGGTGCTGATTTTAATAGCTATATAATCTCCTGTACTAAACAGTAATCGGAAACAGGTCTGCTGATACCGTGTTGTCAGACTACATGCAGGCGGCCATCAGTTCTGCATTGCAGAACAGGGCTGTCAAGAACTACCTAGAGATATCCTGGTTGGAGAGGAAAATCTGTGTTGCTGGCCATTTGCGAGACAATTATTCCTGTGATTTATCCAACCTGCACGAGCACTGCTGATGAACAATCACCTGACTGGGACAAGGGAGTAGCTAGAACAATGAATTTTATATATGTACGCTTTGTTTCCCTTCCTAGCTCTACTTGGTAAATATATGTAAATAATTCAAAAAGAAAGAATGGTTATTCTTTCACAGAATCACAGAATAGTCAGGGTTGGAAGGGAC
>VZSZ01007043.1:264014-282917 GCA_013398815.1 Ibidorhyncha struthersii | reverse complement strand
CCTTCCAACCCTGACGATTCTGTGATTCTGTGATTCTGCGGCAAAACCTTACTTGTTTTCTGTTTGCCAGCTAACAAGGGACCTGACCTGACAAATCTGCACCAGACGGACCACCTCTGCACTTTTGAAGAACTTTGAATGATACCTTGTAATAGTTGTGCTTCTGAGGGAACAGGAGATCTCTGAATCTATGCAGTTTTACTTTGCCCTTTCCAGCGAGTGCATATGACTCCTTAAGATGATACGCTACTGCCAGGAGCCTAGTCTTTCTTTACTTAGATGGTACCCATAACTACTTTTAGAGGACTATGCGTTGTATCAAAATGAGACTATTTTGTTTTATTACCAGGTTTTTCTACTTCGTGGGATACAGTAGATAAACATGCAGGCTTAATACTTCACACTGAGCAATACATTTTCTCAAGTGTGTATACGTGTCATATCCCGTTACCTAACCCACAGTCATAAGGGACACTGGTTCTTAGGCATGTGTTCACTTGCAGAGTCCACATGCTATTTTTTGCTCACCTACTTACCATGAAACCTAATGACCTCACAATGGGACTAGATGCTAAGTAGAAAGTACACAACCCAATCAATGAGAAATGCTAAGTACAGCTGAAACATTATTCCTCATTAGGAACAAGAGGCTTTAAGTCGCAGTGAGGTAACTAGCACCCCAGCGCCCTAGAGATGAGTTTTTAGCAGCCCTGTCTCATAAAACACAGCATGCCATAGTACAGGAACTGGCATGTCCAAAGCCCTTGAGATTCAGAAGAGAACTGAATTTCAGCACCCTGAGCAGGAGCTGTGGCCACCAAGCCCCTGGGTGAAAGGGCTGCAGAGGCACTACCAGCAGCAGGTGGTGTTGGACTTCTCTGATCGGTGTGCTCCTGGAATGCCTGCCAGATGCAGTTTGAGATGTGCCTGGACTATAGATTTTGATAAGTATAAGCTATGAAGTATAGGCTATGAAGTATAAAACACTTCATGAAGTGTAAAATACTGCTTTCATCTCTGTATTTCTAATATATGTTTCATCATTACACCAACTTTTTATTCCCTTCGTGAACTGCCCTTAATTTAATAAACTGAGCCTCAAAAATTTGTCCAGGTAGATAAACTAGTTTACTGATTAATGACACTTCTACAAGTCGTGGCATATAGAATCTTAATGAAGTTGGGAAAATTATTACTAATTCTAAGGTGAAGAATTAGTTAAATGGGTCTTTTTTTCAGGACTACGCATTTCCATGCATTCAGATGACTTTAATGAAATTGTCAGGGCCAGCCTTTGTAGTCACTGAGAGCTACACTTGTTTATTGTGTCTGAATAAATTTGACACAAGAGCGCTCTTGGGCACCGCTGTAAGGTTTATGTGTGCTTGGATGATACAATCTGCATTTCTATGTTTTGAAATATTTAGGTTCATCAATAAAGCTAAAGGGCAGTGAATTAAAAATCAATACAAAGGCAGACTTCTTAAGGCAACAGAGAGGGAGTTCATGGAATACATAATTGCTAGAATTCATTAGACAGGTGCAGGTAATGAATTTTAAGAAGGACCCAGTGTTATCATTATGCAACCTCACATAAAATGGGTAGTAAAAGAATCACACTTCAGAGTATGAACTGACAGATACAAAGGTCATGAAGTAACTCCTCTGCCTTTTCAACCTTAAGTAAAGTACTGCACAGCTGATTAGATAAATTACTGAAAGGAGCTGTGGGTCACCTTGATACAGCTCCATCGCTGTTACAGGTGGTGTGCTGATACACCACAGGAGGTAATGAGCTTATTCAATATGGCGAAGTCTGCATTAACAGGGCATTGTTTTCTGTTATGCTCCTAACATAAAGAAGCTTGCAAAGCATCCCTCATCCTTCCCAAAACATAGAGAGGGAAACAATAAATTTTTGTTTGCCTTGTGAGAGTAGTGACCTTGGACAACCTTCAGAAAAAGTAACTATGTACAAATCCAAGCACACCTGTGACATAACAGTAATGGAAATAAATTCCTCAGACTTAAGCTTTCAGAAGACAGAAAAAGCTGAACAAGAAGGAAATCCTCTGCCAACACAGGCAGTGACAACCACATATCATTTCAAATTAAAGCCCTCTTTTAATCTCATCTGAAAACCAGTGTCAGCACAACACTTAAAGACAACTTCAAAAAGAAAATACTGGACAGCAGCTAGTTAAGGGATCTCTCATCCCAATTACCCATGGCACTCTGAAAAGCTGTTAGCATTTTATTTTTATCCACCATCCCCTGCATGTGTGGGGGCCAATGCCTTGTTTAAAGACAGAATTCAAAAAGAAGCATCTACAAAAGAAGTACAAAAATTTTCAAGAAATCTGTGAATACTTCCCATGATACATAATAGAATTGACTATACTAATACCAAAGCTAAGCTGCTTAAGGCTAACATGAACTACATAATACCAGATACCTAATCAGGTGGTAGCTGTTTTCGTCAGCCTTTTCCCTAATCAATCTGACCCTGGGCACTTATTACTTTAATACCCTGTCCAGTGCAGGGATGGAACTGAGGGACTACCCTCACTATCCTAGCACCCTGTTCAGCACATTTTTTAGATTTCTTCTTTCTTGATTTGACACCTGCAAAACAAGCCATTATTGAATCTTAATGGCCTGTAAATCTCTGAAGGCAGTGGGAAACTGGATAGCACTTACAGAAGCTCTATAGCAAAATTTTATAGGGTCTGACTGGTATATTGTACAGCCATCAGCAAAGGGAGAACCTCAGTCACTGAATAAAACTTGTAGAAATACAAATTTTAGGAATACGAGAGCTTGCTAACTAAATATGCAACTTCACAAAACCAGTATTTTCTACTGGAAAAATGCTTTGCTGAAAAATACTAAATACTATTACTATCACTATCTACAAAAAATTTAGCTGAAATATTTCATTACGGAGTTCCTTGCCTCAAAGGTGTTTGTAGGCTTTTTTTTTAGTGTGAACTAACCCAAAATGTTTCCTTGGACTTGATTAAGAATTGCATTTCCCCTATAGCATGTTGATTTATGTAAATTTAAGTATGGGCCCACATCTTCTAACATAAACTGAATGGCCCAGAAGATTACATTTCCTATAATGCAATGCAGATCTTCCTCTGAGGGATCTGTACGATATATTATAGAAACTGCATAATTCTGAATAATCCCTGGAGATGCAGTCCAGAAAAGCAGGCCAACCCAAAAGGGAGAATGCAAAACACATCATGCGTCTTAACTGCAATCCCCATCTTGTACGTAGCTTAAATACTAAACAGGCTCAAAATGAAATACTGCAGAGCCAATCAATAACAGAAATTAAGCATTTTCAACCTGAGAAGTGTTAAAATATTTCATTTTGACTAAAGAATAGTCAAATGGAGTGTTCTGGAATTCCCATTATGTTAAAATGTCCTATTTCACATTTTAGTACCAACCTGGAACAAACTCAGATATTCAAATGCAGGCATTCCCACTGTGATGGAAACGCCAAATTTTGCCCAGCTCTAATCACAGTTAATTCCCTTCTTTAATTTCAAAGGCAACCCTGAAGTCGTGTGTAAGGAGAGCAATTTGCCCTTTTCCTGTGGTGTTTTTTTTTCCTTTAAAAAAAGTCTCAATTTTCTGAAATGTGAATGACTCCAGTGACATTCAGAGAGCTGCTATTTAGGTGCTAATCAAATGTACATGGACACATCAAGGCACCAAGCACAGACAGAAGTCAGCCACATTAATGAGCCACATTAATGAGTCATACCAACATTGATCGATCTAAACAAATACTACCATTTACATGCAAAAATTGTGATCAGATCGTTGTCCTGGACTGCAGAAGACAACAAAGACAAATCTCAGTGAAACTGAAATCCTCCTCTTCTGAACTGTCCATGCACCACCACTCATTGAGACATGATTTTCTGTGTGCATTAGGTAGATCCTTCCCTTCTTGTCCCATGCACATATATGAATGTCTCTCAGGTACCAACTGACTTAGTACGTACAAACCTGCAACAGTGACACACAGTCAAGTTCATGCAGCTAGGGAGGCAGCAGCAGCTGTAGGCAGCTACCACATGTGTGACAAGCTGGGGTGTTCCTAATGAAACATTCAAGTGCTGATTTCAGGGCAGAAAATAACCCTACATACTTCTCATGGGCAAGCAGAGAGATGCCAGCTCTCCAAACCAGCAACACGTCTTTTCCACTCCCCACACTGCTAATAGCATGAGAACTTTCAACATTAAATGGAAGTTCCTAAGAGCTAACCAAATTCCACCATGCCCAGAGGCAGCCTATGATTACCATGTAGAGACCAGACAGCTTCTGCTAGTCTCTTTAAATGATGATGTTCCTAAACATTACATTAAACCCTCCTTCTTGACCCTTATTAGATCTCACAGGTGTTTAAAGGTGATAAGCTCAATGCCACATTGATTAAAATACAAAGCTGTCATTTTCATATCACAGAGAAACACTCTAAAACTTTCAGTTGTGCAGTGTTTAGACCCATGTTCTACAAAGCTTTCTGTCCTCAGAAAGTTGTGGCTTACTTGAAATTGCTACCCAGGGTGGCTTTGGAGGCGATGTGGCATTTTACCCACCCCCCCACCCACCCACCTTGGTAGGTACAGAAAAAGGATATGAAAAGTATGAAAGATAAGTCTTGGCATCATGGCCCCTTCCACAAATACCCTCACAGGGGCACTCAAGGCCAATTCAGTTCTGCATGGTTATGCTACCTATATAATGTATAGGTAAATTTAGCAAGTTGAACAGGATTTGCCATTTTTTTGTGTATTTGGCAGAATACAAGGTAAGATCACGCTAACAAAACAGGCCTTGCATCTGTTACTCATTGTCTCTTTCCAAGAATTCCCTCGCTAAACATCTATAAAAATTGCCAGGGCAAAAAGCTGACAAGATCACCCCATCATCATCACCGCAACCACAAACCCGTGTTTCTTCCTCCATCTATTAGGTGTACAAGCTCCAGTCATCCTTATTTCTGCATCCTTATCCCTGCCCACACCAGCGTGCTGAGTCAGCTGCTATTGCACTACCTTATGTCAAACAGTCCTCTGTAATACAAACCTGTGTAGGAAAGTTCAGCTTGATCCTAGTCGTTAATCAGATTATGCCCTGAAGTATTTATTGTGCTAAGGTTTGCACTTTTAAAGAGGTTTGCATCACGGGGGGACGGTGCCATTAATAGCCTGTCACACACTCAGCAGCTTAGGGAAAATTTTTCTTCTAGCTGAAGGAAGTTTCCCTTTTGGGATTTTAATGGCTGTGTGGCAGGTTCCTCATTGCACATTTCTGCTGACAGGCCATGCTCAGAAAGCACCACAAGAAACAGTATTGCTCCACGTACTCATATTTACTCATAAGCAGTGACCCACTTAGTGGATGAGGGAAAGGCTGTGGATGTTGTTTACCTAGACTTAAGTAAAGCCTTTCACACCAGTTCCCACAGCATTCTTCCGGAGAAACTGGCTGCTCATGGCTTGGATGGGCGTACACTTCAAAGTGTAAAAAACTGGACGGATGGCTGGGCACAAAGAGTCATGGTGAATAGAGTTAAATCCAGTTGGTAGCCAGTCACAAATGGTGTTCCCCAGGGCTCAGTACTGGGGCCTGTTCTGTTCGATACCTTTATCAATGATCTGGATGAGGGGATTGAGTGCACCCTCAGTAAGTTTGCAGATGATACCAAGTTGGGTGGGAGTGTTGATCTGTTTGAGGGTAAGATGGCCCTCAAGAGGGACCTGGACAGACTGGATCAATGGGCCGAGGCCAATTGTATGAGGTTCAACAGGGCCAAGTGCCGGGTCCTGCACTTAGGTCACAACAACTCCATGCAGCGCTACAGGCTTGGGGAAGAGTGGCTGGAAAGCTGCTCAGTGGAAAAGGACCTGGGGGTGCTGGTCAACAGCTGGCTGAATATGAGCCTGCAGTGTGCCCAGGTGGCCAAGAAGGCCAACAGCATCCTGGCCTGTATCAGGAACAGTGTGGCCAGCAGGACCAGGGAAGTGACCGTCCACCTGTACTCTGCACTGGTGAGGCCACATTTCAAATACTGTGTTCAGCTTTGAGCATCTCACTACAAGAAAGACATTGAGGTGCTGGAGCATGTCCAGAGAAGAGCAATAAAGCTGGTGAAGGGTCTAGAGCACAAGCCTTATGAAGAGCAGCTGAGGGAACTGAGGTTGTTTAGCCTGGATGAAAAGAGGCTGAGGGGAGACCTTATTGCTCTCTACAACTACCTGAAAGGAGGTTGTAGCCAGGTGGGGGTTGGTCTCTTCTCCCAAGTAACAGGTGATAGGACAAGAGGAAGTGTCCTCAAGTCGCGCCAGGGAAGGTTTAGATTGGGTATTAGGAAAAATTTCTTCACCTGAAGGGTTATCGTGCATTGGAACAGGCTGCCCAGGGAAGTGGCAGAATCGCCATCCCTAGAGGTTTTTCCAAGACGGGTAGATGTGGTGCTTAGGGACACGGTTCAGTGGTGACTTTGGCAGTGTTAGGTTAATGGTTGGACTCAATGATCTTAAAGGTCCCTTCCAATTTAGACAATTCTATGATTCCATGACTCCATATATTATAACCCTAGCTGTGCTGCACTGACCACATTTACCTTCTGTGAAAAAACATCCAACAAAATGGTATCGCATGAGCCATGAGAGGACTGGAGAAGAAATGAACTGAAATTGGAGGCAGACAATCAGCAAGAGCCAACAGTGGGTCTTACTCTTTCCCTACCTTTTTGAAAAGTCTAGGAGAAAGGCATGAATCAGGCAGATAAAAACAAGAGCCACTCACTTTCGGGTTATTGGTTTAAATTAAATCCCAAGTCTAAAACAGCAGAAAGTCTCTGTTATCCCCTGAAGGTTTTATGGCAATTTCTAAGAAACTTGCTAAAAATATATCATACTGTATGGAGCATTTATTTACTGCTAACTAAATGCCCATCCAAAAGCAGCACTAATGCAAGGATAAAGCCGATGGGACCATCACACAGTCAAGGTCCAGATATACCAAAGCTATCTCAGCAGCAGAACGAGGAAAAAGACCCAACCTCCTTCTGAGGGAGGTGGCATTACCATGGAAAACTTTAAGGGCTGCTAAAAGTTCCCTTTTTTATCTTTTTACAAGTCTGACTTACAGCAGCTCCCGTTTGGCTACTTTCTCACAGAAATACTTCTATTTTACAACACCCTTTCTCCTGTATAGCTTTACTCTGACGTATTTGTAGCCCCCACTCCCCCTGTACATAGTCACCAGAATTTTCTGGCAAATGGGTGGAAAAATGCATCTCCTGAAAACAACTGTGCCTTTATTGCATAGCAGGAAGTACAATTAAACAACATGACAGCCACAAAGGGAGGCATTCAGAGATAAGCACTTTTGATGCTGTAACAGCAATGCTAATTACTGACAGGCACCTGAGGCAACACCTGAACACAACTATCTCCTGTATTTGAAGATCATTGGAAGGTCAAAGCCTTGGGGGTACAAATATAGATATGCACCCATGGACAAGAACCCCTGCCAAACTTTATTCTCACCTGTTTCTCAAGTATGACATTTATTGAGCACAATGAAGGCGGTTTGTGGTGTGCTCACTGGAGCAGGGTGCTGCACAACATGAGCTGGCACTGGCCAGTAGACCCAGGCAACCCAACTGGAGCCAGACACTGCCCTCCATGCCATCCCACCACATCCCAGTGGGGTGGGCAGAGAAGGCTGGGGACACCTGCAGGTGCTATTGGCCATCCCCAATGAGGTGAGGTGAGAAGAGAAGCATGGCGTCAGCTCGGGGAGTACAGTCAGGATCTGTAGGAGATGGGCTGAAGACAGGGCACCCCATCAGGCCATGCTGCAGCCAGGACTGGGGGACTGCTACCAACAGCACCCATATAGGAAAACCAGTTTCCACACATGAAAAAGAGTCTGTCAGCTGGGTCCTGGGCTGGACAGTGGCCTCCCTGTGGGGCAGCCCCAGCCAAAATGTGGCCGGGTGACTGGGCTGGGCCAGCAGGGCCTCCTAGTGCCCTCTGCGCCCACCCAAATGCCTTGTGCACAGGTATAGAGGAGCACTGGAGGAGCTTTGGTCTCAAAATGTATATCAAGCATGTGACATTTTAAATGCTTCCCTCCATGTTTTGCACACACACTGAAAGGTGGTGTTATGATTTTGAGCCTTCTGTTTAGAACAGGCAGTGAGTGCAGCAGCAGGACCAGAATTTGAGTTACTGGATTAGAGGCTCAGTAATTCTTCTTATTGCCTTCAGCCATGTCAGAAAAAAAAATGTCTGCTTTTCTGAAAACTGTATTACATTTGCAGGGCACCAGACCTCAGCCAGCACACCCACACTGAACCTCAGCCTCCACCTGGGCAACCCCCAAGAGGGGCTCTGCAAGCCTTCACTAGGCATCAGGCTTGCCAATGGTAATTACTTGTAAAGAACATGATAATTTTTACCTTACCTTCATTTGAAGCAGATCCCTTTCAAACATCTTTTTCTCCCCAAAATACTTAGTAAGAAGAAATCTGTAATAATCAACAGCTAGTGATGCAGATTTTTTTGCATTCATACTTCTAAACAGGTTTCCAACCAGACTGCTAACCGCTGCTGGCAACAGCGCACCCCCTCAAAATCCATTCACAGCCCTTTCTTTCCAACCTTTCCTCCCTTCCTTCTACCCATCAGGATTACACACAATATTTATGACCATAATTCTTCTGTTTCTTAAGAGAGTAGCTGTCTGTGAAAACCATAGAACACTGATTCTATATTTCACATTAATAAGTTTCATAAATAAACCCGACTTAATTTACAATAACTGCTTTCTCAGAAATACAAAACTTCCAGTCCAGTTTATGATTCCTTGCCAGCTGTTTAAAACATTGGGGTGTTTTTTCATACTAGTGCACATATTTTATAGCTACAGCTGCTTTGTACTGTAAAAAGAAAAAAAGTTTCATTCCTGCCCCCCATCCCCAATTCAGTAGTAATAAGAGTTGAAAGAAATATAAAGTAACAGCAGTGAATTTACACTTGCTAGGAAAATTATTCTTGCTCCCATTACACTTTGAAAGGCATATTAAAAAAGTCTTAGAGGCTTCACTCTTACTCATGCTATATAACATGCTACACAAGAATAATTTCTAATATTGTCTATCTGGTATAAAACTAGCTGTGGTGACATTAACAATATTTTGTGGTTGCAGAACTGGCCTGGGGACTCAGAAAATTAAAGCTCAGGCTCAGTATTTGACTCTTATGGATTTCCTGTGCTTTGTCGGATATAGAATTTCATCCATCACTCTAATTAGTTATCTTCTACCCAATTCCTCTTTCATCCTTACTGAGCAGCCACATAGCTTATATGTATGAATGCTAACCAAACTACCTCTTGGATTACACTCTCTTCCCAGCTCCATGAAAGACCTCACCTACAAAATCACATTTCCCTGCATTTCTGCCAACTGCACATTCTCGGCACTGGCTCGCTCGGGTCAGACAGCATGGGTACAGCCTCTCAGCCTTCCTGAAAACCCACCTGGTACACAGTCACTGTCCGGCAACCTGTTTGGCACAAGAGAGTTCCTACATCAGTTCACAGCTCTTCACCCCTTTGAAATCGTATCTTCAACACTGCTTTCATAGAGCGGTTGGGATAAGTGTTAAGTAAGTGGGATCATTTCAAAAAGCTAGGATTTTCCCACATTAGTTACAGTTGAGGAGACACAGACAAAAAAAATAGTTTACAAAACGTCTGTATGTCTAGCTGTATGTTGGGTGTGATTGCAATATGTATTTACATGCAGACCTCTTGTGGTTTCCCATTGAAGCAGGCATTTGCAGAAGGTTTTCGAAAGAGTAACGGGTACATAGTGCAGAATCACCATGTGTGATCCAAATAGTAAATTTGTTCTACACCAACAAAACAATCTATTGATTACTATTTAAAACAGATTTATTTGCACTCTATTCAGTGCATTACCCGCCAAGAATCTCTAACAGAGAACATTCTGGTGATGTATTATTCCGTTTCAGTCTTTCATATTTCCTCCTATTTGAAATAACTCTGCAGTGCAGCATTTTATCTCGTTTACACTAGTTTGCTTATGCCTGTGAGATTTTTTCAGTTGGGGTTTTTTCGGGTTGTTTGATTTACTGTGTTTTTTTTAAGAGGGCACTTAAATAGCCATCTCTGCTACTCAGTCATAGCTCTGGGGCACTATATGCAAATCTTCCTTATTCTAACAGCACCTGAACATGGAAAGACAGGGGTCTGAATGGATGTCTTATTCACATTCCCCACTATGTCACTGCATCCAAACAACAATAATTTCAGTTAGGTCTAGAAATACAGATTCAGATTTTTTCTTAGGTACAGATGACATCACCAGCAGAAAACAGCATAGCAGCAACAGAGGCGATTACAATAAAACTACTCCAATGTAAAGGGATGATATAGGGCTGGCATAGCACTATCTGTGTAAAAATACAATCTCCCCCTGTTTCTAGTAACTTGTAAAACAAGTACTTGCAGTTTATCAGCATTATTAACATATGCAATCTGTTTAGTGTTTTCCTCACAGTTCTAGCTTCTAGAAGCCTAGATAACAGCAGAGTCTGAGCTAACAACAAAAATTACTCGTGGTTATAGTTTCAAAGAATAGATAGAAAATATGAGACTTTTAAGATTTAACAAAATAAGATGGAAACAAAAGCATTCAGATGTCTGTTTAAAGTCTCATAATTTTCTAGGTAGAAACTAGAACGTTTGATTCCCCAAACAAATTGAGCCGTTGCTCATCACTGTATGTTAAAGAAACTGCAAACTAAGCTTTTGACCAGCCTTGTCGAAATGTTAATTTCATCAAGCAGAGAAGTATAAAAGGACCTAAAGTTCCACTTGCTGTATCTTCAGGTCTCAACATGCATTATAAGTTTTAAGCTGCAGATTGGAATTTAAGAGAAATGTTCTTAGAGTTCGTATGACTAGAAATGTTAACATTTTTTCTTCCAGAAGAGACCAGAGTTTTTCCAAAATACAGTCCTTCTATTTCCAGAACTCCAAACAAATTGCACTGAGCCGATCTAATAAGACACAAAAATCGTAACTGACCCACTAGGTTTTAGACTAAGAAAAAAGCAGAAAGTAAAGCAGCAGAGCAATTTTTTTAAAAAATTGTTTTTTCCAACAATATCTTAAGGACTGCTAGTAATGCAGACAGTCATTCTAAAACCTAAATAAGTTTTAATATAATAACTATAATAAATAGGTTTTAATACGAGAACTTCCATTTAAACCATAAAAGTTCCATCTAAAGTTTAAAGAAACAAAGACAAGAGTGTAGTGATGTGCAATTGTTAATTTCCTCACTTGCATCCTTCCCTGGGATCATCTGCACTTCCCACAGAGACGCTGAAATAGCAAGTGGAACAGTTAGGTACATGATTCCGTGCCTTACCAGAGGCAGTAAACATTGGAATATCATGAAAAGACACAAAAATCACGCACTGAATATAGTCCCATTCTGTAAAGAAAATATCATCTTCAAAAACATCTTTGCATGTGAAATTTAATGGAGGTGAACAGTCCTGCTGACTTCCCTGGGGCTTCTTAAAGGTACGCTTCACTGACAGTGCTTTGCTGAATGCAAGACTGAGTGCCCAAATGGAGGCACAGTACCCCAAAGACCTGATCCTGATCTCACAGCAAACTGTCTAACACAAGCCATGTCTCTGAAATTAGCGGGTACAAATCTCAACCCCCATGAATTAAGTTGTAATACTCCCCTTTAGTTGAGATAGATCAAATGCCACTCAACTGAATTTAAAAAAAGTAAGAGAAAACAGAAGCAGACTTGAAAAATACAAGCTGTTGGTGAATGAGGTAGCAGACAAACTGGAAATGAGCTTTTGAGGTTTCTCCCTAATTAGCCAAAGAAAAAAATGGGAAAGATAAATCAGTCATGACTATAAGGTCAAAATTAAAAGAGAAAGGTGAATACTAGAAGGTTAGCCCTCCCTTAAAAAGCTTTAGTATTTTCTTCTGGTGAATTGGAAGGTAAGCATTTCTGAATAAATTACACTTTTTAAGTCTCGATTCACACTTCAGTACTTTTTTTTTAACTTGTGCTTAAGTTCTGTTCATAGGGAAACTTATTTAATCACCTGCTAAAGTACTTTTCTAAATTGAGACCTAAATCAGCATCTGTAAAAGCTTTGTTCAAATCAACGGAAATCTTTTTATAGGCCTTACTAAGAGCTCTATCAGTCAGTAAGTCAAAGGAGACTGAAACAAGAAGTGAAAAAATCCAAGCTGCTTCTCCTGGAAGAATAACCTCCAAACCCTCTGTACTTAGTAATAACTTTCTTTCATCTTCTAATATTAAATGACAGCACTAATAATATGCAATATCAAGTTATTAAGCATCTAGTCCCGAGCCATCCAATTAGTCTGCTGCAATGTAATTAAAACAAAAACAACGTTAACTCAAAAGTGAAATTCACTGCAGTTGAGATGAGCAAAGCCAAAGAATAAAAGTTCATTAGAACTAGATGAAATTCATATCCAGATTGGTCTAAACTCTGGGTAATTAGCTTGAAATAGCTTGGCATTATCCAAGGAGGATATGGGTAATTGGGTTCAACATCCCTGAAGATCTGCTATGTTCTTGTGACAATAAACCATTTGTGCTTTGAAGCTGCTTCCCATTTTCTCAATCAGCCTCATCTGACAAGGTCTATTGACCTGATAATTTACTTGTCAAAACTTGTTAGTCAAGGCAGGACAAAAACAACAAGGCATGAGGGTAATCCAAGAGATTAATTTGTCGTAATGACTTTCAGGGATCCTAACCATTGTAGTGGAGATCAAACACATCTCTGAAACAGTTTAGTCTAATCTAGGGATCATATGGCGGAAGAAAAGAGGAAGGCCAACAATTATTATATTTTTTTATCTGAGGTGGCTAGAGAAATATAACACCAGGTGTAAAGTACACACCCAGCAAAGCACCTGATCACTTGACTTCAGGCCCGGGTGCAATGCAGCCATCTACTTAAAACACTGAAGTATGCTTCAGTTCAGTGTGAAGTAAGGGCTTCCTTGAATTTATTGTCTTCTGACTCCAACCACCACCATGTTTGAGAAAAGTTATAGCTGAAGAAGGAACTCATCACCGAACTCTGACTACGTGGCTTTGTTAGCCTGCTACTGGGTCATGTTGCAAAACTGACACAATGTCCCTGCCATTTGTCTCAACTTCCCTTAATTGAGATAACAGTTTGGAATTTATTCCAGACAACACGATATCTTCGCCTCAAAGGTTTAAGAAGGAATAGCGTGTTCCAATCATTCCTCACATTATCAGTCATGTAGCTGACCCAGAGTAATAGCAACAGAGCCCTGACAACTTCCCATTATGCCCAAAATGATCTTTGGGCAACCCCACTACCTCCCACAGTTTCTTCTGATTTATAGTTGACTGAGGTTGAGTCAGCTCACTGTATTTCTTTAAAAAGTGTGTTGTAGATACAAAAGGAACAAAATCCAGCTCAGTTTAACACCACTAATCTTATGCATATAGAAATCAGGTGTAAAACTCCTAAAATTGTGAAGCTGGATTAAAATGCAGGATGCATTTCTTTTGTTAAATGTTGGGAGTCTAAATCTTTCAGAACATCTGGGTGACTCTGGGAAGTGTGACACTTGAATGACACCTTTTCCTCTGGAAAAATGAAGTTACAAATGTGCTCACAGAAAAATGAAAAGTAATATTCTGAAGTATTAAGATGAATATAAAAGTTGGGAGCTTAGGAAAAATAGCAAATATTGTGAGTACCACAAGATAATTCCATGAGGACAACACTGTCATTTTGCTACATTGGTCGTGTAAGAATAATAAGGGTAAAAAGAAAAGATCGTCTCTTTGTATTGAGCACCTCAAATTCTGATGCCACAAGAAATACAATCCAAAAAGTACAGCAATGCACACAGCTATTTTCCAGAACAGAAATACAATTTCAAAACCCTATGAGTTGGAGAACGCATTTCGTTTTGTCACCTATGCCGCCTCCTCCAGCGCTACCCTTGCCAATAGAGAAGGGAAGGGACTCCAGGACTGTAATTCACCTGGGGTTTCAGTTCATGGTGTTGCAGGATAGTCAGTTTTTAGCATGCAGAATTCAATCCTACTCGATGTCACAACTCCCTCAAGCAGCCTCTCTTCCAACAGCCCGCTCTGCATCTGAAAGTCTGACATTCTCAGAGAAAAGGCACCAGGGGAAACAAAAAATAGCAAACCAAATATGCAAAGCCTTTCACATCCTACTGATGAGCAGATATCATCAGCTATAGCAATAAAAATGTTTTCTTTCCTGCATGCACATGGGAGAAGGAAGCAAAATTCTAAATGCAAATCTCAGGAAAAAAAATAACCTCACAGAAGAGTAAGGGCAGTAGGGAAATCCTAGAAACAAAATAAAGAGAAAGAATATGAGAAAGCACATCTAGAAATCAGAGATAATTGCTCAAGGATTTTTGCTTGTTTGTTTTTGTTATTGGCTTTAATTAAAGACTCTTCATTTTTTGTATTCATATGGTTCATTCTCCCCCTCCCATCAGCCAGCACCTAAAGGTTATTTTTCAGTATTGATAAGGTTCATCATCAGTTTTTCCATCTCTCAGTTCTGGTTGTGGGTTTCCAGGCTCCATCTTACTGGGAACATTGACTATGCTCCATAGGATTACACAAAAAATCAACACTGGATCCTTCCATAATGCAGGCTTGTTGTTATGTCAGTCAAAAAGTTGCGTGCTAATAAATTTGCTGTACATGAGACAAAAAAGATGATAATTCCATAAGCTAAAGATACTGTTAATCAGGCTTAACAGGCAATATAATTGAACAGGTTTGCAAGCAGATCTATTTTAAGTTGTATGAAAAGAAAGGCCATTTTATGTAAAGCGGAGATGTAAAAGAAAGCCAAAGTCTTCAGGAGTTGCCCAACATTCTTGAAAGCAATGGGCAACTGAGTTGTTGAAATGGCTAAATGAGAACAATAAAAAAGAAAGTGACACAGAATGTTACATCAGGCACACCCTGTTCTTGTGGGCCACTGAGGAACTGAAAATGTAAGACTCCTACAAGGCCTGCCACCATGTTACCTAAGGTACTTCACAACTAATTTCCAGAAACACAAGCTCAAAGCCAGACTACCCTGGTGAAATTCTTCAAGGTGGGATATACAGGAGATCAGATTAGATGATCCACTGGTTCATTTTTTACTTTGGTAGATATGAAGCCATCAACAATTACTTCAGAGGAACTCCAAGCAGCATGACATCCGTGAAAAAGCTCAGACATCAAAAGTTAAGTGATTTGACCATAATCATGAGGAAGGCTCTTGTAGTGTGAAGAAGAGAATATTCTGCTGCTTCTCGTTCTGTCTCATTGGTATAAGCTGCAAGAGCTTTCTCCTCCTCTTTTAACCACGTATGTGATTATGTAGAATGGATGAGAAAAGAATATATTGACTGCAAAAATCATTCAAGCCCTTTTCTTGACTCTTCCATCCAATTAAATGGTGATGGAAGAAAAAGACCATTTTGCAGCAATGAATTAGTGAAGATACTGTGAATATTGTGACATTTCCCACTTCCTCATAGCCAGCTTTTACTACTTGTTTATAACAGAGAATGTTGAGAGCAAGAAAAGTCATTCTGTTCTCATTAGATGTTCAGATGTCTAAGACCAAGCTTTTCCATTGCATCATTCTTTTTGTAGTCATATATTTACTGAATAGAAACAGTAACGTGTTCGAGAACAGAATGTGTTCAAGAACAGTGTTCGAGAGTGGTCAATCACTGGAAGAGCTCCACAGAGAGAGAGAGGATTCTCCATCCTTGAAGATACTCAAACCTCAACTGGACAAGCACATGGATAACCTGATCTACTGAGACCTGGTTTCACAGCTGGCCTATATAATCACCAAAGATCCTTCTGAACCCAAATTATTCTGATTCTGCAACTGACTATCTTACATTGCTCTTCTACAGTCCAAGGCAGCTGAGAGCACTTCTTCCTCAAGCAATCAGCTTCAGAGTCTCAAGCAATCAGCTTCAGAGTGGCAACGCAACTACTTCTGCAGGGAAATGCAGCTGTCATTTGTGTTGATGGAGGCCCTGAGGTCGCCTCCATTCTTTAAGTCGGATTCTACTGGAGTCATTCAATGCCTCATGTAGAGTTTAGTTGGACGCAGATCTGGTTCCCTAAATAGGAAAGACACTGGCATCTGCTGACACTGAACATAACAAAACCATTTTCAGAAATTGGGTGGACAAATAAAAAATAATCTCCTAGGCATAAGACAGAACAAAACACAACATGTGAAATGAAAGAATTTTTATATAGCGCCTGAATTACAACTCTAAACTTCAAACTTCTTAAATATATTTTTTGTCTGACAGAGCAAAAAACGTAGGATTCTGAACCTTCTATGCGTGCAAAAAAACCTGAAAACGTGAATGCAGAAACTATAAAGAACAGATGGTAAATTCTCTTAGCTCCTTTTACATTTGTTCTGAACTGCACTAAGGAACATGGTGGAAGAGTTCACCTGATGCAAAGCTGCAAGACATCTTCTGGGTTTATTAAAAAGTATTTATACTTTTAGCAGAGTGACACCTCCCAGACATTTTTTCAGCGCATGAAAATTCATCAGAACTCAGGATAAATGCAAATGCTATGTGATCTTTTTAATGTAGAAGCAAGTACCTCTTTGGAGTTTGTGGAGACTGAGAAGTGTTTTCAGACTGGGGACAGCACTAAAATGCATGTAATGAGCTGGGTGTTATTTTAAGTTACCAGATCTATAGAATGTAGGTCACAGCGTTCCAGAGTGAAAAATGATCTGCAATTATTTTTGTCTCTTCATGAGAAGGCAAGACCCAGTGCCCTCAAGTCAAAGTCAGAAACAAAGACTCAATTCAGAAATGATTCTTCTGTGTAGTTAGCAAGGTACACATCTTGGTTTTGTTTACTCTTCTCTGAGGCTTGACTACTGCGTTCATTTTGAACTTTACTGTTGAACTAACTTTGCACAAGCTATTTAATTCACCCTAAGTGACTTCTCAGCCACTGCAGAATTGTTAAGTACACTTTACCTCCTAGTCATCTAGCTTCATGTTACCATGGTGGCACCATCAAGATTTCCACAGATGAAAAGGAGATTTTTTCCCCCAGTAACTTGTCCTTTCTAAAACTCATTCATTCACTGTTAAAGAATTCCTTTCCCTCTTCTCTCATTTTACCCTCCATGTTATCATATTTGTTCTCCTCTACTATATTCTGCCAGATTCTTAGACTATGCTGCTCACAATCACCACCACGCCTTTTCCTATCCTCCCATTCCTCTCCCATAATTTTACATAAACTATATCACCTTCAATAGTATCAGAGGATTCCGAACCAGATTTGATAGATCTTATTTGAAAGGCAGGTAAAGTACCTCTTTGTTATGGGGCATAATTTATTCAACAAAACCAGCCTGCACTCCTGCTTGTGCTTTCTATTGCCATACCATGCTGCAGACATGTACAGTCTGATATAGCCTGTTTTCCACTTCTGGAATTACTTGTTTCCTTCAAACATCAGTGCAAATTATTTTATCAGGCATATTTGCTTGACTTTTACCATAATGAATTTCATTATTATTCCTACCCATATTCAGCTTTCTTTAATGTTAATCTTTAAAACATTTCTTTATCTTCCTTACTATTCAGGGGACCTCACAACTTTTCTCTTCCTTATGACTTCTTCCACGTGGTTAATGGAACTTCCAAACAATACTCTTCCAGATACTAAATAACAGAAATTATTTATTAAGAAAATAGATGTCTTCATGGAAGACATCAGATGTAAGTCATACCAAGCTTCTGTTTATTAGCACTTACCTATATTTCTCTCAATAATTTTTGATCCAACTAATAACAATGTAGCAAGTTGTCTTGTCTGAAATACTCTACCAACTGTTCCATATAATACAGATACATTTATTTGGGTTTTTTTTCCCCTCAGTGCCATCCAAAATGCAATACAGAGTTAAAAAGACCTAAAAGGATAATACAATTTTTACCATCATGACCTCACTGAAATCAACCAAGTTATGGCAGTTTAACCAAGCTGAGAATATGGTCCTATTTATTTTTGTTAAAGATACACTTTTTCTTACATTACTAGTATAACCAACTGACAACTATACATTGTGCTTCAGCTGAAAAGTGCTAGTCACAAGCACCATTAAATACTTCAGCACAACCATACCAAAGCAAGGCAAGGCATTCTGTTAAATCTATCCTTGAAACATAGAGTCTCTTGGAAGTTTCAAGAAGCACTAAAAATCCAGGAAAGATTAAAAAAAAAAAAAAGATAAAAAACCAGATTTAATTAAAAGAATAAAGACAGCTGATGGCAAGAGGTGGAAGCAGGGCACACTGTCAGATGAACCAAGGAAGTCTGGTTCACTACAGTCTATTTTTAGCTGAGTAGTTTTTAATAATCATAGAATCATAGAATCATAGAATTGTCTAGGTTGGAAGAGACCCTTGGGATCATCGAGTCCAACCATCTACCCTACTCTACAAAGTTCTCCCCTACACCACATCCGCCAACACCACATCTAAACGTCTCTTAAACACATCCAGGGATGGTGACTCAAAGACCTCCCTGGGCAGTCTATTCCAATGCCCAACCACCCTTTCTGTGAAAAATTCTTTCCTAATGTTCAGTCTAAACCTACCCTGTTGGAGCTTGAAGCCATTCCCTCTTGTTCTGTCATTAATTACCTGTGAGAAGAGACC
>VZSZ01007043.1:0-263326 GCA_013398815.1 Ibidorhyncha struthersii | reverse complement strand
TTTGATGGCACTCAAGATGACCTGCTCCATGACCTTCCCTGGTATTGAGGTTAGACTGACAGGTCTATAGTTACCTGGATCCTCCTTTTTGCCTTTTTTGTAGATGGGTGTTACATTTGCCACCCTCCAGTCCATTGGGACCTCCCCAGTTAGCCATGATTTCCTGTAAATGATGGAAAGCGGTTTGGCGAGCACATCTGCCAACTCTTTCAGCACTCCTGGGTGTAGCCCATCCGGTCCCATAGACTTGTGTGCATCCAAGCGGCATAGCAGGTCACTGATCTCTTCCTCTTTGAACGTGATACTCTCATTCTGCTTCCCCTCCCTGTCTCCTAGCTCTTGAGGCTGGGTGTCCAGGGAACAGCTAGTTCCACTGCTAAAGACTGACGCAAAGTAGGCATTGAGCACCTCAGCCTTTTCCTTATCCTTTGTAACCATGCAGAGGCAGCAACAACAATGGCTTGCATCAAATAAACTGGGAGGAAATGCCAAGAAAGAAACACACACCTGCACCCTGTTACCAGCTGAGTCAATGACCCACCTTAAACAGTTCAGTGCTCTGAAACCAAGTCAAGCATCACTGCAGTGATGCAACTCCACACTTTGCTGTAGTTCTCTAGCTAAGGGGGCTGGCCAGGAGTCAAGGTTTACACAGACCTGCAGAAGTGTTGGTGGGCACTCCACAGGTCTCTAGCCCAATGTCGTTCTCCAAGAAGGACTACTGCCAACACTAGATCAGGTCAGCCATGGTTTGGTCTATCTTAGTCTTGAAAATGTTGAAGGATGGAGATACATCATCTTCAGCTATCTTACTACAGAGCTGCAGTACCAAAAAAACTGAAAAAGCTCTTCCTAAGTAATTTGAAGCTTCCAAGTTGCAACCTCTGGCCACAGCACCCTTGATGCACCACTTGCAATTACTGGGAAGGGTTTGGCTCTGTCATTTTTGTTACTCCCTTCAAGTAGTTGTAGGTTGTTATTAGATGGCCCCTTTACTTCCCCTCACCACAGTACACACACAAACCCATTTCTCTCAAACCCTGCCCATAATTCATGCATTCTCAGCCCTTAGCCATTCCAGCAGGTCTTTGCGGTACCTGCTTCAGTTTCTTGACATCCTTCGTGAGGCAGGAGATCCAAAACTAGACCTAGCATACCAGGCAAAGCCTCGCCAGTCTCAAATAGAGAGGGATAATAATTTCCTTCAATCTGCTAGCCACAGTCCTCTCTATATAGCCCAGCATGTAGTTCACCTTATTCACGTATAGAGTGCGCTGTTGGTCAACAGTCAGCTTGACATTCCTCATCACTTGCAAGGCCGTCACAGCAGGATTGCTAGTCAACCACTTGGTTCCCAACCCGTAGCGTTGGGACACAACGTTATTCTGCTGCAAGAGCAGAATTTTGCAGTTCTTGTTGAGGGGTCTCCCTTGGACCACCTTCAGGCTTCTCAAGATGCCTCTGGGCTGAACCTTTTTACTCTGGCGTACCATCAACAGCAGCACATAGTTTTAATCTCTCAGGCTTTGCAACCAGAATTGGTCAGAGCTATAGCTTTTCCTTTTTTTTTCCTTTTAGAAATTCTTCCAACTCCAAAGAAAATAACAGACCTCTAGCAGTATAACCAGCAGCATTCCAAAATATGAGGTGTTAAATGACTCATATTGAAGTGCCTTCAAGAGAAGGAAGCATCCTTCTCAGGAGCAAATGTTTGAAGAGAAGGTTACTTTCCTAAGGGATAGCAATATTGCTGCTGTGGGCAGAAAAACATTCCCATACATCTAGCCAAAGATTCAGCATCCAATTCAAACGACACATGCCATAAAGCAGGAAAAGTCACACACAGCAGCTGGTATCTAAGATGTGGTTTGGGATGCTCCTGAAGCATTAAAGAACGTCTCCCAAAAGATACTGTATTTCTGCTGATAAGCTCTTGCTTTCCATTCAAAAAAAGCAGAGACATGCCTACAAGCTTCTGTACCACTACAGCCTTCCACAAGTACGGGGTATCTTGCACTTTGCAAAATTGAGTAGTGCCTCCTTCTGACACCACTCAAACCATGTTGTGTGCAAATAATTTTAACATAACCTTATGTTTTAGAAACTGAAAGAACATTACTGCCTAACCCTTTGCATTTTAGGATATCCAATCATCTCCCAATAACTTTCACTGCCTCACTGACTAGGTAAAGTAAAAGGTACCTGGGATTTCTTCCGAGATAATCAACAAAAAAAAGTGCTGATTCCACTTTGGTTCAGAGACATACTTTTCCCATGAGGGTCTGCAAAGAGGCAGAGCTTGCCTGCCATCCTGAATTGGGCAATTTAAGCCTAACAGGCATGCAATGGTTAACCATTTAGAAGCACTAACTGATGATAAAAGCAGTGGACCACTGCAGAATTACTCAGTTAAACCAGAACGATCTCAAGGCCCTGAAGGAATAGGGATGGTGCAAGTACAGTTCTTATTCAAGATCCTCCCTCTCTAATAGACTTTTTTTTTAAATTTTAGCTATGGAAAGGGACAGGGTTTTAGCTCTTTATTCTTAATGAATAGATAAATTAGACTTGGAATAGAGATTCGTATGTCTAAAGCAACCTGACCTGTGACTGTACCTGTAACATGACTGCACTGCCAGACATTATTCAGTCAGGTTAGAATTAACACAATGTAGACTTACTTTTTTAACAAAAAAAAATTATTTGTAAAACACAAGAAAACATCTTTTAGATCCATCTATGGATCCCATCATTTCCTACTTCTCTATCTGTGCATGAAATGTCAGCAGATGCCTGTCTTTGCTTTCCCTCCCCCCTTCTTGAATTCTTGGCAGATGGAAGGTTACTCTCAGTTTTCAGCTTCCGACACCAGGCTCAGATAGTTAGCATGCCAACTGCTGTGCAGTACCTACTGTGTGAAATGAACTATTGGTTCAGGTCACACTTCTAGTTGACAAGTCTCTCCATAAAAAAAAGAGAAAAAAAAAAGTTATTTGCCTTGGTAACCCTGAGGACAGATTCAGCAAAGGCACTGAAGACCAGAGGCTCACAGGCAAGGGGCTATCACTTTTCCCTAAGCTCCTCTATTTGCCCACTGCCCCTCGAATCACATCCCAAAAAAAGATTTTTGGGGGACCCCTGAAAGAGTAACTTCTTTAAGAATGAGGAGTAGTGAATGTAGTCCAGCCACAGGCTTGTAGGTAGCACAGACAAAGGAAGTTGCTACTGACTGACTTTTACAAGGTCATCTGTCTGACTCTAGTTTGCTTTCCTTCATCTGAGGCTTGTAAAACCTGTGCAGACAGCTCCTGAGCAATGCACAACAAAATGCAAGTTGGCATTTCAGTCTTGAAAAAGGGTAATATGTCTCTGTGCTACAGAAAAAGTGCGGTATAGTCCCTGCATCCTCATGCCCCTCCAAGATTCTTTGAAAAAAAATATGCAAAAGCAGCTACTCTCTGAAAGGAAATCAAGCAATTTATAGCTGATTTATCTCTGCCACACACCACTTATCTGGAGTGCATGTTTTCCCTTTCTTAGAGATTGAACAGGATGAGGATATTGAGTGGCTCTAAAAAGGAAAAAAAAATTCAACCTAAAGCCATCAACTTTCAGAGCCAGCCAAAACAGTCATCAGCATTTAAAGCAGCATGAAGCTACTGGAGATACCCAACCAGGCAGTGCACATGCACACTTCCATTCAGCCTACCAAATTCCCCTAAAGTGAACCACAGAAATGCTGCTTTGGCTGCTAGTGTAGAGCCTGAACTACTCCTGCATTTGAGGGAAGGATGAATGGAAACAGAGGAACAATTTAAACTGCTGCTGTAGCAGCGCACGAAGGCACTCCAAAACTAGGCTCAAACCCCAACTGGCTGGACAAGAGCTCTGTCAGTCCCACAATCCCAGCTATTGCAAGAAGAGACATTGGAAGGTGGTTTGATGTTGGATGTTTTTTCCTATGAAAGCAGCAGCAGCAGCTTACTTATGTCCATTTCCAGTTGACAATGTGAGTTCCATCTCAGCCAGCACAGCTCTTCCAATTCCCTGATGTGGTCAGCCCATAAGCTATGTTAGGGGATGACCCCCTCCCCTCCCCTGTCTGAGTAGCATTTGCCTCTCATCTGCTCCACTGTGGAGTTTGTACCAACTACAAAGGCCCCACAATTTGCTTTGAACATTTCTTCTTCCCCAACAGTGACGCAAAGAGAGCATGAAACTCAGCTTTTCAAACACAAAATGCTGCAATGCAAGTTCAAGGCCAAGGTCTGAGTCATCCTGACTTATTTAGGGCCTCCCCTCACTCCCTCTGCCCAGGGGGCTGATCTAAGATCAGCCCTGAGCCTTCAATTCCTGCCTCAGCTGTTGTACAGATGTGCCTGTCTCTAGCTCCAGCCCTGCCTGTGACTGACAATGTACCTTGTTAATCTGGATGCTGCTCTGCATACTGACTTCCCAGCTTGACTTCAGACCTGCCTTACTCACCACTATGGACAGGATGTGGTCCTGATCCCGACTTGCATTCTCAGCTTGAGCTCGGACCAGCCTCATTACCACAGACATGTCTAACGATCTGGACTCTCAGCTGGGTGACTGCCACCCCCAGCCTGGCCCTGCTTGCCTCACTGGGGTAAAGTGGAGATGCACCCTGGCTGGCCAGACCCCTGCCCTGCCCGCCATATTACTGTACTCAGGTGCCAGACCCTCATCTCTTACCGAGCACAGACGACCTTCATTGCACTCCAACATTCATGTCAGAGGTGACATATCCTGAATTTATCTATTACATGAACAAAACAAGCCCAAACAGTGTACTAAAGGAGAACAGGATAAAATCGACATTCACGTGGCAGAAGAAAGAAAACCTCTAGTACGCATCAGATGTGATTTTTTCACTAGAAGGAAATTCTCAAATTACTCTGTCCTATGAGGTTTCTGTGCTGCATCTCTCCTGTAACATTCCCTCCTCTCTGGCTTTCAGGGAGTTGAAGCCAAGACACAGTCTACTGCCAGAGAAGAGAAAACTGCTCACGCCTTGGAGACAATGGAGCTTCCTTAGAGAACTCCTGTTGTCTCTAAGACTTTGCTGAACTTTAGAAAATGTTCCTTTTTGTGAAGAGCAGTAGCTTCGCAGCTGACAGAGGTTCCAACTGTGTATGTCTCTGTTTTAACAACTGCACAAGCTGGGACTCATTAGCCAGCTGTACAAAAACACAACCAAAAATAGAGGGGATAACAGCCTGCCCTCTTTCAAAAAACGCTCTTTCAGCACACAGCTACAAGCTCCACATAGCCAAGGAAACTAGGGAGCAGACCTTCAGAGACTCTAACCCAGTGCAGGTCAACCTTACTTCAAAGGAACTAAGGCCGACTTAAAACCTGAATGCAGGAACTTGAGATTTCTGGGGTCAGGCTTTGCCGGGTCTGCAGCAGAGTACATAGACAAAAGAGAATTCATCCCACAGCCATATATATCGAAGGGAATATCAAGGTACTTTCATTTTCTCCCTAAAAATGTGCCCTCTTAGTTTGTTACTACTATGTATGTTATGGTCCCCGGAGGAAATGATGGCAGACCTCCAACTTGTCAGCACTGGGAGAACCTGCTCTGATTATTCAAGTAGTCAAATAGGGGCTTTCCAAGTTGTGGTTGATTGACATGTTTAACCTGCTTCTCTCCAGCAGAACCTATTACCTGATTTCATGAACTTCAGTGCCATCTGTCCTGCTGTCTGTGGAGTAAAGAGCACGTTTTGATTCCAGTCGCTCATATGACTGGCCTCATTTACTGGACAGACTTCCCTTCTTGGAACTGCTGCCTTTTCAGCAGAACACTTTTGAACAGATCACACCACCAAATGTGACCACAAAAGGAAGGCTGCATTCAGAGTAAGTAGCATTTATCTTTGGATCACTCTAGGTATTTCACTCCTCTCCCAATGGTAACAGACTCTTCATATGTTCGCTAACACTGACTTGTAAGTAGGCAAAATATGCAGAGATTTAAACATAAGCCTCAAATAAAGTCTGAAATCTTACTGGGAACTGCTTTCTACAAGCCAAGAGCACCCACGGTTCTGAATACAGCTTCCATCAAACTGGGTATCCAGCAGCCCAAGGAAACATGCCCAAGCATTGAAGTTCCCACACCCAAAAAGTTGGAAGGGGCTTTCAAAATACACACAGTCCTGCACGCAGACAGCAGAGAACAGCAGGAAACAACTCAATCACTTTCAAACAGAAAATGAGAAATTCACCATCCCATCAGTTTCTTACTTGGGTGTAATTACTGAGCATTACAATAACCTCATTGTGTTGCTTATTATGCTAATCTCAATTGGCTTGCTGTTTCTTTGCACACACTCCCATCTGTTTGTCATTTTTGTTGGTTGTCTCTCCTCTGACACTTTGACTCCAAACTCATAAGGACTGATTTTCCATTAAAAGTGTAGAAAGCCTGGTCTGAGGAGTCTCTGACTGGGGTTTTCAAAAACTGTAAAACCACTCACAAATAGGATGGCATCAAACATATCTCAGGTTAATTTTGCTTTGCTGTTAAATTAACTTTCACCTTAAAACAAATGGCTCTAAACTGAAAAGGACTCTATAACTATCAGTAAAAATATACCAGCTAATAGCAGTGACAGAATCAAATCCATAACATCATTTCCCTTTCCTTTAACTTTTTTCCCCCTTGCTTTTAAATATTTATTGAGTGATATGAGTGTCTTCCGTTTGATTTCTCCAAAGATCCAATACTTCCTAACAACCGAAGAACCTGTGAGCAGCAGATGTATAGGCTGTTAATGATCATGGCAAAATAATCACCCCAAATCAGAGGCTTCTTTAGAATATACTGGCTTCTATTTTGGTTTTTCTCCTTTCATAATTTTCTTCCCTGAATACAGCTTAAATCAGTAAGGTCACATCCCTGAGGTAGCACTAATGACTACAGGGGACTAAGTGTCATCCAAATGCTGAGACCAGGAAACCTCTCCCCCTGCGAAGATTTCCAAATCCCTGCATCAGGATGCAGTCAGAGTCCCTAAAGGACTAAATATCTGTTAAATAATGAGCATGCAGCTCAGATTGATGGAACTTCTGTTTCTATAATTGTCTGAAGTGGATTTATGCTCACAACCATATTGATGCAAGAGTATCAGGACAGTGTCCATCTATATGAGGTAGGTACCGAAATTGTATAGGGTATTTCATTACTAGTTTGCAACTTAATATAGCAAAGCACTAAGCCACAGTCTAAAAAAAACCTAAAAGCTTTGTTTTTTAACAAAAAATCCTTTATCCACACCTTTTCCAACAGAAAACCATAGGAAAGAAAAGGTAAATGAAAATCTATTTGATCTATATTGAGACTGTTCATGAGAACAAAAACCCATTCCTGACCAACTCTAGCAAACGCTTCTTAAGAGGGAGTTCAGACAGTGCAAGAGGTATGGATCCTCTCAGTATTATCTCCAAATGCTGATGAACAAGCTGCCAACCAGCTCCATACATAGTTCAGAGTCTTGGGGTAACATGGTCGGTAAAATTCAAACAAACAGCTCCTCTCCATAACCACTTCACAGCATTTTCCCCTAGTTTGCACTTTCAGTTGCAGTATTGAATTGGCTTGATCCACACCAGGATTCACAGCCCTGCCTTTTCCCCAGCCCCTGCAAAATTTTCAGAAGCAGCTTGCTAAATCAAGTAGAGAAAAAAAACCCAAACTTCTGTTACCAGAGACACATTAAATGAGCACTTGTTATTAGTTTCAGGAAGTTTTGGATCCAAGTTTGCTGCCAACAGGAGACAACTCCCTCCCTGCTCACAGACAGGCAGAAGGGTCATGCCAGGAATCAGACCCAGAAGCCATTTGGACATTACAGCTGTATCACATCTGTGCAAGGACCTGAAACAAAATCCTTCATCAAGGGAGTCTCAGATTCCTGGGGCTTGAAATCCAGGCTGAAATTGAGACTTTACGTTTCAGTTCCATCTCAAATCAGCAATGCAGTGCCTGAGCAGTATGTGGTAGGACTGAAAAAAGAGCACAGCATAGTCTCCTGCTCTGCTTACTGTCAGTATAAGTGCTGGACATGGATGCCCGTTCTCCAGAAGCACAAGACTTCATAAGGCACAGAAACAGCAGCCTCTGTGACAGAAGCAAGAAGATAACACATGGAGGAAGAAGCAAATTGTTCACCACAGATGCATATTTTATGCACTGCTCTGCTCTGATAAGATGAACTTCTTAGCCTTATGTCCTGATATGGGCCCACGCTGAACTCAGTAAGCACCAACAGGCCCACCGGGAGCAATCAGTTTATAAAGAAGTGACAGCAGAGAGCCTGCGTTCATTCTGTTATTGCTCAGTTTACAACTCAGTGATGGCCTTTTTCTCCCCTGACAGTTCAGAAATCTCATTTTGAGATTGGAAAAATCATGCTACATTTCTCCTGTCTCTAACAGCAGCACAGGTAATAAAGACTCTGAATTGCATATTCAGGACTATGCCTATGAGTTAAAGTAGCAGATGCTCTATGTAGAAAAGTCTGCAGGCCACACTGCTATAGTTTTACAAGGTCTGCAGGGAGAAGCAGCATAAAGACTTGTATTTGTCAAAATAATAAAATGTCTTGAAAATACACTAGGGAACCATTCTGGAATAAGGATGGAGTTATTTTTACTTAGTCACTTCCCTGATCAAAACCACACTTTAAAATATATATTCTCTGGCTTTAAAAATCTTTGAAATATAGCACATAACTCATCAGAGATAGCAGCACTGAAGGAAGACTGTACTAATATCTAAATATCTGTACAGAAAGTCGATAAACACAAATATCAACACAACCCTGCAATAACAGGAAACAGCAGCAGGTGCGAAAACTGGCAGAAGCCAGTTTGGACCCAGCATGTGTGCCTCTAAGGCTGCTTTATTGGCCACACTGCCCAGGCAGCGACACAACAGATTGCTGTCACTGCCACCCCACAGTGCAGCCCCATGCCTTCAAATTCACTCTGATCCAGGTTGGAGATTAAGAGGTTGCCTCTGCCAGCATCGCTGCAACTTCAAAGCTAAATTGTTATTGCTAATGATTCCCATTGACTTTATTTATGGATAAGTAGATACTTTTTCTTTTTTCTCATTTGCGTATTTTTCTCTATGGGAATGAATTTAAGTGCTCTACAAAGTTTGAGGCTGAACAGAGAGGCTGTACCCAGGCAGAACATGGAGAATTGTTTGTGTAGGGCTATAAATACAGCCCTCAGTGCGGATTCACAACTCTTCCTGCCACTTCAGGATCTTCCTCTCAGCAGAGGCTGTGAGTCCTATCAACCTGTCAAATGACCTAAGGAAAGTGCAGAAATACAATGCAGGGAGAGGTGTCAGGCCAAGCACTCCTTAGAGCCTTTGGGATCAATGCTGGTGCTTAGATCTCTAATATAAGCAGTTCAGCTATGGCAAGGTTACATTGCCTACACCCAAAAGCAAACATGAAAGAAGCACTTGCCTTTTCATTGCACTCAAATCTTGTATTAAAGTGGTCTTTGGAACATGCTCCCTGTTTGATACTTAGGCAAGTTATTTAACATCACAGGGCTCAGTTCCCTGCAAGGGAAACCACCTTCCTAATTTTTCTTGCCTTTTTACATTTTTCTGGGCAGAAATTCTCTTCCTAAGTGTTTGTGCAGTACCTTTCACAACATTGCCCAATTTTGGCTGAGACACTTCAGTGATGCTGCAATATACCAAAAACCCCAACTCTAAACTAATCTGCTCCATGCACGGAGTCTGCTTCTAACACAAGCAGGTACTGCGCTGCGCAGGCATAACACTCCTGACGAGTCAATGGCCAACAACTGAACCCCAGTACAAAATGCCCAGGAACACAAGAAACACTTTTTTTACACTGCCCTTCTTGAAAAGTGACATTTGAAAGAACCAGAGACGTTGAGCAAGACATCAGTCCAAGGGTCATTCTCCTGAGCAGGCATGGCTGGCAGACTGACTGTCCCAAGCATTGTGGCCATGGGTGCTATGCAAGGAAAGCTCCATTAACCCGAGGACAAAGCAGGCTGAACAGAGCTGGGGACTCTCCCAAGAAGAATAAGGGTAACCCTCCCTCTCCTCTTCTCACCCCTCCTAAAGGCGTGAAGACAAAACAAGTTTGTCCCTTGCATATTTTAAAGGAATTGCTTTTCTATTTCAAAAGATATTCCTGTCATCAGAGAACACATACATATCACAGCCAGCAATAGCTCCTTCGCATTTAAGTCTTCAATCTGATTGTATAAATATGTATACTATGGAACAGAAAACACTCTGACAGGTACATAGGAAGCATGACAGGATAACCACTCCTCTGCCTACATGCACTAAACCATCGGGTAAATAACTATTCAAGCTCATGGGCTTTTTTGTTTCTAAATACATCCTGTTTACTCAATCATGTGTAATGACTCCTCTCTGAAATTGCTAAGCCCTATCATGTAGAACCACATTTAGATGGGATTATACTTATGCTCGTATCAAGAAATAAGATGGCATCACTCACCTAACACTGTCACTTAGAATAGAGTATTCTCTTTTGCTCAAATAATGGCTAAAGTTTTGGGTTTTTTTTACTTGGGCAAACAAATAATATATTAATCTACAAGCTATCCCATATTGCTGGGGTCAGGCACAGAGCAAGGTGATATTCTTTACATTCTTTACAATTAATGCTCTGAAATTTGGCATTTTATGGCCTGAAGGGCAAAGAGGAATCTGAAATAATCTATTTTTTTTGTGCCTAAATGGAGATGGTTTTACATAGCCTCTTCCTCAGGAGGTGAGAGCCCAACATTTTACTCAGAAATAGTCGCATCAAGTCAGAACAAGTTTCCATCCAGAACAGCGGTAAATCTCTATCCACATCCTACACCAGAGGAAAGAAAAAGTGCAAGGACAGAGGCAGCATACAGGAACACTTCCCCAGAGCCTTGCCTCAGGCTCCAGCTCTTAGGCACTTCCTGAGTCCAGAGTGTCTTCATATTTCATATAGCCTTTAATAGGTTTTATTCCTGATTTTCTTGGTTTTGAATTTATGCTGCCCACAGTATGTCCTGTGACAACATCCACAGGCTTAGCCACACACTCTTCAAGAAACCGTTCCTTACTCACCCTTTTCCACGCAACCCCTAATTTTATGCTTATAAAATCTGTCAAGCCTGTCCTCAGCCTTTTCTAGACTGAAGAGATCTACTCTAACTACCCCTCATCTAGAAGCCATTCCCTTTCTCTGATCCTTCTGTCTCCCTTCTCTGTATGTTTTACAATTGTTCCAGGCTTTTTGAGATCAGAGGGACAAGAAATTTACGCAATAGTCAAGATAGAATTGTATTATTTTTGAGACATCAATGCCTTTCAGAGGAAGCTCCCAGGTTAAGCAGAACAGAACAGAACAGAAGTATCCAAAAATCACTTGTGTTTTTAAAAGTCTTGGCCTTTAATTCATTTGTATTTATAGAAAGACACTTTTTTCACACCATTAGATTTACTATCTTTTTAGATCGGGAAATTTCAAATTAGACAAACTTATTTCAACTTATTTCAAACTTATCTCTGACAGGGGCAGATGCTTCAGAGAAGGCAATGTAAATTCTAAAGCACACAGTGAAATAATATATTCCAGATAGAAACCATCTTCCAAATTCTGTGTTTTAATTTTTAACATATTAAGATTTAAATTTTTATTATGCGCAGGGAGCTCAGGAATTGAAGAGACTCAAGAAATTTAAGTATCCCCAATGCCAAAGCCTTTGGAAAAAGAAAAGGAACACAGGATCCCAAATTTCACATTTAGAATTTTTTTTTTCTATCTTCATTAAGATAACAAGCATTAGTAGGTTAAATTCTAAGTATTTTCCTTTATCATTGAAAAAGTGATCTTCCACCTTTGCTAGACATCATCTGTTCTTATTTTATGGGAAATGGAAAATAGGAGAACATGAGATTGCATTCATCATTCTCTCCTACACTTACCACACCTTCTTTGATCAAACCGTGTTCTTTGCATGCCAAAATGTCTTTTGACCTCAATAATCTACTTTTTTCATGAATAAAACCCTTTCTGAGCTGGATGGAAATATCAGTTGAACAGGACCAGTGAATTCAATCCCAGCCTCCTTACAGCCAAACGTCCAGATATAGCTTTCAAGAAAGATAAACTTCAGGCTTATGCTCACTGCTATTTTCAGCAGCTCAATTACAAATGCTGTTAATAGACATGAAGTTTTGAGCACCTTTCAGGAATTTCATCAACTTCAGTGCAGCAGTGAATTTCACAGACTATCTTGCCTCTAAAGTAGATTTCTGACTTTGATCATATTTTGATCTGACCTTCCATTGCCTAGGAGCATCCTTTGTTCTTATGTCCTGGAAGCTGGTAACAGAGAGAGCCTAATCACTGCATCTTTGCTGGGAGGATTGAAGGTATGTGAATACAAACATTATGCGAAATTTCACAAGGAACAGAAAGGCAGCAATAAAAATGAGTTATTTAAAATTAATAATGAAAGGGACATATTGGGAGACTTGCAATTTAAAAAGCAATAGCTTGTTAAGCCTACTTTAATACCAGCGTAGTTCATTACTCATTACAGAGTGACAGGGAAAATAAAGCTGGAGGAATTGCTAATGATGCCAGAAGTCTGTATTATGCATTTTGTAGTTCCTAATCTCTTAAAACTAAAAAACTAAAAAACAAAAAAAAAAAAAGCTAATCATCTGTTCCTAGTCCCCTGATTTCATATCAAATTGCCAGCAAACAAATCCACTTAAGGAGTATTTTTTAGTTCCTTTTCTGCAGTAGTTTAATTAGATTCCACCAATAAGTCTCTGAAAGCAAGATAATTTCTTGTCTCAGAGCAGTGGGACGAGGCTTGCTCTCTTCATGTGAAAACAGTCTTTGCCATCCCTCTGCTGAAGTGCTAGACAGTGGTCCACATTGCCCTAGCACAACCTTCTTGCTCAGTGCCTTCCAGGGTTGCATATCACCACCACCTCTGACAAGTCAATGCTTTTGAACCTGCTATTCCAAAAATTTAAAAGGTTTTTTTTTTTTTACCATTTCTATTAGGGATGCTGTCTCTGCAATCACTAAGCAGATCTTGGGTGACCTAATCAATGCATTTCTAGAGAGTTCTGGACAGGTGAGGTGCCTGAGGACTGAAGGATAGCCAATGTCACTCCAGTCTTCAAAAAGGGTAAGAAGGATGACCCGGGAAACTACAGGCCGGTCAGCCTCACCTCCATCCCTGGAAAGATGATGGAGCAGCTTGTGCTGGGTATCATCTCAAAGCACCTGGATGAAAAGAAGGTTATCAGAAGTAGTCAACATGGATTCACTAAGGGGAAGTCGTGTCTGACTAATCTGATAGCATTCTATGATGAGGTCACTAGATGGGTGGATGAGGGGAGGGCAGTGGATGTTGTCTACCTTGACTTTGGCAAGGCTTTCGACACTGTCTCCCACATCATCCTCACTGGCAAGCTTAGGAAGTGTGGGATAGATGGATGGACAGTGGGGTGGATTGAGAACTGGCTAGCAGATAGAGCTCAGAGGGTTGTGGTTAGTGGTGCAGAGTCTAGTTGGAGGTCAGTAACAAGTGGTGTCCCTCAAGGGTCAGTACTGGGTCCAGTCCTGTTCAATATATTCATCGATGATCTGGACGAAGGGATAGAGTGTACCATCAGCAAGTTTGCTGATGACACTAAACTGGGAGGAGTGGCTGATACGCCAGAAGGCTGTGCTGCCTTACAGCGTGACCTGGATAGGCTGGAGAGTTGGGCAGAGAGGAACTTAATGAAATTCAACAAGGGTAAATGTAGGGTACTGCATCTGGGGAGGAATAACCCCATGCATCAGTACAGGTTGGGGGCCGACCTCCTGGAGAGCAGCTCTGTGGAAAGGGACCTGGGAGTCCTGGTGGACAACAGGATGACCATGAGCCAGCAATGTGCCCTGGCGGCCAAGAGGGCCAATGGCATCCTGGGGTGCATCAAAAGGAGTGTGGCCAGCAGGTCGAGGGAGGTCATCCTCCCCCTCTACTCTGCCCTGGTGAGGCCGCATCTGGAATACTGCGTCCAGTTCTGGGCTCCCCAGTTCAAGAAGGACAGGGATCTGCTGGAGAGGGTCCAGCAAAGGGCTACAAAGATGATTAGGGGATTGGAACATCTTTCATATGAGGAGAGGCTGAGGGATTTGGGTCTCTTTAGTCTGGAGAAAAGAAGATTGAGGGGGGATCTTGTTAATGCTTTCAAATACTTGAAGGGAGGATGCCAGGGGGATGGGAGCAGTCTTTTTTCAGTGGTGCCCATTGATAGGACGAGGGGTAATGGGCACAAACTTGAACATAGGAAGTTCCATCTTAACATGAGGAGGAACTTCTTTACTTTGAGGGTGGTGGAGCACTGGAACAGGCTGCCCAGAGAGGTTGTGGAGTCTCCCACTCTGGAGACATTCAAAACCCGCCTGGACGCTGTCCTGTGCAACCTTTTGTAGGTGACCCTGCTCTGGCGGGGGGGTTGGACTAGATGATCTCCAGAGGTCCCTTCCAACCCTGACTATTCTGTGATTCTGTGATTCTGTGATTCTATTCTGTTTCCCAAATCATCTACAACAGTGTTTTACCCAGCCTGATTAATTTTGAGTGTTGGAAATGGTGAGAGCTGTAAGTAGAAAACTCTTCTTACATGATATTATAGCGTGATAGCTACTTCATGCAGCCAAAGACACTATAAGAGGCAGCACTGTAGGACTGTAAAGTACACTCTCTCTTATTGATGTCAACCAAATGCTCTTTCTTAAATCCTAATCCATTTTCCTAAGGATCCAGTCAGTGATGACAATTCAAACAACACAAAGAGACTGCATATGCATCCACTACAAGGTCAGCACATGGAATACTGGAAACATATTTTTCCTCTAATAAAGACATTATTGATGAGAATAGTAATTTTGCTATCAACAGCAGAAACTTGCCAGTATCTGGTTTTGTGTGGAGGATGCTCATCTGGAGCTCTGTTTTTCTACATTAACATCTAGAAAGACACATAGCATGCTTTGGGAGGATCAAAAAAATCTGCTTTACACTGACAGGTAATTTATTGCATGAGCCTCACTGAAAATAACAGGACTTAACTAATGACAAGCGATTCCATATGCTTGCTCCATGCACGTCTTCAAAGCACCTCTGCTTACTTCACAGATGCAAACAAATTTTCATTTCATTACATGCATTAATGCACAGCTAAATATAGCGCTCTCAGAGCAACTAGATCTTCTTTCTGCCTTGCAAATTTCTGACAAGTCCTTAGCTGAATTCTGACAACAAAGACATTAGGAATATAATTTTTGTCACACTGGACAAAAATGTCATCCGCTGGAATCACCAAAACATATACCTCCACCAAATGAGCCTACTCCTGTAATAATCCTACTCCAAAAAATGCCTGGTATTAAAATGTAATATACCTCATTTAAAATGAGATCATAAGGTCTTCAAGAGTTGGTAAAGATCCCCAAATGCCCATTCATGCCCTTTTTCACTATTTAGGAGAACTGTACTGCCATGATGGGAGGCACTAAAAGGTGTGATTTCCAAAGGCTATGTGTAATTGTGTATCCACTGAAGCATTTGAAAAAAGATCCTTGAAATCAGTGGTGCAACACTAGGTCCCAAAATAACTTCCTTGAGACTTCAGTGCAACAAACAAATATTCCTTCCTGCTGGTACAGAAGATGCTCTCTCACCGGCCCTGACAGTTCTGGGTTCTGTAGAAGTGTGCAAGCACACAACTAGTTTTATTGACTTGCAGGATCAAAACCTTAATGTACTTGTTCCAGCAGTTCTAGAATATATGAAGAATCAATTAAATGAAGTAGAACAATTGCCTTTGAAGTATTCACTGTGCACTTGGGAAGAGCCATATAAAGGAAGGAGAATATAGTGGTTTACATTGCCTTTACTTGCAGGGTTTCAGTGGGGGAGAGGAGGGGGGGGAGAAAAGGAAAAACACCTCCTGCAAGTTTATGTGTGGTTTGTAAATACTACTGAAAGGAGGTGACAATGGGAAAACAGACAGTTGGGACAGGTAGACACTTGCAAATGGTGGCAAAAACAAAAGAGAAGAAAGAAAAGAACAAAATAATCTGTAAGTGCTCTTCCCTACCAGTTCTTACTTAGTAGATAGGCAGACTTGGAGAAGGGCCTGCTGTAAAGCTAATTAAGTCAGTTCCATTCCAATTGCTTTCACTGGCTTTTGATGAGGATTAGCTTTTAGATCTTACTGTTCCTAATAATCAGGATCATTACAGTAGTGCTTGAGGACCAACCAAGAATGAAACCCCACTGCTTTAAGCACAATACAAAGAAAACAAAAAACATTATTGACAAAGCTTTCTATATAATTAAAAAAGGAAAAAGATAGGAGGATAACTTACAGTGATCTGCACCATATCTCCTGTTTTGCCACCTGAAAGCCAGGCATGGCCAAAGCAAGAGGAAAAATATTTCTGCTCTAGCTGCCTTCTGCTATCAGAATAGCTGCTCAGAAAAGCTGTGCAATGAATGGTGTGGGGCATAAAATAAAATACAGTCATTGTTATCTTTCCTGTTCCCTGAAACTGCACAGCCAGGTGAAGTATAAGACCCTGCGTATTTAAACTATGCAGTACAGTCTTTAAGGAGCCTGTGTAATCTGACAAAGCAGTCCCAACTGCTTACTGCAAGGTAATACAAAGTACATTCTTTGGCAGTATCACAGAGGAAAAGTGCTTGCAAGGGCCTTGAAAATATTTACATGACAATCTCTCTACCCAACAAGAACAAATCAAAATCTAAGCTGATGAAATTTTAGTGAAATTCTTGATATGTCATGAGACCTTGCACTGGTTAAAATATGCATTAATATGCATTAAAGAAGCCCCAGGGAATTCTTATTTCCAGCTGAATTATTGGCTCACAGCATGGCAACCACTTGTGAAGACCTCACAAGAGATTATGCTGTATCTCAGGAAGGAAAAAAATAAACAAAAAGGAGTATCAAATTACGGTGTGTCACTGTAGAACAATGCCCCAGTCAGATTTAATCAGAGAACTGGAGAAAAACTGAACAGAGTACCAGAAAAGTTAGAGAAGATAAGATTGATCCGTAAGTCAAGAAAGAAATCTAGGAGACAAGAACAAAATCAATGCACACCGCACAGAACAAAAAAACTGTTTGCTGAAGTCCATAAGGAAGCCCACAAGATCTTATCCAGAGCTGATAGTATGCACTCATATTAGTACTTATTTTTGCACAATAGAATAGGTTAGAAGGTGAAGGAAGAATGGAAAGTTGGAAGCAAACCAAAAAAAACCACCCAACCCAGACTGTAGAACAGAATACAATTAATTTTTATATAACATGCTTATTGCAAAGTGTTGTAAATCACCTTTGCTGTAGAACAGTCAATCACAACCTAAGGGAACAATAAAGTTTTACAGCAGGATAAGTAGAGAGGAAATGGCTTAGAGAAGAGGAGAGAGAAAAAGTACTGGGAAAAGAAAATCCAATGATGTTAAACATGATAGGGTCTGTTTGGAGGAATAAGGGGACATTAGTGTGTGAGCTAAAAAAGTAGCAGGCTTGATGGCATCTTTGTGTGGAGACTGAAAGTTTTTTTTCCTCCACAACAATAACAAGCATTCAGCCAGATGGAAATAATCCAATGGCATCAAAGTATCAATAGAAACAATTCTATCAGAGGCAAACAGTGCTTTCTAGCTCCCCTACCCTTCTACACTGGCTGACCTTAAACAAAGTACCTTAAACAGTTATTTCAGTGAGCATGCAGAGATTTATTTTTAAAGGTCAGAATGGATCATTAAAACCACCTAGAACCTGAACTCATGTGTAATGCCAGCAACAAGTAGTGTTGCGCTCTCCAAGGTTCACATCCACAGACACCATGCCAGCTGTGCTAAGAGAGAAAATGCCCCTTGAATTAATTCCAACACTTGACCCAGAATCCTTACCCAAAACCATACCCTCACAATACACCCATACTCCCCTGCATCAATTTCTTAAATAAAACATGGAGTCTCACATGCTAGGTGGTTACATATTCAAATCTACACTGCCTTATTTGTTTAGCCCTTACACCTACTGACACTGAAATCCACAATCCTGTCTTTTAACCCCAAATAGTACCCTCTCCTAAGCCCTTTCTTTTCTAGCCACGTGAATATAGTCTGTAAATCCTCTTCATATCAAGGGACTTGCTCTCCTCATCTGTATTCACTGCTGCCTTCACCTGAAGAGGGCTGCCGCATGTCAGCTATCGATTTCTGTAGGCAGTTTCCTGTCATCAGCACTAAGTGATTGCTTATTAGATGGACAGGGCAAAACTCGACCATGTGGGCAGCGTTATTTATCATAGAAACAAAGAGCTTTGCAATGAGAGGTGAGGCTGGAGAGGAGAAGGAGGAGGAATTCTGCCAGGGTTGAAGGACGCTGGCACCCAGGTGAAACCCAGGGTTCTGGAAGGGCAGATGAAATCAATTCTTTGCAATGGCTGGATTCCCAGAGAAATCGTCTTTAAGTTCAATCTTTAACCTGAGAGTGAACTTGGCCTTCATGATTAGTGTGGAGCAACAAAGACAAAGCTGCTGTTGGATTAAGCATCTCTTACCCTTTTTGGATTAGGTCAGTGGTACCGTAGAGTGCACTAGAGCTCAGAAAACGACTCTTGCAGAGGAAATGCAGAGCAGTATTGAATCCCTAGCATTGCTGCAGACACTTAAGGTCTGTAATGGAGTTTAATGAATGTAATGAAGCAGAAAACAATGCCTTTCCTCTAGAGAGCTGAGCAGCCCCCATGCCTTCCAGGTCCATGCAAAACTGCAGTACAAGCAATTTTATTTCTCCCATCCATGAATAGTTTCCAACTGCCAGAAAACACCAGGGTGTCTACAGGTGTTCACTGGTTAATTATGTAATTGGAAGGCATCATACTCATACATAAACACTTTGAGTCATTTGAGGGTTTGTCACCTTCATAGAAGATTTCCTGTCCTGGAAGTTAGATCAACTGCCCAGGAACAGCAGTCTGTACAGAATGGTTTCACAGAAAACTCTTACGGGCTTCCAGTCGTAATCACATTCTTGTAGCTTACAATACTTTTGATCTAAGCAGCTTCCAGATCAGTAGCAATATTTAATAGCACATCTTTAACAAAATGAAGTGAAGGAAGAGAAATAGAAATAACACCACGAACAGTTAAATAAATTACATTTGGGATATCAGGGGAAACATCCTTAGTATGATGCTTCATATCCCCCTAGGCTGCCTCTCCTCTGCTTTCTTATACACTACCCTATCAAGGAGAATAAATTGGTTCTGATTACTTGCTAAAAATAGAAGACATCAATAAAAGTCACTTCCAACTTCTTTAACCACTTCATATTGCAGAAAATGTGCAGGAGAAGGAAAGAATAGGAAGAAGGTTTGAGCATGCAAATCCATCTCTTGGTCATCTGCACAGATAAACACTGAAACACAGGTGGTGTACTTCTGCAAGATACCATTTTAAATATGCTTCATCATTTCTCTCACATTGTGCACAGGAGCCTTCACAACTAATTCAGAGCTGAGCATCACTGCTTTCAAGACTGCTGTAGTTGTGCATATTGCTAGGGATTTGGCTCCTCACACTCGTTGTCCAGATCTGAGGATTTTTTGCCTACTTCTAGAATAAAAGGGATTTGTTTTCTTGCTGATTTCTCACCATAAAAAGGAACAGATGTCTTTGAAGTCAAAAGTATTACTTAACTCTGTAATCACTGTACAATAATAAGCATCTTTCAAGAGTAAAAAGGGGTTGCTTATCTGAAAATAATTATGCACCTAAAGATACATGCAGACACAAAGATACCTACTTTATATTTTGGTTCCTCAACACCTCTAAAAATCTGGCTTTTTCTCCTTTGGGCATCCAACAGAAAACTAGGCTCTATCTCTTTTTTCTTTTTTTTTTTTTTTTTTATAATCCCTTTTGCAGCAGCAATCTGACATCCTGGTGCCCAGCAGTGATATTAATCATTGAAACACTCTTCTGTTCCCCCAGCTTCTCTTAACCTGAGAATCTGTTATGTAAAAAGAGTAGAGCTCAGAGAGCAGTTGACCAAACACAGTTCTTACAGCTGCATGAATGTCAGACTGACATGCTGCTAACAACCTTTTCCCCTTGCAGCCCCCGCCCCCAATTAAAAAAAAAAAAAGAAAAAACAGGATAATAAGCACAAGGCTGCTGGGGAAAAGTAAACTTGCCTGGCAGTAGCAGTGCAATTTATGAACACAATTATACAACTGGGACATTTTTACTGAAGCTGCATAAGGGATGGGATCATGGAGTACATCACCTAGGTTCCAAGCCATGTCTACTTACCGCTACAAGTTTCTTGAAGCTCTGTGTCCAAGGCTAAGTGTGTTCAGAGGTAGATTTTTCACTAAGAATGTGTATTAAGTAGGTAGCTTAGGGCTTTAAGGTAACAAGACCAAACAGTTTGAGTGACGAGTCTCTGGAAGAACTGCAATCTTAAACACAGCAAATGTTTTACTTTCAGAGGAAAGTGCCAGAGGAAAGTCTTGAACTCAGGGGGGGGGGGGCAGCAGGGAGGGCAGAGAAGGGAAGCTCTACTGCTGTATTCTGTCAGACCAGATTCTGATGCCTTTTCCCACAGATTACTAATTCACACTAGAAACAAAATCACAAAAATCAACAGGACCACCAACTGAACACAGCAGTATTCAATGCAGATAAGAAAAATAGTGTATTTCCACAAAAATTCAGCCACTGAAAGCCTGACCCTGCTTGATTTAGAATACATCACCCAGTACCTATGAACTAAGGTCCCAATGCACAATAAAATTACATTGGTTTAAATGGTTCCTACCTGTCAGTTCATCTGGTGTGATATTCCCTGTGTGCTTTCAGCAACAGTAACTTCAAGAAATAGAAATTCTTCACTTTGAGTGAAGTTAAGCAGAGTTACCTCAAATATTTCACGGATTATAAGTGCATGCATAGAATATCATCAGCACGCAGCTGATGTGACAATTTGATCCATCAAAGGCCTAAATTTTAACCAGACACATACAAAACCCACTATGATATAAAGGCTGATGCATAGCATCAAACTAACATTATTGTTGTTAATCCAAGATGACACCCAGGTACAAGATAAATTCCAGGTTTGGGGGGGGTTTGTCTTTTAATAGGACCACCAGACAGTGACATGAAAATGTGGGCATTTCCACTTAAAAGAATTATGATTAGCAACACTGGTGGTGGACTCTGCAATTTAAAGGATGCTTTTCAGTGAGCAGAATGATACAGATTGTCACTGGGTCCAACTCGCTGCTCAAGGCAGGACCAGCTTAGATGCAAAATAGAATATTGGATGCAAAGAAAGACTGGCAGAAGGAAAGAAGAAAAGGAACAAGAAACAGCAAGATGGAGGAAAAAAAAGTACAGAATAGCACTGGGTCATTCCAAATTCTCATCATGATACTATATAGACTTCACAGACCACAACTGCTGCTAAAAAGATACAGAGTGTAGGCAGGGGAATAGATGGATGATGGCAAAACAGCCAGATTAATGTTAGCACAGAAGGAAGGAAAAAAAAAAAAAAGAAGAATTCAAAGAGGCAGAGAAAGGAGAGCTTTGAACTGGCCTTTATTTTATCCCATAGGTAAACTCAGAATGCAGAAGCATCTCTGGTAATAATTCCTACCTGCCAGCTAGTGCCTACGCTTGTCTAGACCTACAACCGATGCCAGATAAACTTTCTTCTAAATGGGTGATAAGGGAAAGGAACTCAAAAAGTCAACACCAAGGAACTCTAGATCACATGTTTTCTGCTGCCTTCTCCCACTTCTTCGCTCCTGCTTACTCTGAAAGGGAATGTGCCTACATTGTGCCTATTGCAGCATCTGATACCCTACCATCTCTGTTACACTTCCTCTGTAGAAGTAAAAGCAAATATTATAGTAAAAGCAAATATTTCATTAATAGAAGCTTCCTGACAATTTGCTGAAGCAGGGAAAAGTGTAAGCTTACCTACAGTTGAAATGGAGTCCTGCCTGCACCTATTCCATGAAACAAACGAACACAGCAACACAAAAGGAATACAAAAATCTGTATGTCATTTAAAGATAAAAGGATACTGAAGTGGTCAAGCTGTATCACGCACTGAGGTTCATCAAGGATCAAGATCATTCTTTACTAAAAGACTGTCAATTAAGAATCTTTGAAATGTTCTAAACTGGTCTTATATTTTGGCCAAACCCTTCACTTCTAATGATGTATCTGTCCCCTAGCTGCCGAACTGGACACTTTATAGTGTCTGTCTCATAAGGATGCCTCTGCTTACAATATTTGATGTTTTCCGACATCCTCCCCAGCTACTCTAAACTAGATTTAGTTCACTGGCCTGAGTAACAGCAGAAATGGTGCTGCTATTAAGTGAGATTTGGTGAATGTTTCTGCTAACGCTTTCCACATAAAGCTCTAGGAGCAAGATTGAGAAAAGTGAGCGCAACTTTTCTCTGAAATCCGGTTAGCAAGACACAAAGCACCAGGCACTGTGGGTTACTCAGTACACTTCACTTTAAACAGAGGGTTTGCCATCTGTTCTGCCCTCTAATTACAAAATATAAACCAAATATAACTCACTACTGAATCACAAAATGTAAGCTATAGGAGATTTAAATTCATGAGGAAAGCTCTTTATTTAATGCAGAAGCATCTGCAAGGTTTTTCTTATGTCATCTTTCAGGCAGTAATCTAGGGAAAATGAAAGAAGAGTCCTTGTTCAGGATGCTGCCAAACATGTACTTCTGCATAGACAGATAAATTGCCAGAAACAATTATTACTATAATAAAATGAGTAACACAGCCGTGATAGTCTATGGACATAACTGGGGCAAGATTGTAAGAAAAAAATATCAGCCTTTATTAGAGTGATTGATGGACTTGGGGGGGGGGNGGGGGGGGGGGGGGTGGCATGCGAAATGGGGATCAAAACAACCCCACAGATTAGTTTTTGGCTATGCAATTTCTTCATTATGGATTTACGTGAAAAAAAGACTTTAGTTTTTCTCCAATTATATCCGATTATAAGACTACAGTATTTCAGTTTGTCATGCTACAGAGTCTCACTGTAATGGGAACACAGATGTAAGGAACAGCTGATGACAACACCAGGGTTTCTTAGAAGCTGGAATCACTTTCATGGAAGACCAGCAAGAAAAGAGGAGTTTGGGGCTTCCCTTTTATTCAGCCTGTTGCAGATACAGGCAGCTCTGCCACCTGGGGTTGTCTCTACTGCAAAATTTTGGAGACCCTTTGCAACGCTCCTGTGCACTCTGATATGCAGCTTCATTATGGACTGAGATCTGATGCAGTTCTGAGGACAAGGATCTGGGGGTCCTGGTAGATAGTAAATTATCCATGAGCCAGCCATGTGCCCTTGTCGCCAGGAAGGCCAATGGAATCCTGGGCTGCAGAGGGAAGGGTGGGGCCAGTAGGTTGAGCGAGGTCATTCTCCCCCTCTACTCTGCACTGGTGAGGCCACAACTGGAATACTGTGTCCAGTTCTGGGCTCCCCAGTTCAAGAGAGACAGGGAACTACTGGAGAGACTCCAGCACAGGGCAACAAAGATGATTGAGGGATTGGAGCATCTCCCTTATGAGGAAGGTCTGAGAGCTGGGACTCTTTAGCTTGGAGAAGAGAAGGTTGAGGGGAGACTTTGTTATTGCTTATAAGTATCTAAAGGGTGGGTCGAAGGAGGATGGAGCCAGACTCTTTTCAGTGGTTCCCAGTGACAGGAGATGAGGGGCAACGGGCACAAGTTGGAACATAGGAAGTTCCATTCAAACACAAGAAAAAACTTCTTTAAGGTTAGGGTGACAGAGCACTGGAATGGGCTGCCCAGGGAGGTTGTGGAGTCCCCTTCTCTGGAGATTTTCAAGACCCACCTGGATGCAGTCCTGAGTAATGTGCTCTAGGCAATCCTGCTTTAGCAGGGTAGTTGGACTAGACGATCTCTAGAGGTCCCTTCCAACTCCGAAAATTCCATGATTCTGTGATTCCGTGACTGGCAGCTGCCATGGGATAGAAGCCTTTCTGTCCCCCCATGCAACCAGACAGCAAATACCACCATGGGAGCATCACGACAACAAGGGCTGCTGTGTGGGACGGACAGTCCTTCCACGACCTGGAATTTTGCAGACATACAGCACTTTGCTTGATCGGGAGCTCATTGCCTTATCAGATGAATGTGCCCAATCATTATTTCCTGAATAGACGCATAGCAGTGATCGTTAATGAAAGTGGAGATGTGGGAAAGGGGGAAGCAAATGTAAGGAACTGTCTTTGGATTTTACAGAGTTAAACATAACCATTGCATAAACACATTTTAATACCCAGAAACTTTCACTATAACTGAGCATGTTTAGGGAAACCATATCTGATGATAGCAGGGAAAGTCTAACAATAAAAGCATGAATGGACAAATGCCTGCATGAACTAGCTCTCTTATATGTAAGGAACTACAATGTATCAATCATAACCCGCATTACAAAACCAGGAGCACCGACCAAGCTAAAAAGCATGTACTAATCAGACTCACTGTGGACAATTTTCTGTGACCTGACTTTCATGTGCACCCTGGATTTAGACTCCAGACACATGAGGTTTATGTCAAATCAGGTCTGATCAGTTTAAAGTCAAGGAATGTAGCAATTGATACCAGCTGAAGGATGATTCTGCCAGATAACTCAGTCACTAGTTCCTGTGTATACCAGCAAAACAGGTGTTCCTTAAGGGGTTGAAAAAACTCCTCCTAGCACAGGTGAGGGCTCACTTTTAAGGCTGAGAAATTAAGATATTTGAATGGGTTTATGGGTAGAGCCTCCTGTTTGCCAAAACATTCTCTACTGCGTAATGTTAAAGAAAAGACAATTTCCAAAATTCTGAGCCAATAATCAAGAGATAACTGAAGACAAGGACAGAATACCCACAAGTGAACTACATGAAAACCAAACCAAAATGGAAGAGGTACATTTTGGATACTTTACGTTTAGGGTATTAGGGGTCTTGAACTTAAAAAAAAAAAAGGCGGGGGTGTGGGGTGTGCCAAAAAAGACACAAGCCTGGAAATAGAAGCAATAAGGACCCGTACACCAATATGAGAAGCTCAAGTGCTAAAACACATGAGTCTGATTACCTGCCAGTAAAAGAGGGCTTTGACAAAAGAGGCAGTTCCTGAGCATGGCAGAGTGACAAAAAACAATGAATGGGATGCCATTCAGGAAGGACAGAACAGGTCATAACCGCTGGGAAGGTTACTCTACTGAAAGATCCCTGTAACCTAACAAGATAGTATTATTGACTGAACAGAGGGAACTGTACCTTCAGAACTATAGAGCTACAAAGTCTCCAAGCTTTAAGAGTCCATGTCTTCTAGAAAAATTACTATCTTAATCTCCAGAGCTGGCACAAATTGCCAACAAAATCCTGATCTTACTGGCATCAGTAGGGCTTCTCACACTGGTTTCAACAGAACTGAAACGCTGTTCTGGGCTTTATATATATAGTTTTAACATGCTCAGATAAGACAACCATAATTGCCCATTTTAGGATTTCTGCACCTTCTCCTGAGGTGTCTGGCACAGGCTTTGGATTAGACAATGCGTGTTTAATCAAGTGCTGTAACACTTGTGTGATGAAAAACAAATGCCAAATAAATAAAAGGGAAAAAGGTTGAGGATATAGCTGATGTGGATTCAGAACAATCATAACAACAATAATAAAAATCAGTTGTGGTTAAACCATCTAAAGAAAATGTTTAAATTGACTCCTGCAGACAAAGAGAAGGAAGACATTCAGATGGGCAACCACTTCTGCAAAGGCAGTCAGCAGCAAATCTTCCCCTTAGGATTTTTTCCCTGAAGAAGACAAGGAGAATCTGAAGTCAGTAGGGAAAATGCTGGGTAAAAGACAGAATCAAGGCAATTCAAACCAGTGAGCAGGCATCCAAGCAGATTGCAGCAGCAGCAGCACTTGTTCTGCTCAAAGATCTGATGAGAGGAAATCACAGTAGAGACAAGAGCTGTGATAAGTACTGTTGATGAAAGGTTTGGAAATTATAAGTAAGAACGGCGCTTTGTAAGACATACAAATCAAAGTTATACTTTCCTATTGTGAATGATACATGCAAATTTCCTCACAGGTCTTCAGCGCTCTTGTACCTCCCTCACTGTCTCAATACATGTCTGTACATGCAAGAGATCTTCCTGCTACCCGCAATTTCTTTCAGGCAATGAGTGATGGCAAAAGGGTATGGCTCCAACAGCCCTAGATAGTGACCTAATTTCTTAGTAATCAACAACTGCATCATATGTGCAACTAAAGGAGCATGGTTTGGTACCACAGTCCTCTCCATGGCATTTCCACCCAGACATGACATCTGACATCGCTAAAAGCAGCAGGAAGCACGGTCCACAGGAACTGGGATGTTTAACCCTTTGAAGGCAAGACAGATGCCTTTCACAACCAAGTGACCCATAGCTTCTAAAAATTATACAAATCACATAGGAGGGGGGATGAAAGCAGCCCTGGGCACATCAGCCACTTTTACTTGGAGGGGAAAAAAAAAAGCACTTTGCAGTCTATTAATATCAAATGCTGCCTAAAGATCAAAATTAAGCATTTGTTAGACACTTCCACCAAATGCAACAGTGCTGCTGCCTCTGTCCCTGGTATGCTATTTAACAGGCATGTGCTCCTCTGAAACACTTGATTTGAAGTGAGGGCAGCAAGGGCAGAGGTTTCCAAATTTATGCTACATTTTTACATTATTTCTGTAAAGCTGCTTTCACATTTTATGAATTTGGTCAAATAACTCATGAGTAAACATTTTTTAAGCTTATTCAGCTCTGCCTGATACCAGAATTAAACTCTCCCAGTTGTATGATACTTCTGTCAGGTTTACAGATAGTAGATTAGAAGGAACTGTTAAAAACTTAGGATCAAAGGTAATTAAAAAAGACTTCCATGTATAAACAATATCTAGACCACTGCACAAACTCTCTGGAGTGTCGAGGGCAACTATAAAGTTCAAGCCAATAATACAACTTTCTGCTTAATTTAATAACTTTTTCAAAAGAAGCAGACAGCAAGTTTAGGGCTTCCTAGAAGAGTGCACCAACCAATTACAGAGACTAACAATCACAGCAGAGCAGAACACTCAAGAAAGACCTCATTAATAACATGTCCTTGGTGATAAAATCCTCTTGGGGATACACAGGTCCTCTGGTTCAATGGCCTCAGGTGCTGTTTCTGAAGGCTCAGGAAAGAACAATCTATACAAATGAAGTAAGGAAAAAGAAAACCAGAAAATCTCTGTCAACACTATCTACACAATTGCAACACTCACCTAAAGAACAAACCCAGCAGTGTCTACCTGCACAAATAACTTCAGAGACAGAGTAAATTGCCAAGAGAGACAGGAAATGCAAAATCTGAGGCTAGAAAGGGAAAGTCCCAAAGCAGGGAATTGTGGAGGGGTATATGGATGCCTGCCAGCCCAGCAACACTCACATATTTCTCTGTTGTAAGTCATTTTGTAGAATTGCAGATCTATTCTTCTCCAATTATAAAAGTTACTCAAATTGCTGGAGACACAAGAAGCCCAAACCCTCCGCAGCCGTTTTGTAAGCAGAGCTTGTTTTCTAGTTTTCAAAAAAACAATCCCAATATGAGGTGCAGCAGTAGGCACAGAGGTAGGAGCTGAAAACTAAATGCAATCTGCTAAAAGGTTAGCACAGCGTTACAAGAAAACTCAGTCTTGCTTTGCCATCCTCAGAGCTTTGCTAGCTTGGAAAAACGGACTTGATCAGACAACTAGAAGCAAAGCATCTAAGACGACTGAAATTACTTCTGCCTTTCACATAAATTCTGGACTTTGTGACACCACATATGACATGGTTAACACTTCTCAGTCTTGACACTCGCCAAAAGAATCACATGAGTCTGGAGTTTAAGAGGTGAGGACCCACTTTTTCAGATCCATGCCACAGATGCCCTGTTCAAGGGCAAAGCTCCTCCCGTCTTCTGCAGGCAGAAGTAAGAGGCACAGATTGGAAGAAGTTGTAACCGACTGAAGAGTCTGAAGACAGAGACTTAGAATAAAACTTCAACTGACCTAAAAGATGTTCAGCTATAATGGAAATTCAACAGGACGTGGATATTTAAGTCATATTAGTCCTCTTGAACACACCAGCTCAAAATTATGACTATCCTAAAACCTCCCCAGTACGGATGACTCAGTCATTCTCAATCATACAAATTATGTAGTAATTAATGACTAAGTAGCGGAAACTTCTTGAAGAAGTTAAGAAACACACAGGCTCTTCAAACATCCTCTTTTTATTTCCTCCTACCATACATATATAGCTATACACTCTAAATGTCATAGATCCAAAGCACAACTCTTAAAATCCCTTCACTTTCAGCATTGACAATGTTTTTTCTATTCTGGCACAACTATTAACTACCTAATAGCCTGGAATGGATGCTATTAGATAATTGAGTTTGTAAGGAGATGTTGTTTTCCAAAAGACTAAAATTTCTGCTCTGCTGAATATTTTCACATTTTATATATAAGAAAATTTTAAAAATCATGTTTTCAATTTTAAGTAGAAAAGTAAATTAAGAAAATCCTACAAGTAAAGCCAGTCTAAAATATGACTAGATTTCATTTTTATTTAACCACTCTTCAACTTTTTTAAAAGCAATGTCTGTATTAGACAACACAATTTTACAGTTTCACACCTAATGACATGCAGTTAAGCTATCTGACACAAGCTAAACGCCTCTCCAACAAAGGAGATGAGCATTGAGTCCTGCAGCACAAGCAAATGGGGTGATACTGGTTGTGCAGAGGCCTAGACTAAGCTCACCATATTCATTTTAAAGCAACTATGTAGAAACAAGGATTTTCTTTAATGATATTGCTCAACTGGTGTTCTGAGAACGAAAATATTTATTTCCATGGGTATTGTTTTTAACTGGATAGTAGAAGGAAATTGTTTATTTCAAATCTTTTGGGACTTCCTCAATAATGTTAGAGATAATCTTCTATTTTATCAGAGTTTCAACTATAGTTCCACAGGAAGTAAACAACGTGGTTTGTGAATTCCTAACAGGTAACCTGCCAAAAAAGTCTACTGAGACTTTCTATTCCATGATATATGGATCTCGGTAAGGCAATTATTTTGTATTGCATACCTCTTATATACACAGTGTCTCTTGCAACTCCCATCTCTTATCTTGTACTATTTATTTCAAGGAAAATGATATTATTTTCTCTTAATATCCTTAAATGTTACTGTAATAAATATAAATAAATAAATATAATTTTATATATATTTTTCCCCTAGAACAAAATATGCCTGTCCAATATATGTACCTACTGTTCTGGTGTAATCATTATAACTTCCAAACCTGATAGATCTTTAAGTCCCACAGCTGTTACTTGTTATTCCAAATTCTAAGCATAATAGGATCTTGTTAGCCAAAATTGAACACCCACTCATAAAAACTCAGTTATCTCACTCTCTCATACACATGTTTACACACATGCAAACAGCAATGAAACCATTCAGATAATACAGATGATTCTACATTCTGCACAAAACAGGAGTACATCCGGGGTGGACATCCAGCTATTGCTTCCTATAGCTCTTCACGTTTTTTTAAGCATCTGCTTTTCCAGCTCAGGACAAAGTCAGCAGCAGCGCTGAACTGTCACAACAAAGTTTTTGTAAACATTCAATTTTTGGAAGGCTCTGGAGATCCCAGAACATGCATCTAAGACTTTGATAACCTTGTAAAAGCTTCTTACTGTGCCTTTTAAAAGCACAGCTTTACCTTATGAATCCTACTTCCTTGTGTACCAGAAAATAGCCTCATTCCACAATACCTGCATGTACCAGTACACACCACTACATTCCCACTAAAACCTCTCAGTGCAAATACCAATGGCAACATCAGTGCCATGATGAACGAGGTTGCACTTGGTCCTGTACTTGCAATACCACAGGGAGATCCATCTTAACATGAGGAGGAACTTCTTTACTTTGAGGGTGGTGGAGCACTGGAACAGGCTGCCCAGAGAGGTTGTGGAGTCTCCCACTCTGGAGACATTCAAAACCCGCCTGGACGCTGTCCTGTGCAACCTGCTGTAGGTGACCCTGCTCTGGCAGGGGGGTTGGACTAGATGATCTCCAGAGGTCCCTTCCAACCCTGACTATTCTGTGATTCTGTGAGATTCTGCTTCCTTTCCTTCTTGCCATTGCCTGTGTAGAGGTACCAGTATCGATTTGCACTAGGATGGGGCACCAGCCTGAAAGCCACAACATATATACCACCTATACCACAGCAATGTCATGGGTTTCCACCTGGTTCCACTGCTTTCTTGGAGGCTGGGGCTGGTCTGAGGGTATATAGGCATCCCAGAGGCCCTTCAGCAATGCTGGCATCCCTGCTGCCCCATGACAACCCCTGCAATAGAAACTATAAGGCACCTGCGGCTCAGGAGCTACAGGCTGGACAGCGCAGTACAGCACAGACTGACAGGCTTTTAAGCACCATCTGAGCTCTCTGGCACTGTCTGTCCTGTCTTGTGCAGCAGAAGCCACATAAACTTTGCAGCAGAGTCCATGGGTAGCTGAGGCTTAAAGGTTTGCATCTAATTAACACACCACAGCTATTGGGAAAACAACTGTGTCCATGAAGCTTCTCCACTTTACGAGTATTGTTTAGAAAGAACGGACAAAACATTTCACAATAGGGACAAAAGCCTAATTTGGGAACAGAACAAAGCAGGGTGTAGCTGCAGAGACAAAACCAAAATCAAACTAAAACTACTGTGTGCAGCACCGGATCTGTGAGCAACCTGCCATGTAGTCAGAAAAAGAGTTAAATCGGATGGAAGTTTGGGGAAAATTGACCTGTTTGGTAATTCAGTGGAAGATTTGACACCTCTATTGAATGACTGAAACAGTACATAATAGCTAATGATATTTGTGATGAGAAAAAGATGGCTGTTTTACTGAGCATAATGGGCACTGAAGCCCATTGCTGTGCAACCTATCAGCTCCTATTATATCAGCAGACAGCAAATCATGTGCCAAAACTGTGCGAATCCTACAGAGTCCCCAGCCCACAGACACCGTGTGGCCACAGAGCATTTTCACTTTTACAGACGTGATAAAAGAGGGGAAAAAAACCTCCCAAACCGCAACATGTGGCTGGAATTAAAAAAAAAAATGTAACAGAGCGTTGCCAGTTAGGACGTAACGAAATTATGCACAAAAAGGATTAACTTGCAAGCAGTAAGCAAAGGGAAGCAATCCAAACCCAGGTGTTGATGGGATCAAATGTGACTCTAAGGCATCAAGGTCTGGCTCAGATCTCACCAGTAGGATGGAACATTTGTGCAGCTGCTCAGCCACGTGATGGAGGGCAAGTGCATATGCTGCACCAAATGGTATACAGTATGACACCACTTATTGCTTTCAACTTTCATATTCTTTCTTCTCCTTAGTAACTTTTCATCCTACATGTATGCCAGGGATTTATATCATTACCGAAAAACACCTACCCTTACATACATGTTTCCCAAAGAAAAGCACACCAGGGAAGAAACAATGCAAGGGCATGCTTTTAGTGTTGCAAACAATTTCATAATCCAAATTAACCCTGAGTCAAAGGCAAATCCCATAGCGACTGTAAAAAATGGCGATGTTTACAGAAATTGTTAAAACCTCATGAATCGAAAAGGAAAACCATGTTCTTCTAGAAATAAATAGAGTGACAAGAAAAAGTACAACCAGCTTGAAGAAAAACATGCCAGAGAACTTCAGATTTCTTAGTTGGCCAGTTCTGTTTGGAGTCCATGGAAAATAGGGTACAAGTGCTCCGCACAGAGGACAACAAAGAAAGTACCATACATAGATAGATATATATACTCCTCCAGCTAGTAGGGATGAGATTTAAAATGAAGGGCCTTCTGCTGTTTTCACAATTTCACATCAGAATTATCAAGTTACTAAAATGGATTAGGTTGCAAAAGGGAGAGTTCCTAACACATGCACAGGGAAATCCACACTGCTGTTGCAGAGAAGGTGACACATAACTGGAAGCAGCTTGTGCTAAAAATACTAAGCTGCGAATTGAATGGGTTGGATATTATTTTGGAGAGAGAAATTTCAGCTGCAGTGACAAAGCATGAAGTATTTCCAAGCTCCAGCCTCAAAATTATAACTTACTGCAACTTCTGGGTAGAGCACGTGGAGTCTTAGAGGAAGGTATCAGCAGCTAAGAAAGGAAAGGAAATCAAAACCTGTGCTTGAAGAAGGACCAATTCCTTAATTTTGAAAATGGAGTATTTGCTGAGAAATGAAGGCAGAGAGAAATGCAGTACTTAGAAAATGCCAGAATTTCATCTAAGGTTTTACTACAGTAATGAAACATCCCTTTAGTGTCAGCAGTGGGGGGAAAAAAAAAAATATATATATATGGGACTGTCCAGTCCATGTTTTTGCAGTATTCCAATTTAACCAGTACCATAAGTGGAGACATACCCTCTCTCCTTAGAAACAGGACATTTTTCTCAGAGATTGTTAGTCAATTTTTCTCCAAGAATTATGTACCTAAAGCCTATTTACAAATGGAAATTGGTGAGTAAGAAGGGATACACATTGTAACTAACACACAAGAGCATATTCAAGAAAGACTGATAAGAGTATGGTTAAAATGTTTCAGGTCCTGAGTGAATTTACTCAAGGAATACAAATGGAGTGGTCATAAATTACACAAAGGATTTCAATGATGCTTATTTCAAATAAATAAATCCTAAATTGTTACACTGTTTCTTTGCCTCTGACTTGAACCTGAGATCTTCCTTTGGGACTGGAGCAGTAATTGTACCTGCCATTAGATCCCCTTGAAATGTCTGTTGTTTTGCTGCCATGTTATCATGCCTTTGCAGAACGCAGAGATGCTGGCATGGAAAAGGCACATGTCCTGGTTACAGGTAAAATAGTATGTATGTACAAAAATGTATCCAATTTTGTTCAGTAACTTTGCTTCTTATCTGGGCCTCTTCTAACTACTGAAATTAACAGCATATTGTGCAGACAATGCTCGCTCTCAGAGTGATAAGACCTATGCTTATAGTTGATGCCAAGGAATGGCATGCAGAGAGGCTCTTGCTTATACTTACTGCTATAACAAGCAAGGCCAGCTAACTTTGTTATGTGCCTTGTTGGAGGGTCAGAAGCAGAAAAGCATAGAGGAGTCCCACCTGCAGGGAGGAATGGACAGGCCAGGTGACCCAAAACTGACCAACAGGGTATTCCATCGCATCTGCCTCATGCTCAGTATACAAGCTGAGGGACCAAAGGGTCAGCTCTCTTTCTTCAATGGCCGGCATCCGAGGAGGACTCTGTCTGTTCATCTGTTTTTGATCCAGATCCTGAATCCAGATCTGGAATCCAGTTCCCATCTGTCATTGAGTCCAGTCTGGGACTTCCCCAGTGCCAGCTGGTGATGTGATTGTCATCCTGGGAACCTGATATGGTTTTGTATATATTTTATTATTTTCTTTTTATTTTATTATTAATATTTTATTAATGTAGTTTAGTTCCTTCTAAACTCATAAGTCTCTTTTTCTGTCCTCTGCCTCTCTCTTTGAAGAGGGGTAGAGGGGAGCCTCTGTCGCTTGCCTGATGGCCGGTTTTGCCTAAACCACGGCAGGACGCAAGAGTTTAGCCTGGAGTGTTAAAGACACTTCCCACTTTGGCTACCAGAAACACTGTGATCGTATATACCTCTAGTTTCAGCTTTCCGTAGTAAGGAGCACCAGGAAGGCAACAGCCTGACTACAAAGAGTAGTATGCCTGGGTGCTCCATGCTGTGACACCAAGCTCTAACGTACCAACCAAGATGCAAATAGAGATGCCTTATCACATCTGCCACTGGGAGAGAACGGCAAGGGCACCAAAGCAGCACAAGATACAATCAGCATGTTCTCCGTGGTACAAACTGAATCCCACCACTGACAAAAGACATGGAACAACGAAAACGTGAAAAGGAGCTCTTACTGGTTATAATAATACATACAGCTACAGTGAATGGACTCATGCACACTCAAATTGTTCCTGATTTGCTTTGCACTGAAAAATCAGGCAAAAAGCTGTCAAGATTGGCTTATTTTTTTGCACCAGGCTGTTACTGCTACACAGTTTGGGGCTTGCAAACATCAGAAAAGTACTAGCACACTACAAAGGTGAAAAAGTCTCGTGGTTGGAGGTCATGGAGTGACCCATGAATAAACAAGAAAATTATGTCTGCTTTTTCATGCATAAAGGTGCTTCAGTGTATCCTTTGGTAGTGGCAGCATTTCTACACAGGATGCATTTCTGGGTTCTTTATTTTAGTTTGCAAAGTCATTCTAAAACAACCAAGTATTCTGCATGGATATAACAAGTACAGAGCAGATGGTGGATGCGTTAAAAACTCTGGACTTCAAGGAAAGGAGGTCGTAAGAGATTGCAGGTGGCAGTAGAACTCAATTCATGTCCAGAGTTCCAGTTGTTTTGTTGAAGAAAATGGTATCAAACATGTCACCTCACCTCCTTCCCATGCTGCCACAAATGGTTTAGTGAAAAGATTTTTTTCAGACATAAGTAAACAATTTGTGCTACAACCCTGGATAAATGTCACTTACAAAACAAGAGTATGAATTTTCAGTTGGCCAATATGAAGGCAGTCTGTTTACAAACATTTATAAACTTGACAGAAGTAATGCAGTGGATAGAATATAACTTAAGGTCAATTTGTAGAAGGACTTTAGAAAAAAGCAGTGTCATAAAATGGCCATGAATAACCGTAGTTTCCACCAGGGGGTAGGAGATGTTAAAAAATTGTTATTGGAAGACAAGCAAGATGGGTTTTTGCATGCTTAAGCGGTTCAGGACAAACTGGAGCTCTCTTTTATGTTTTATGAAAGAGCCATAAGTCGATCTCACCTAGTATATACCTTCATAATAGTCAGCAGTGAATACTGAGGGAATAAAGAACATCAGCAATATCACAGAAATGCTCTATAGTAAGATGACCTAAAGAAAAAATCCAGATGCTCAATAGAACCAAACACACTCATTTATGGTGTTTCCCAAGGAGACTTGTACCCTTGGTGCTACTACAGGTGACTCCCAGGTTGCCACAGGAACTGTGACAAGACCAGAAATTGCAGATACCACTACTGGGAGACCACAGCACGGGAGCAGAAAAAATCCTTAGAAGGTTTGAAGCCCATGAAATTGTCTTCTATGGAGAAAACCACCAGATGAGCCTTTCCAAGCATAGCAGCACAAAGTGGTACCTGGTCTTGGTGCTTGTGGAGAAGTGAATGAACATACTGAGAATCTAGCTCCTTCTCTGTGCTCTCCCTTCTAAACATTGTGTATTTAGGGCAAAACAACCGTCAATTAAAGAAGGAACGAGAAAGTATAAAACAAACTGGAGCCACTATCTATTTTTCATTCCTGATTGATTAAGCTCTCACCCCTCCTTTCTGCTCCTGGGGGAGGCACCTTGCTTACAGCTCAGATGGTAGTGCATAGTTAAACCTGCAGCCACTAAGCAACAACAAAATCATATTTCCTACAGCCAACATTCACTTTCCCTTTACCCTGCTTCATTCTGCCTCTTCAGGTCCAGTGCCATCCGACAGCAGCACAAAGAGAGCGTTGCTGCTTTTCAGCCTTATGGGCTAAAAAAAACCCCAACATTGTCAGCATGGTATACCAGCAAAGCCCCTACTGGGGGAAAAACTCATACTAGCAAAAGCACTTTTTGCCATTACAGCCTGTACCAGTCCTCTGAACAAAACTTTCTTGGCATGAGAACAATTTTGCTGGTGTAACTGCTGTTTATGGGAAGGCTTTGTAATCCCAGTGTAGGCCTGCCACATACCCATTTGTTAAGTCAATGAGATTTTTGCTCCTAACTGCTAAGCCTGTTTCAAGTAAGAGACTTAAGTTGTTTAACGCCAAGTATTGTACCCTATGCTGGCTGTTTGATCATTAGCGATGATCACTGTGAGAAAGAAAAGCCACATAGGGAAAAAGAAAGTGAACTTCACATTGAAAAATAAAGTGCAAACTGACATCTGCATGAAGATGCAGGTGGTTGGTTGGGCTTCCCTTCCTCACGGCAGTTTTTCTTGTTCTCCAAGTCTGAAACTAAATTGTGTTAGGTGCAGGGGGAAGATGTCTCTTTGAATGGAGTGGGAGCAGACACTGGGTAGTTTTACCAACAAAGCTAATGACTACAAGCAGAAGCCAAGAAAGCTCACTCTCACTGTAAGTTACATCCAGAGGCCTCTACATTATCAAAGTGCCCATTGATAGAGCCAGGAATGATACAGAGAAAAAAGAAGTTCCTCCCTGAATACCTCATGTAAAGAAATGTGTAAGCCTGAGGTGCAGGAGAAAGAAAAGCATTAAATAAGAGCCAGCACAGATTATTTGGTATGTGCAATGAACTTGTGTAATAAACAAATCTGCACTAGTAAATCAGTATCATTTTGTGGTCAGCAGATGCAGTGTTTACAGGCATCAAAGCAGATGATTTCTCAAAAAGGAGTTTCAAAATACAGCTGTGGGGGAAAGGGAAGTTTTAGTAACCAGGATTTTCCTGTAAAGGATGGACTGGGGTGAAAACATGAAGATGCTTGTGAAAATAGTAGATGATCAAGTATGGCATAACGTGCAGAGCAGAAACAAAAGTAGACTAATAATATAGTAAGCCAGTATGGATCACAGAGACTCCAAAAATAAGATGATACAGAAATAGTTGCTGCTGCACTACTTTGAAAGTACTTGCGAACAAACAAAGGTATTGTGGCCAGGGAAAGAATAAAAAGGGCTATATGAGGAATCTGGAAAAGCAAGCAGAAAAAAAAATCAACCAACCAACCAAAAAAACCCAACAAAATAAACACCCAAAAGTCTTGAAAGTCTATGTATACAAACTTACATGACCACGTCATTCTGGTCCTTTTTCCTTGTACATCAACCTTCTGTCTCATCCAAACTACTGTTTCAAATGTATGGCATCTTTAGAACAAGCCTCAATTGAATCATGTTAAATTATAAGGCTCTGCATGCATTCACACTTGAAGCAGGTTGGGAGGGTTTTTGGAGGGTGTTAGTTTTTCTGTTGAAGACAGATTTAAGATGCGTTACAGTATGACAGTCTAATTACAGACTGCAATTTCAATTTCATTTACTTCTGTTGCATCTTGTGATGGTTTAACATTTCCTGGAGAAACAATTACAGGACAGTACTAAGAAATACAATTTACTGTCTCCAATCTGCATGAGTATGCAGAAGTCATTCCATCCAACTCCACATTTCATTTTTGACTTAGCATTGCTTGCTTTACACTATAAATACCAGAGAGAAGTGTCTTTATATATTTTACATAGATACTGTATATTATTCATATAGTAATTTGTACGTATTTGCTACCTTAGCCAAAAGTTATGTTCTAAATAAATAAATCACATAGCAGTATGTGATTTATTAGCTATCACATTTGAAAGAAGAACAAGAGGTAACAGGCACAAACTTGAACATAGGAAGTTCCACCTAAACATGAGGAGGGACTTCTTTACCTTGAGGGTGGCAGAGCACTGGAACAGGCTGCCCAGAGAGGTTCTAGAGTTTCCAACTCTGGAGACATTCAAAACCCACCTGGATGCTGTCCTGTGCAACCTGCTGTAGGTGAACCTGCTCTGGCAGGGGGGTTGGACTAGATGATCTCCAGAGGTCCCTTCCAACCCTGACCATTCGGTGATTCTGTGAAACAACAGTGTCTGGAGACAAACTGAGACTGGGGGTTTATCTTCTAGAGATCTGTGTGTACAGAGTTGCAAACAATCCCCTGGCCAAAGGGTTCATATTCTGAAATAAAGGCCCAAAGAGGATGAAAAGGACCTAATAAATGGGCAGAGTGAACTGTGAGATGATAGCATATGTTGTGGTAGTTACTCTGACTTTGATCATAGCCCACATAATGAGAAATCACATGTAAGAAAGCAGCACTGGTTAGCCTTCAAAAATCTTCAAGCCAAGATATGGAGGAGGAAGAATAATGATGGAAATGATCTCACCTGCCTTCTGTCTTCCTCTGTATAGTTCAAAGTGTTGGCTGCAATAGATTTAGTATCTCCCGTTGTCCAGAAAAGGGAATAATGTTTGCAGCCATTTCACTCATTGCTTTAAAAAGGACAGTTTCTCACAATGCAACATGCCATATCCTGTGGGTTTATCAACTGATGGGTTTCCTCAGTTTTCTGTACTACCAGTAAGTCTGAATTAGGTACACTGGATATACTCGACAGCAAAACTTACAAGCCAAGGTGCTTAGTCCTTGCCAATACTCATGGCCAAAAATCACATTAATACATTAGCAAACCCACCTAAAGCAATGAAGCTACTCTGTCACGAGTAACGGAAGCAGAAACTGGCCCCCGGCAAGCAATACGAAGATGGTATCTATTATATAGTCAACTTCAAGGCATTTTTTTTCTCCTTTATTAAGAGCCTTCCGAGCCTGGTTTCCTAAGGAAAAAAAGATTACGAAATTGAACTGGGTCAGCTAAGTATCCCACGAATAACTCATGAGTCCATTTGTCACTGTTAGCCTGACTTGACAGATATGCACCCTTTCAAAGTCATTAACTTCCTAAAGGTTTTCAGAAGGTACACATTTAGGTAGCAAATGTAGCCCTTAGCCATGCCTTTACTGGGAGATAAGACTTCGGCATGATCCCCAGCCCCTATTAGACATCAGAATTCACACAAGAAAGAGACTGTATGAATGGCACCGCTATGGGAAAGGCTCTAATTGGTGCCCATATAAATCAGACATCAGGTAACACAATCATCTCTCTCTCTCACTTGGTAGCAGCCCTCAGTAGTTCTGCTTCTCACGGAAATGCCATTTTTTGAAGTCTGTAATTCCCATATCAAATGACTCTCCTTTCTTTAAAAGCAATGCTCCTTAAAAATACATCCTCAGAGAGCCCTCACGAAGTCAGAGGCGGAGATAAGATGTCAATCAGACTGAGCAGTTTCTGGAAGAGGAAGTAACAAAGGAGAATCAGGGACTGGGAGGCAGTTAGAAAAAATGACATTCTGGGGTAAACTTTCCATGTTTTAATTACACAGAAGCAAAGTCTGTATCACTGTTTAATCAAATTTTTGTTTGTCATAGATTATCTACCTGTTATACATATGAAAATACATAGCCTGTCTTATTTCTAACCAAACTGTCTTCTCAGAGCACCACCCAACTGGTAGACATGTGACTATCTTCCCTGCAGAACAGCATGCAGCAGCTCCAACTGATAAGCTCAGCGCCATGGGATGAGTGGCAGCCCTTGTGTCACCAGAGGAGAACATGCAAAAGTAATGATAATGAGATGGTGGGCCTGCTTTTAAAATGGTTTACTGCTCTATTGGTAATTTTTTTTCCACCAACTTAAGACTGCAGCCAAGTATAACTACAGAATGATTGCTGTCCTCAGCCCCTAACAATCTGTAGAGTTTCTGGCTGTTTTAGCCATCAATCTCATTCAGCTGGCTGATGGAGGGTGGACAATGCAGATGAAGGACAAGGAATCCAATTCAACACAATCAGCTGCTTCTCTCACAAAATTCCCCGGCTTTGGGAATGAGCTCAGCTAACAGCTCTCCTCTCAAGCTAGTAATGTCAGATGATTTCCCAATGAAGTACAAAGAAATGAAGAGACATTCCTCTGCCATCACTCTCTTGCCAAATTTAGCCAGGATCACTCAAAGACCATCCAGTGCCCCACGGTGCATTTTCAGACCAAGCTGTTCCTTTTACCTGCTGCCCTGCACACTCAGTCTTTCAGATATAATAAACATTTGCATAGTTCTTGCAAGACAAACCTGTACCACTTAACTTGAAGTGCAAGGAAGGAAAATATGCCAGGAATGAGGGATTTCTCATTTTCATTACTTCCCCTCCTTCTTTCCAATTACATACAAGTAAGAAAAACTGACTGCTGGCAGTATCACTAGTGCACCAGGCCAGCAGTACTCATTAGTGCAGAGGTTCCCAAACTGTGGTCCACAAACCATCAACAGCAGCAAAGCCAGAGCAAGAGACCCACAGTTGGTCCCTAGAATCAGATTAAATAGGTTTTGGGGTTTTTTTTACCCACACTGATCCTAGTGCATTCATTAGTGGTACCTGCCACGTCCTTGGCTCTGTGTTTCCATACATTTTATGTCACACTTTATGTCACAGAAGCCAAGATACATCATTTGCAGGGCTGTATCAGTTGGGAATTTTATGGACCAAATCCCAAAACAAAGCAGCAGGGCCAGTACCTTGCCTCATCTCTTTAGGCAGGAAGGTGGCAAGCAGAGCTCCAGCTGCTCATCCCAGCCATAGTGTGTCCAGCAGATGGCAACTCCCAAGTTTTCAAGCTGCAAGAGAATATTACCCAGGGTCTTTTGAGAGCCTACCCACTGGAATTACAGTCTTCACATACCATTTTGAAGACTTCTTTACAGTGCATACAACTTCAGTATGTTTTAATAAAGGAGACACATGCATAGAAATGATTAATGTTAAGTTTGATAAATAATAAACTTCTTTGTCTCCTTTCTTTTTGTTGTTTCCTCTCTATAACTTGTCTTCTAACAACAGCATTTTGCAAAGTCTGTGCTTTACTGGATTTCTCTATTGGTTAAAGCATTATCTGAAGAGTCAGATACAGGTATTCAGTTCTTTGATGGCCAAATCACAACCAATCTAGCTAGTTTTCTCTAGCAAAGGATCACTTAAGGAAAGCAAGAGCCACTGGAAACACAAGTACAGTTCCGTGCATTTCCTTTTTCTAGTCTTGGAGGTTTGGGAGTTAGAAGTCAAAGAAAGTGGAAATGCTGGCATAAGCCAAGGGGGATTAAGGAGATGATATTTTTCTTTCTCAGCCCTTAGTATATATGCTACCTTTTTTAACCAAAAAAAAGAAAAAAAAAAGAGAAGGCAAGCAGAGCCTTGGATTACAAGCATAGAAAGAAAATAGTTCATTTTACTGACTGTGATAAAGAAACTCTGGATGTTTGGAGGACAGAATGTAAAAAACAAATGCTGTTCCCTGGGTATTTTCACAGTGAAATACCAATATTTCACTGTGAAATAAAAATACTGTGTTTTGTGATTATCTGAGGTGATCTTTAGTCTCTAGGGTTCAGCAATTCCACAAAAGAAAATCGAAGTCCATAAAAATAAATGAAGTCAGTCAAGTATTATGTATCGGGTGACAAAAGTTATTCTGGGATCTTACAAACCAGTGCAGTGATACAATGATTGCTCCTCTGCATCTGGCAATATTCCACCAAATGGCAATTTCCATTAGACTGGCAGCCCTGTTATCTAATAAAGTTTTGTCCATGTTTCAGTACCTTAATACCCCAGAGTTGCAAATGTACCAAGAGCAATTTGTGCAGGACTCTTCATGGAGAAAAAACCCATCTAAGACTATAAGATTTTTTCCTCTACATTAATAGCTGCTCGTCTGCTGTACCAGTGGACTGATTCAGCACCAACACTTACAAGGCATCTCAGCCTCTGACACTTGTGAAGAAGCTTTGTGTTTCTTTCAGCCCTCAGAAAGGGGAGGAGAAATTTGCTCTGTTTTCACAGTTATATGACAGCTTTTAAAAATTTTAGAGCATGACTGCAGCACCTAACCCAATAAAGCCTGCCAGGAACATTTAAAATCAAGGTCTCTGAGATTTTGTTTCCTATAAAATTGCCAGGCTTCTAAGAAAAGGGTCCTTTCTTCAGAAATGCAGCACCAATCCCACCAGAGTTGCACAGGGCTGAGGGATATTTTTCTGCCCCACTGTGGGAAAGACAGCTGAAAGTACTGGGAAATAGGCTGTAGGGATACACCAAATGGACTAGAGTTAATGAATAGCAACAGGAAGGAGAAAACGGAAATATGATTTCTAAAGGAAATCAAAGCATTTTCTCAAAACAGAATAAAAAGCAGGAACAACCTATAATAGGCATTTAATTCATTTAATGCAATGACTGCTCTCTATACATGGAAATAACTGCAGCTTTTATTTGGAGTTCAAAGCATGAAAAAAAATATTCCTCTTCTCCCTTACTATTGTCTGTCACTAACCAACTACCTATAGAAGTATGGGCAGAGGGGAAAGGTAGAGACTTCCGTGAGCATGTACGCAAAGAGAAATCCTGTCTTCTTGCAGAGATGCTTCTCCTTTAATTTCACAAAGTAAAACATGACAAATAACTGACAACTACTTGAAAAACCAAACAGCAGCATCATCAAGCTGTAATCGCTCCAAGATTTTTGATCACTAGAAATGGAAATTTTTTCTGCTTTTACAAAAGATAGGTCAGCTTAAGCCAGTACTTTTTAAAATCATCTCTTTTTAGTTACTTTCTCCACTGTGAGAAGGTGAAGAGCTCCATCTATTATAATTGCATGCTGTGCAAACCTCATTTGGACATGATCATCATCAATCACTCCTGCTGTGCAGGTAGCACGTGAAAGAAAAACAGAACAGAAATCGTGCTGCAGTATTTGACACCACCCACTCCCCTGCTCATATGCTTTAGCTCACGAAGAGCCCAGTTGGCATATAGTTATTCCCTCTTTTTGGGACCCCTCTCTTTTCTCTCCCTCCAAGCATTTGAGAATAGCTTTGATGGTTTCAGGGAAAAGACAAAACCCCTTCCTTCTCTCTCAGAGGATTAAGGCTTTCCTACTGAAAAGTATGCCAAAGACATATTATTACGTGCCATCTTCCCTTTGTAAATACAGACACATTACTTGCAGCAGTACCTCTTATCATATGCATATGCTTCAGTGGAAGATGAATATTGTAAAAGGAATCAGAATGCAATGAGTATCCTTTGTGGCAGTGCCATGCATAGTCCTGAAAAGAGCTATTAACACCAGCATCCTGTGGCATTTCTCTAGCACACACTTCTACTAGCTGTCAGTGCTATAATCTTGACCAGGGACAGTCAGTAAAGGCACAAAGCTTAAAAAAATCAAGACAGACAGTGGTTGTCTTTTTTCAGAAAGGAATGGAGTAAGCTGTAACAAATATTAGACAGTATTTAGGAACACAGAAACCACCAGAGTCAGAGTTGAAAGACAGACTACAGTCTTACCAACACTCTTTCTACCAGCTTATCTGGGAATAAAGAGAACACCCTCTGTGTGTTTCATAGCTCTGGTTAGTACCATGCCAACTCAGTGGACTTGCACTAGTTTATCACATCCTGACTCCTTGGTATGACTCAGGTCAGCAGAAGTTCCCTGCACTTCGTGTTTTCTGATGCACCAGCACTGCAGCGTGCTTGGTTTTAAACAGCTGTACAGCAGCGCACACTAGAGAACAGTTCTTTCCATCTCACAGCGTTCTGTGTACCTCTGACAATTCATGAAAGCACAGACAATCAGTAATACGGACATGGTAACATCCAATTGCAAACACACACCCCCTCCTTAAGTGTCAGGACAGAAGCAGTGTCGATTCACAATACCCCTTATTTCCATCAGCATGTTAATAAACCACTCTCAAGAACGAGGCATTTAAAGGCACCTCCTGAGGATCTCGCAACAGACCCTCCCACATACGAAGCTGGATGGGAGACTTTGAACTAGAAATCACTTCCTCCCCTCTCCTAGCAATCATGCTACTCCCTTTTTTACAGGACAAACAGCATTTGTAACCTGACCACCCCCACCCCCACCCCCCCGCGCTACTTTAGTCTCCATCTACAGTCTATGCTCCATTTCATGGCAGTGAAATACCCAACCACCCTGCTGTTGACAGCCACCTCATTTGTTAGAAAGATGATGCAGAGATGCACACCCAAATGTCCCATTACGGTGTCCTGCTGACACACACGTGCCCTGTAGTGATTTGATAAGCTCTTGTCACAGAGTAGCAGCCCCAGAAGAAGTGAGGAAGGCTCTGTTTTCCCTCCACCCTTCAGAGCCACATCTTCAGGGTGGAATGGCAACGCTAGGACCCATCACTGGCTGGGACAGAGATTGATCACTTGGAGATTCCTGATAGAGGCTTTAATGTTGTGGTGTACTGAGTGTGCCATCCACGATATGGCATGTACTCAACTGTAAAATCATGAATGGCCTCATTGATTTCTCTAAGACTATGCATGACTTTTGAGGCAAACACACAAGAGAATGAAAGATCAAGGCAACAAAAGGAGTGTACAGCTTTCACTGGAACAAAGTGATGAAGGCATTCATGCAACTGGCCTCTATACTTTTGCCTCGTATCGTGGTTTTGAAACACAGCTGAAGGCCAGGAAATTAGAGGGTGAGGAAACCCTCAGTAGGGTGTCCACACAAATTAATGAGGCCACAGAAAGGGTAGCCTATGCACCACTTTGTTCAACTTCCAAGTTTAAACTTCTAAGTTTAAAAGCAGTAACAAGCTCACCTTCCATCTTAGTAAGCAGACAAATGCAACTGTCTTGCAGTTCAAACGTGTACTCACCCAGAATAGAAGGTTGAAGACAAACATTAGGTACTTGATACACTGCAGGCAGTTGTGCGCCATGCTGCACCTCTTCAGTTCTAGGAGAAAAATAAATGAGAGATCCAGGTAAAAGACAACGTACTTGTTTCCCTTGGGGGATGTGTACTTAGCCTTGGTAGCCTTAGGGCCTGGGTTGGTGTGAAATCCAAAAAAAGAGTTGCTGGCAGCCCCAAACTGGCCACCATACATGCTGCTGTAGCGACGAAAGGCGCCATTTGGGAAACTGTAATCCTTGCTGTCCAGGGAAGGGCTCCTGTGATAGGTTGACTCATCGGTGCTAGACCTGCGCATGGTGGCTTCAGCTTGTCCCGTCGCAACTGCCGCTCTGACAATCGTTGGGTGACAATGGTGCAGGTGAAAGGTTTGTAATTTTCTTTCCTCCTCCTTGCTATGAACCCCTATTGCTTTGCACCAGCTGTTCTTTTGTCTGCCATCCTGTCAAGGAGTTGCGTGTGCTGTACGGCAGCAAAGTTGATGAACTGAAGTCTGCTTAGCCAGGAGTTAGGAAGCAGTGTGTTTCCACATGAGAAAGACTTCTGCACAAGTAAACATTCCCTCTTGTGTCACAATCGTCCCTCCCGGCCCACCCCACTACCAGAGAAGAAAAAAAGAGACAGAGATATACTGTACCCAAAGCAATGAATTTAAAAAAAAAGGAAGCGTGATCTCGTTTGGATCGCAAGTGCCATATAAAACCCCAGCTCCACATGCCACACACAGACAAGAGACTGCCGCTGCACAAGACTCGAGGGCAAGGGCAGGGATTATCCAAAAGGCAAGCAGCTCCCGTGGCCCTTTCCTCTTCGCCACATTGCTCTGCCCCGAGACGCCCGGCTCACTCGAAGGATCCCCGCACCCCCTCCACGCGGAGGAAGCCTGTGACAAGGCAGCCACCGAGCTCCATTCACAGTGCGGCCGCCACTCCTCCGAGGCTCCGCGCCAATCGCGCTCCCCGCCCGCCCGCATGGCCGCGCCCCGGCCCGGCCCCGCGCCTCCCGCCCAGGCGGGAGCGGGGGCCGCCTCGCCCTGCCCACCCGCACCACCGCCTTTGCAATAAGAAACCTCCCCTCCGTCTCGGGATGCCGCTGTGCCTGCCCGCTTGCCTGTCCCCCCTCCTCTCTCCCTCCCCCCCACGGAACTCTTAGCACGGAGATCGACCGGTTGGTTTTAAAAGGGCTGCCCGGATACACGGGCAGTGCTGCCAAAAGAAACGGGAATAAGTAACTGTTGTAAAAATCTCTTCTGCGTAAGCGTTTGGGATGCTTTAGGGGGAGCGGGGTCAGAACAGGCCGTGCTTCCCTTGCCGGAAGGCTTGTTTGTTCTGCTGCAGATGCATCACCGGGGTTTTCCTCATTTACTCAGTCCCACAGAATCATCACTCAGCAAAACGCACGGCCGGCTCATTTGCTTCTCCAGCAGCCTATCTCCCCCTGTCAGGTAGCTCACTGATTGGCATCGTACTCCATACGCTGGGGAGCACTTCCCTAAAATCTGCCTATTCCTACAGGCTGTAAAGAGTTGAAAATATGCCACACACAACGTTTTCAGAAAGGAAACTGAACCTGTGGTAATTACAATATTAACAAGTGGGAAAGCAGGACTCACCATCTCTGCCCTAAATTCCCTGTGCAAGTAACTCACTTCGTCGCCGTATGTGACACTTCCTTATCTGTAAAACAGGATGGCCTGTCTCTGCCTTCCTTCTCTCATCCCCCATCTGCCTTATGATTTTGACTGTAAGCTCCTGGAGCTGAGTGAGATGATGGCTGGCTAATATTTTTTAAAAGGCTTGCCCCAGCAGAGAATTAATCAAGATGAAAACAGGTTTCTTGCATGAATCATCTTGCCAGTCTCAGCACAAATGAGCAGACATAGGCACTAATTAATTAAAGAACAAATTAGTAAAAGTAAAATGAGCTGGTTTTGCACATAGCCTGAGCAGTTCACCCTTGCAAACCACCCTCTAATTCTGTTAATTTACAAACTGCAAAGCTGGAGTCTAATTATTTCCCTTCATTTCCTCTGCAAACTATAAACACTGGGCATACCTGGTGCAAGCTTTAGAGAGAAAGAACTCAAGCACAAAACACAAGGGTAATAACTCCTGTGCCATCAGTTTCAACAACTTTGGATGACTTACAACTTTTCCACTTGTTAATATTCCTACCTCTAAGTACAGAGATACTTCATAGCCACAATGGAGCTCACTGTTCCTCCCTCCCTGCAGAGTATAAACTGTCCCCAGAAAGGAGTCCCATGCAAGCAGATCTGTTCTCAGTCTGAGTTTCCAATACACCACTTATTTTTCCTATGGCACCAAACAGTTCTGCCTCCAATCTTCTTCCTTGTCTGTATGACAACTAGACCAGTTTGGCAATGACAATGCAAAGGTGATCCAAATATTTTATACGTCCCCTGTCAGTATACAGAAATGTCTATGCACAAAGCTCCATATTAATTGGTAAAATAAAAAACTGGGTACAGCTCTGTACACAGACTATGTTGAAACACTGTCAAGTCAGATAATCGTTATTTAACAAGGGTGCTCGTGGTATTGCAAGCACATAACAGAGGCCAATTTGGCATATTTACTGTAAACTAGACATCTGAAGGCTCAAAACCAGCTCACTTACTGCTAGCTGGATAACAGGGAGAAATCACTTGATTTCACCTTTCCTTAAGGCAAGAAATCATCAATTCTCCTGTGCAACCTGTTGTAGGTGACCCTGCTCTGGCGGGGGCGGTTGGACTAGATGATCTCCAGAGGTCCCTTCCAACCCTGACTATTCTGTGATTCTGTGAATTCAGACCTTAATACGGGTGGAATAAATTATAAAGCCCAGATCTGAGGTAGAAGCAAGAGTTTCTAAATGCTGCTTTTAAATAAAAAATAATAAACATCAACAAACAGTGGGTATATTTCAGACAGATGCAGAAAAATGCCTGAGGAAGGCAGAGGTCCCACTCGACCCTTACGAATAAAGGGTACTTTTACCCCAGCCTCCTTTCACCACCATCCTTTAGCATACCACATTGAAATTACAACTTTTCAAAGCCACTTTAGTGTAAAATTTAGCTCTCAAGTCGTCGCTGTTCTTCTTTCTCATGCCAATATCAACAGCTAATTAGAAACAGAGTCATTTGGGATACAGACATTATACAGCTCCAGAATCATTCTTTTAATAAATCTTCCATGCTAGGAAACCCAGTCAGAGCAGCTAGCCTAAATGGGAAATCGTTGAGACAGCTACATTGCACCAGCAGGCTAACCACAGCTTGGATGACATGCTTGTATGATGTAAGAACCTGCATGGGAACTGGGGAAAAGCAATAAAAAGAGAAGGGCTGATGTACTCTACTTCTGCCTATCCCTGGTGGAAAGTGGATGAAAGTGGCAGGGACATGCTGGGACCCTTATCAACATTTAAGCTGTTACAATAAAGTAATACCCACACGAACCAAGAATAATAAACCTCAGAAGCACTGCGTCGCTAGGCCATTCTGTCCACAAGGGTGACCCAAGGAGCAGGTGAATTACAGCTTTCACAAAACTTTTTGTTAATGACTGAGCTTAAAATCACAGCCTGGACCTAGTGACTTCTGTTCACCTCAGCTTTCCATCTACTTTTTCTCTCCCCAACTGCATCTGTATATTCCCATCCTGTAGCCAATTTATATTGATTCCTCAACAGAAGAAAGCAAGCACTGTGCAGGCTCACCAGCAGAGGTTCAATCTGTATTAATTCTGGTGGCATGCTACCATTTATGTTGTGACAACTCTGTCCCTGCCGCTTTGAGTGGAGGGCCGGTAACCCTTCAATGTCTCCAGCCAAAACCCTGACCCTGAAAGAGAAGAGGCAGCACCCCAATGATGGCAGATGAGCTCCAGGCAATAGACAGAAACTGCAAAAGGTTTGTGCACCGGTGGTAGGTCTGTTAACTGCATCAGCCCCCACGCCCTTTCTCAGAACAGCCTCATCCCAAGGTGTCAGCTGACACCTACTTTTTCAGCCCACATTTCACACCTGCCACCTCACCCTGCATTTCCCGTCGCCACAGGCCCCACACCACCCTCCTACCTCCCTCAGCCAAATCTACTCCCCGTTCCCTTGTTTGCTCTTGTTGCTGTGACCAGTGCTCCCAGGCCCACCACCCTGCGGGGTCCCAGCGGAGGCCGAGGCCGGGTGGTGCTGCTGGGCCCTGCGCCCTGGGGCAGGGACACCCCCGGTGCCAAGGCCTGAGCAAGCTTTGTGTGCGTACTCTGATGGTTAATGTGTCAACACGTTCTACTCAGGATCCCTAAAGAACCTGCCTGTCACCCATAGTTTAGGTGAGAGCTGCTTTCTGGGCCTCTTTGGCCCCCTGCTCCCCTTTGGCTCCTCCTTCAGTGCACCGTGTTTTTCCAGACCCAGCTGCTTCTTTCCCTGTTCCATGTCCAGGGCTCCTCCTCTTCATGCCTTGCTGTGTGCGATGCCTCTGGACCCAAAGGAACCATCAATTGAACCCAACAGGTATTTCGATACCACTCTGGATCAGGCCCTCCTTCGATCCATTTTGAATACTGCTTTCTCTTCCTGCCCCGTGGTCACAAAACATCAGCCCCTTCAGGTCACACAAAATGCAGCAACTAACTCACCTCCTCATTAATTTAGTCTCATTAGTCCTTTAATGGTTGCACTGGCTCTCCCTCTACTAATGTCTCTTGTCACTGTATTCAAAACTCTGCATACCTGCTCCATCCTTCTAATGAAATAACCCACTTTGCATTAACCTCGGTAGTGTGTTTGTGAGCATCTCATAAAAACCGTTAGAAGTGATCCACGAAACAAATTTTAAAAAATCCTACTAGAAGCTATTACTGAAATACACTCTATAAATACAGGGTATGTATGTGACAACTGCTCCTGTTCTGCAACAGGGGTGTGTGCAAAGGCATGTAGATGAGAGATGGTAGTCTTTCCTAGTAGTTTCAGTGAACAAAATGTCTAAGATTAAATGTTACTACAAGAGTGGGAGCTTTTTGTGGGTTATTAACTTTTATCTGCACCACAGCATTACGATCACCTAAGGGTGATCAATTGAAAAATACACTCCAAATGGTTAACTTCTTAATTTCATGTACATACAGTGATCACCACATAAAAGCACTGATGAAAACTGTTTGGCACTGCTTGTCCCCTTCTTCAGCAATGTGCCTAGCAAGCAATCCCTTCTGTCTCCCACAGTGCACTCTTGCAGCTCCCGTTTGGTTACGTTTGATTCAACTATACAGGCTTTGTAAAAAAGCCTCTTCCAAAGACTAAGAGCAACATTACCTCTTCTGACTGGAGGGTGAACCAAAGCTCAGGGCCAGGCCGGCTGTTTTGGCTTAGGAGAAAAAATCCCCTTGTGATGGAGACTTTGATGCGTTTGCTTTTGTTTATTCATTTTGCATGAATATAAATGACTAAAAGGGCAAGGCAAAAGAGAGTGAGAATATGATTTTTAACCTGACAGTCTCATGCTGCCATAGGTCTGCAGTCTCTGCTTATCCCTGGCCAGTACTGTTTAATATATTCATCAATGACATAGACAGTGGGATCAAGTGCACCCTCAGCAAGTTTGCAGATGACACCAACCTGAGTGGTTTGGTTGACATGCCTGAGGGACAGGATGCCATCCAGAGGGACCTGGACAACCTTGAGAAGTGGGTCCCTGTGCACCTCAGGAGGTTCAGCAAGGCCAAAGTGCAAGGTCCTGCACCTACATCAGGGCAATCCCCAGTATCAATACAGGCTGGGGGATGAAGGGATTGAGAACAGCCCTGCCAAGGACTTGGGAGTACTGGTGGATGAAAAATTGGACATGAGCCAACAATATGTACTCACAGCCCAGAAAGCCAACCGTATCCTGGGCTGCATCAAAAGAAGCGTGGCAAGCATGTCAAGTGAGGCGATTCTGCCCTTCTACTCCACTCTGGTGGGACCCCGCGTGGATTACTGCATCCAGCTCTGGAGTCCTCAGCACAGAAAAGACATGGACTTGCTGGATGGAACACCTCTCCTTTGAAGACAGGCTGAGAGAGTTGGGGTTATTCAGCCTGGAGAAGAGAAGGCTCTGGAGAGACCTTATAGCAGCCTTCCAATACTTGAAGGGGGCCTATGGGAACGACGGGGACAAACTTTTTAGCAGGGCCTGTTGGAACAGGACAAGGACTAATCATTTTAAACTAAAATAAAGTAGTTTCAGACTAGATATAAGGAAGAAATTTTTTATGCTGAGGGTGGTGAAACACTGGAAGAGGTTTCCCAGAGGGCTGGTAGATGCCCCATCCCTGGAAACATTGAAAGTCAGGTTGGATGGGGCTCTGAGCAACCTGCTCTAGTTGAAGATGCCCCTGCTTATTGCAGGGGTGGGGTTGACTAGATGACCTTTTAATGTCCCTTCCAACCCAAACCATTCTGTGTTTCTATGAACGTGACTGGGGGACCTACACGTTGAGCCAGTGCTGTACGATTACCTCTCTGCATCTCCATTTCTCCAATGGAGAAATCTGGTCACAGTGTCCCTGCATGTCAATGCCCTTTCTGATAGCCCACCCAGAGCAAAGAAGCAGTAACCAAAAGGTTTCCTCCCTAAATCCTGCTCTCTGCCAGAAATTCTCATGGTGCAAAGAGCCTGTGCTGTTATGTGTTGCCAAAGGCTTTAAGAGAGGCACAAGTGGGTCAGACTTGGAGCCATAAAGCTAGTTCCTGAACCAAAAGCAAGACACATCAAAGCAGCCCCCTAAGAAACAGCTACATCAAACAACCATCAGTCCTACTCTGGGCAGCAGGTCCTCCAGCTCAAGGAGTATTACCATGGGGCTGTAAGCTGAGGACCTCCCAAGAACCTTTTATCGTAGAAAGAAATATCAATATTTTTTTAACAAGTCAAGCAGAAGACAGTATGTTTCACTGAAACCTCAAACTTACTGCATACATAAGATCCCATACCTTCCCTTTTATTTCTAGGGTCCGTGCTCATCCATGAGCTATTTCACTATCTGTAAAAGGCTATATTTGCTGGAAAGTGGTTGAGCCCTGAATTGCATGGTCAGGAGGAGAAAATCAGGTGTTCCAGAGATTTCCTCAGCTAATACAAAGGTCTTTTGATATTCACAGTTGTACTTGCAACTCTTTTAAAGATTTACTGATGCCTCCAACACAACTTTGAAAAAATAATCTAGTCAGAAGCAATTTCACTTATACAGCAGACTTCAGGGTAGTTTGTTTTGTTTTTTCTTTTTCATTTTCTTTCTTTTTTTTTTTCTTTATAAATAAGAAATTTGCATGAAAAAAAAAAGGATCTTCAATACTTAATAGCTCATCTCCTTCTGCTCACATGCCACCTGAAGTCATGATCTTTGGTTTATGGCATAATTAGTTGCTATGGAAATAACATAATCATAGGCATAGAGAAAATATTTTGCGTATGATTTGCAATGCTCTTTATTTAAGCCTGTGCACAAGTTACTTTTGCAGAAACCTCACTGCTTTTTACATTCTCTCATCTGCATAATGGTTTTCATCACCTCTGCCTGTGCATTCATAGAATAGAATCATAGAATCATCATGGTCACAAGAGACTTTTAAGATCATCAAGTCCAACTGTTAAGCTAGTACTGGCAAGTTACCTCTAAACCATGTCCCTCAGCACCATGTCTACGCATCTTTTAAATACCCCCAGGGATGGTGACTCAACCACTTCCCTGGGCAGCCTGTTCCAATGCTTGATAACCCTTTCTGTGAAGATTTTTTTCCTAATATCCAATAATTTAAACCTCCCCTGGTGCAACTTGAGGCCATTTCCTCTTGTCCTAATGCCTATTACTTGGGAAAAGAGCCCGACCCCCACCTCGCTACAACCTCCTTTCAGGTAGTTGGCGAGAGTGATAAGGTCTCCCCTCAGCCTCCTTTTCCCCAAGCTAGACAACCCCAGTTCCTTCAGCCACTCCTCATAAGCCTTGTGCTCTAAACTCCTCACCAGCTTTGTTGCCCTTCTCTGGACATGATCCAGAAGCTCAATGTCTTTCTTGTAGTGAGGGGCCCAAAACTGAACACAGTATTCAGACACGTTGGTATTGGTACGTGCGCTACTCACACTGAAGGCATTTCCTTCACCCATACTTGAGCATCTAAATGTTCAAACAGTGATGAGAGCATACATGTATGCAGAAGAGCTGGTGCCAAGTCAGCCTAAACAAACAAAAAAAAAATCTCTGTAAAAAATTACTTGTGATTGGGCCCCAAAACCCTGTGCACTACCAAGCTCCCTTGCCATTTGTGTTTTCTGGGCTTTTGACATCCTATTCTTTGCTAATGAATGATTTCTTTTGTCCAATAATAAAAATTTTAAGTAAGAAGATTGCCTGTTTCCCCAGCAAATTCTGCATATTTAAATCCTGGACAGACAGGATTATTGCTGCAGATGAAAGACAAGCAGTGACAGCCACTGAACTCCTGGAGAAGCAGAAGCCCTGTTCTTCTGTCAATGTCCCAGTAATAAAGAATAAAAGAACAGAAATAAAGAATCCATCTGACACCCCATACAAGATGAGTTGTGGCCCAAAGAAAATCTTTGTCAAGATCTATCTTTGCGGTGTCAGCAGGTCTTACCAGCAGGAATGCAATTTATGTGCTAGTTTTCTTAAAATCAGGTTACTTTCTCTAACCTGAGAGATCAGCTGATGTTCAAAGAAATAACACTTCAAACACACACATGGTACTCAGGATCTTTCTGTCAAGTATATAGCAATCAATCAGACACGAAAATCTTTAAACTACACAGTTCTTCACAGTTTGTGAAAGCAGGTATTTTAAAGCAGAAGCAAACAAAACAAAACAAAACAAAACAATGACTTAGAAAAATTCAAAGATACATTAATTTTCCCTAACTAGTGTCTGCTTTTTATCATCCTCATGGATTTTTTCCTTGAATATTCAAAGTGGATTCTCTCCTTGTCTTGCATCCTCAAAAACAGGGCTAGGGTTTTGCAAGCGTATGAGCACAAAGCAAAGTTCATATAACTGCATTTCAGCTCCATTTCCAAAGCAATGAAGGCCCAGCAGCGTTCACTGACCTCACAAGGATCCGAGTCCTCAGCACTTTTGAGAATCAGGTCACGGAGAGTCCATTTCAGCAAGGTACTCAACCACAGTTTTCACTACACTGAGATATTCATGTACTTAAATAGTAAGCACACAAATGCTTTCGCGAGTGGGACTGTACATAAGCATGAGGAATGCAGTGTTTAATAGGCTGCAGATCGAGTTGGACTGTGTATACAGCTGCTGTAGTGGAAAGAGTTGCTCTGCGAGCACACATCTGATGCTACTGCTTTACAGATCGACTTGCAGAGCTGGCTGGGAGGTGCCTTCAGCCAAAACAAGCAAAGTTACTTCAGAAGGTATGAAATGGGATAAGGAGCTCTCCCACCAGCAACTCAGTCAACAGATGTGAGCAAGCACACCAAGACCCCAGGGCAGGCTGAAGAACCAATCTCTGCTGCTGTGTTGCTGCTGTGTCTGTGTCTTTCCCTTCATAGACAAAAGACTTCAATTTGCTCCTAGCTCCCTTAGGCTCCTTCCAAAATCCTAGCTTAAAGGTAGGTACTTCTTTTTCCAAAAAAGGACTGAAAATAAAACCCCCAAGGGAGCAATAGATGTCCTTTTCATCTTGAAATATAACAACTTCTTGGAATAAGCAATTGGACGTTATTTTTTAACACATGGAAGTTCTGTCACACCAATTCAATGCATTTCTTAGAATGCAAGCTGTGCTGGAGAGAGCTTAAAATTAAAACTGCAGTATGAAAGCACCTGCAGCAAATTAAAAATTTTATTTGAAAGGGAATAATAAACAAAAACACTAGGTGATGATTAAATATTGGTATTTAAATGGAATGGACATCTACAAAGAAAATGCAACTGGCCCTATATATTTTTATATATTATGTTGTCAGCTATTTTTCCTTTTCTTGATGTTGTAAGGAATCACAGAGCTTATATCATCCCACATAATAAAAGTAAACAGCAGTAGATCTCTTATCCCTGACATCTCTGTAACCATTCAAGCAAAAAAAGAAGAGCTTCTGCTCTCAAAAAAAAAAAATAATCTGGGTAGGAGAACAAGCTTTGACTTTCTGCTTTGCCATTCTGAGCATTCGTAACGGTGAACAGTCAAAAATAACTTCAGGAGTGCTACCAGCAGACATACTTTCAAATACATTTTTTTAACAGATAACACATACAGGTAAACAACAGCCTAGGATTTACGCTCCTAAAAGACATACTAGTGACTATAATAGTGATAATGCTTGAAATAAAAATGCTCTTTTGGAAGAAAAAGTGTCAACTGCACTGGAAACCATATATCTGTGTTTACTCGTTCACATCACGACAATCTACCTCTTTTTATATTTCACTGTCAAAATCTGTAAATAAGCTCATTTCCCTAAGGAAGGGTACAATTACACAGAAAGAAGAGGCACCTGTATTTTAAGACAGCACAGGTGTGACTTGCAAAACATACCTAAACTCAGTTACCAAAGATAATACAGAGGCCCTAATTCAGCAAATTTGAGTTGTCCAAAAAAAATAAATATGAGAAACTCATCCCTATTTATTAAGGTGCTTAATACTATTAAACTTTAATTGTGGGGCTTTGTTCAGATAGAAATAAGGACATCAGTTAGAGCTTTAATGATAAAGAATGAAGGATAATCAGCGCCTGAATTTAGATGCTCTTACTGAAAAGATACTTACAAAGCATCTGTTTAGTCTTTAAAGTCATCAACCATTTTGCACACTGGCAAAGATTTTGGATTTAATTAAAACAAAATTTGTGCCTAAATTTCACCTGAGTGTTTATGCTCAGTGTTTCCTATTGGGTCACGCTAGGTTTTCAGATATTCCTATTCTGTAAGAAACACTTGACACAGGAACTTTGCAAAATTTAATCCTGCTAAATATAAGCTCTAGCATATGTTAAACTGCTAAAAATGCAAGGTTAATCCCTTCTGTGGTCTGACCTCCAAACAGTTTGTTTACTGTGTTAGATTTATGGGGATTTTTATAAAGGCAGATTTATATACTAAAAAATGATTTCTGCATCAGATCACCAAGAAGCCAACTGAAAAGTGATTAGGAGCATTTCCACCAAAAAAGAAAAAAGGATATCTATTCTATGATCATTTTCAGGAATGGCAGGGAATACAGAAAGAAGAACCAGCCCTCCTGATTTATGTATTCTGCATTTCTGCCTTTAGACAGGGTTTCTTATTTAATGAGGAAAGAGGACCTCCTTAGAAACCTCTTTATTGTATGCATATTTCCAGGTATCTGAAGACCATATCAAGTTTCTGCATAGCTCTGGTACTGCTAATGATATTTCTCTCAAATAATGCATAATTATGAGCCTATAAAACTTTAATTAAGATGCTTTATTGCCTTCTATAAGTGTCACCCAAACCTATGCTGTAGGGTAAACTGTACTCTTAATTTCTATTTGTTATGTTTACACTGTGCAAAGAGATTCATTACAGTAAAAGCTAGTTACTATTTCTTAGAAGGCTACACAAATTCCTTGGTCAAAGTCTGTCTGGATAAAGCAAACAAATAATCATTTTTGTTTCTTCCATTTTGCTTGGAAATAGAAAAGCTAAACAAACTGTAACACAACTCTACCAATTCCTATAGGGGTCAGACACTACAAAGCGAACACCATACCTCTGCTGCTTTCCACATGTCAAGAATCAAGATGCTGAATGCAAGAGCAAAAAGCGAAAATACCCAGAAGATAAGTATACTCACTGCCTGGCTCAAACAGCATACTGTGTTTGAAGCCTGATCTAAAATACACTGAGATCATTGCAAGGTGCTCTTCCAATTTCAACACCTCAAAGGTCTGACTGCTCTTAGGCCAGGCAAATCTTGGAGCAAGCTTCTGCCCCACTGATGCCTGCATATTGTTGTGAGCAGGACTGCTATAAACTGGTCATATGTAGATGACCAATACACTTTTTTTTTTTTTAATGTAAGACAGAGAGCTAGGAGGGTTGAATCCAGGACTCCCTTCACCAGTGTGGAATTGGATTTCTTTATCGATCTGTTTAAGACAGGATAGGTATGCTAAGTATGATGGGACAGATGTAACAGGGCATTCATTAAAGCTCCAAGAACTAGGCGGGGAGAGTAGAAGAGCTGACATCTTCACCAGAAACTGCAAGGGCTCCCTGCTGGCCTGCCAGCTCTGTGGGTCAGACAAATGGTCCCAAGGGCATTCTGGACCCTGTCCTATAGTGAAATGTGCAGCACCTTTCTTGCCTCACAAAATAACCACAAGAAGAATTTCAACAGAAACATATGCCTTTCAGACAAATTTTTAAAAATGCAACCCAAAAGAAACCAACAATCATCAGCTTAGCAATAAGCAACTGAAACTACAAAAATAAAAGCTCTTGCAGTGTGAAACTCCCCTGGCTTTGCACAGCGAGAGCACACGTTCTCCACTCCTACACTTCTTGCGAAATGAGCAGGACTCACACTGCTGCAGTATGATGCATCCAGCAGTCTGATGGCAGCCATTAGCCCCCCTATGAATTCTGGCATAATCCTGGCCTGGCCTTAGCTGCTCCTGCAACAGCAAACTCTGCTGGAAAGGGAACCAAGCCAAAGTTGGCTTTGGCAAGACAGAGGTTCAAATCTGATTTTCCTTCACAGAGTAAGTTACAGACCCTGCAAACCCATGCTTCGTGCAGCTGGAAGCTGACTGCTTCAGATGAGTGGAATTTATCATTATTATTTTAGTATGAGAGCAGCTCACTGATTGCAGCTTGACAACTCGAGTTAATTAGTTGATGAAGGGTCTGCTGCACACTGGCTGGCTCCACATCTGTGGACGATGACACAATCAGCAGAATGAAATCCGTACTTGAAAGGTCCTTCTTTGGTCTTTTTAATCCTAAACTACAAATCACAAAATCCACATAACAAAACCTGCAGATCAGAGGAATTACACAAGAGGTTCCCCTTTCCCTGGCCCTTGGGACAGTCTGGTCTCTGCTGCTTATTGAAGCTCATAAACAGACAGACTTGACTTCAAAAGCATCCTCTTTTCTTCCTGGAGTCCTAGTGGTTCTCAATAATAAGATAACTGGTTTGAGCTCACCCTGGCAACGTTCCCCTATGGCTGCTTTCCCCAGCAGGGAAATACCAACTTGCAGGTTTTCCTCTGCTCTTGCCAAACAGCAGGTAGGATTCACCCACCTTGTCAAAGAGATTATGTCAAGATCATCTGGCCCCACCTATCAGATCAATGCACAGAGCTCGCATGCTATTTGTATCCAAGTTTGCAAACTGTTAAGGCTTTTACTAAACAGTCAGCTAAAACAGTGTGAGGCCATAATGTCCCAAGCTCCTGAGAAGTGGTGGAGAAGCACAAATGGCAGGGAAAACCGGCTGGGGAATGATCTGCATGGGGCTGGAGCCAGTGAAGGCCACTAAACAGTGAGGGACTGGAGAAGCACATTGCCTATTGGGAAGAAGAACAGGCCATTGCTGGTAGACCAGGAGCCTCCTATCAGTGGGAGCTACTACAGAAATTCAGCCAGCTCTCTGACAGCCTCCACCCATAATTATATGGCACAGCTGTAAATCTCTCTGTGGCCCTAGTTCTTAGCACAGAGAAAAGCATTTTTTTCCCTGTACCTTTCATATCCACATTTTGCACTTTTCAGGACACAGCGTGCTTCTGTCTCCCTTTTTACTTATCATCTAGGAAGATGAACTGCACTTCTAGGTGCTCTCTTAAAACAAATCAAAAGTAAAATAGGAAACACTAAGAGTCACCGGGCATGTCTGAAATTTGGTCAATCAGAGGTTGCTGGAGAGCAATCAAGAGAAAGGAGGTTGCTTCCTTTAGATGAAGATGACAAAATTTCAAGACAAGCTGCTCTTGTCACCAGAAGTGATGGGCAGAGTATATAACTCACAGTCATCTCAGCTGGGCCTCCTGAGTCCTGAATGGGGTTGCAGAGAAACACACAGCTACGGGCACAGGAGCCAGTATTTAGTAAGTAAGAGATGTATATGACAAACAGAAATGGCTGGCTTCAGAAGCCACTACAAGGCTTTACTAGCTTAATACTGGTGTGTTTTAATCTTGTTTTACCCACACAAGGACTGTTGATGGAGTCTGCATTCCTCTAACAAACATTTCAGTCCTGGATCCCTGCTTGTCTACGCTTCTTCAAGTACCATAAAAGAAGATGAAGATTTTTTTGTGTGTTATAGGACTACTTCCTCTCAGTTTGAGAGCAGCTCAAAGGAATTGGCTTTAACAACTTTGCAATGATTTAAGCTTATTTTTTAACCACGCTGAGCTCTGACAGAAGAGAGGCTCTAGTGAGAGCTATGCTTTATTCTGCCTCCGCTAGGATGCTATTGAAAATCTTGGGATGAATCAGGACAGTACAGGTGCCACACACAGAGTTTAAAAGCAAAACATTCTACTGCAATAATGTTTGAGCATTTAGGGGACCTCACAGATGATTTTTTGTTATTACGCTCTAAACAAAAAAACACCTTCCATGTTGACATTAATTTCTATAGCATGGCTTTAAAAACAAAACAACCCCAAAATTCAATAGACTGCACCCAGGATGGCAATGCCTCAAAATTAGAAGCAGCATGTTGGCATTTTTCCCAGAAAAAAAAAAAATATATATACATTACGTGTAAGGCACTTTTCATTTTTCACAAGATCAATGAAGCTCTGGGGCTTATTTCCCACCTCACTCAGGCAGAGGCAGGGACAGGCTGGTGTTTGCAGTGCAGGAACACTTAGGCACAAGAAGGAAGGAGTTTGCTTATCTGAACAACTGTGTGCGTGCATCAGAATTAGCGAGCAGCAAGGCGCTTTCAAGTCCATGATGCCGAAGCCTTATCCCGCCTATCCAAGACAGAGACCTTAACTTGAGGACTGCTTGTCTCATAACTCAGGACAGAGTTATTGGGCTATAATAAGCAAGCTCCCAACAGCTGGCTGACGAGACTAAAAGAATGCCCTTGGTCATCCCCAGCCAGTTAGCACTAGCAGCAAGGTTAGCTAGGATTTTTCTGCGGGATCAGGTTACAGAAGCTCCTAATCTTAAATCCTCCACCAAACTTACAGCAATGATGTCTGCAGCTCTGTTTGAACCAGCAAGAAGTGTAAGTCAATTCTTGCAGTAACAGGGCAGAAGAGATGCAATTCCACACATACCCTTACACACTCTTGAAGAGGCATCTGAATGCTGTCCAAAAATTAATTGCATGGCATGACAAGCTCTGACAATTAGCTAACTAGACTGCTTGATAGCTAGGATTTTAAATAAGGATCTTTCAAGGGGGAAGCTCTTGAACAGGCAGGCAGTGCTCCTGTCATAACAGTCTGAGCTGTCATGAAAGCATAGCACCTACGAGACAGCCCTACAGGCTTCACAACTGTGACTGCAAAGGAAAGAAAAGATCCTGAGGGAAAAGGACCTATTTAACTGCACCTGTACCTCACGTCCATCATCAGGACATCCTCCCTTGCAAGACAGCTGGAAGAGAGGAGGACCTGGGTTTCTTCCAGACTACAGTTTGCCCCCATGAAGCAGCAAGGGAAGCCAGGACCACCACCTGCTCTCACTGGGGCTGGAAGAGGCGCGCTCTGTCACGCTGCATCAGGCAGAGGTCACAGGCAGGCCTGCAAATACAGCCAGTCCCTGTACAGTGTGACAGCAGGCCCAGAACCCTTGACACCAGCTAGACCCAAAAATGCACTGCCTCCAAAATCCCCCCACATATCCACTCCAAGCAACCCTGAAGGTTGCTGCTCCTCCACCTCATCACTGAAGGGGAGTTTTGGCAAAGGGCTTTTGCTGCCATACACCTTTTGTGCAGATTTCTCTGATGGCTGCTTGTGGAAATCAGTGTTTCACTCGCACAGCCCTCACCTCTTTTGGGTACGAAAACAACACTCCCACTTTCTCAGTTTTCTCCCTTTGTATGCAAAGGGAAGGGATGAAGAGGCAAAGATTTCAGGATAGTAAATAACCAGAGTGACTTGACAGCAAGTATATCAGCACTTTGTAGTGTTCATGGCAACATCTTTTGGCATTGTGGGAGAAGAAACAAAAAGACTAAAAGTCTTACATTACCATTTACACATCATCTATGAGATGACTGGGTTCAGTCATCTGTGTGTACATCTGTCTATCTATATATCAGTATATAATTTTTTACGAAAAAGGATCAGGGAATGTATTAAATAGGGAAGATGAGTTTCAATGGAAGCTGGGTGCCTGTTTCCCTTGTATACATGTGAAAATCTTCTGTCTCTTCACAAGTCTGTTGCAAACATATTTCAGTCATAAAAAATGTTGTTTCAAGTATTTGCTTCACAATTTGCTATTCTTCTTTGATATGATTACCTACATTACTTGGCAGTTTCTTTTCCCTGATTGGATTACTCCTGGGCCTTTCAGTTTCAGGTTGGTTCTGGTATATACACTTACAATGAATATATATATATCTTAATAAGCATGTGTCAATGTATACACTTTCACCAGAATCTTAAGAACTTCACTGATACCCCTGAGAAATGGATCATTTCATTTTTTCTTTACATTTATTTCAAAACTTTTTATTCTTGGTTTGGACTTTGTCAGGGTTGAGCTGCAACCTGCCAGCTGATCTTTCTTCTTTAGAATCAAGACTCTGTCTATCTAGATAGGTTCATTGAAGCACTGTTCACTTAAACTAGATCTGCTTTTAACACCATATGCTAATTAATGATTGGGTTTTGATACTAATCCCTCAGAGGCTCACACTCCTCAGTCATGATTCAAATGCCTAAGCAAGATTCTCACTCACTGCAAAACAACTTAACTACAAGGAAATCAAAAGCACTGGAAGGGTTTACACCAATTGAGAACCCAGCCAACCGTCTTAAAATTGCAGAGGCTTCCGCTCCGGCAAGCACTATTGCTGAAGTATTTCTCCCTCATGTATTTGCTGCCTTTTTCATTCCTGTTGCTACTATGGAAAATATCTGCAGCAGCATTTCTGAACCGCATACTGGGATTTGCTTACATTTTCCCCTTTCTTTGAGTAGGGGCTCTGTTTTCCTGACTCAGTGCCAAGGCTCAACTCACGTAGTTTATGCTGCTATGGCACAGGTGAGACACCCTTCCCCCAAGCTGTCCCCAGCCTTGCTGGAGAATTAGCTGCCACTCAGGCCTCAGCTTCTTTGGAGGAACCTCACATGTCAGCAGTGTTAGACACCCTCTTGATCCTCCATCTGTGAGCACTGCTGATGCTTCTCTCTCAAGGCAAGCAGCCAGTAGGGGCCAGAAGTCACTTCAGACTGGCAGTTACTACCTGCCAATCCATGTACCCAAGCCAGCTTCATCTGAGAATCTGCCTTTTAGATTTACTTTTCCTTCCAGGCAAAGGGGTAGCAGGACACTTCTGCTGAATGCATGTTTTGTTATAGCTTCCCATTGCTGCTGAATGCCATAGCTTATTCTGTATCAGGCTGCTCATCATAGCCATGTTTTATGTTTTTCAAAGTGGTTTTGGAAGATGCATCCTCTGAATGAAGACTGCCCAGGACAGAGGCACGGTGCTATACTTCATGGAAATTTCCCTAAAGCATGTGAGAGGAGATGAGGAGGCAGAATGGCTCTCTGGGGTAAGGACCCACATGGCCACTGCAATGAGAAAGTGATTGGGATTTATCAGCTCAGCTAGTGTTTACTCCAAAATTTAAATGTTCTTTTTTTTTTTTAAATGCTCCCTGTGTGGGCCGATCCAGCGCGCACTGAAGTCAGTGGGAGGTCTACCTATGAGTCTGAAGACCACAGAAGCAAACTTCTAAGAAACTTTTTCATTTAGAGAATAATTTAAAGCCATCTCCCTGTAGATGTGAAATAGCTAAATATCAGATATCTGCAGCTACTTTACTGACAGCTGCCCTTCTACACTGAGCGTGTAGAGTTTGAATAACTTGATGTGCCTCCTGATGTGCTCAACAAGAGCGTTAGATCTGGCCTTTTGCAAGAAGAAGGAAGGGAAAAATGGCAATCAGTCTACATTGCAGATGAAACAACAAGATGGACTAAGACTTTGTCCATAAATATTAAGTAGACTGAAGCCAGAAACGAAGTTTCCGTTCTACCTCTGACACAGACCTCCAGTGCTGGGTTGGTCATTCAAACCCTGTGCTTCAATTTTGTATCCAGCCCTTTTTTTTACACCCTCTCTCACCAGCTTAAGGTTTCTAGGTATCAGTGCAACACTACTGGTGATGGACGTGCTCTATGATAACAGTAATAACAGCATAATGAGGAGGAGGAGGTACCAAACACAAACCTGAAATCCAACTATGAGTACAAGGAACATGAACTCATCAATACATAACGTATGCTAAGATGTTTTTTCTAATGGTATCAGTGGGTACCAGGAAAGAGCTTTACTGAGCAAGAGGTCAACTTTACTGTTAATTACCATTATGACAACTACTAGTCTTCACTAAAGTGTTTTTTGCTTTTACTAGAAGAGCAATTACATGTGGCTAGTCATTCCAGTACTCTGTGCTCAATCGTTACACTGACTGAATGAAAACTCACTTAACCAGAACAAGTATTACAACCTATATATGGACTTGATTCCTCCAAGATAGATCTGCAAATGGAAATGGAGGTCTGCCACATTTCTAGTAATCTTGGCATTGTCCTAAAGTAGTTCATTAATACATAGCACTCAGTATAAGAGAGGAAAGACAACATAGAAATGGGAAAATACAGTATGGGCAGGTGGTGATACTGAAAAGGAGTGAGACACACTGTCATCACATAGGGAATATTTTAGCTTTGCTTAGAGAAATGATATCTTACATACTAAAAGGAGCTGCTAGCCACACAGTCGGAGCCAAGGATTTCATTGGATTTGGGCATGCAGTACTGAACAGCTTTGCATTTCCTAAATGTACAGCTTTTCCATAGTGGTAAACATTGCATTCCCATCATGCTGATGCAGAACTACAGCATTGGATCCACTTGTCCAAGGTCTGAGTAAATTGCTCCTCTCTTCTGTGCTCCTTTCACAGCAGAGAGCCCACCCCAAGCCCTGCTCTCCCTTCCCTCTCCCAACAGCCCCTCTCTCAACTTATTCAAGCATGTTTACGAGAAAGGAGCAAGTTGTTTTTCAGCCACAATGACAAGTCTCCACAAAGGCAGAGTTTACTTTTTATAGCTGATAGATATCTATGCCGAAAAGTTGCAAGCAAACACCTTTGAAACCAACCACTCGAATGAATAATCAAGTTCGGGAGTTTTGCAACTTATTTCAGATGAAGTCAATGATTTTTTTTATAACGTGTGCATGTGGAAACAATGCAATGTAGGTAGGTACTGCAGTACAAACTAACATTCACTAACAAGCTAGCGTTTCCAAAAGGCCAAAGGAAAGCTCTGCTGCAGGGATACAACAAAATATAAGGATGTGTCAGGTGGATTTTGTTAGCAGATGTTATCACAAGTAAAGTATATATGAAATATATATCAATAAATGTACCCTTCAGCTCCTCTTTTTTTACTCTTTGCTACTGACACTTATATTATAAATCATATCTTTTTAGCCTCCAGAAAGATCTTGTTCCATCCACTTTACCAAGACATACTTAATAAATCATATTTGGCAGCATAAATCATATTTTACCACAATTGAGATTTAGAGGAACCAATCTCCAAATTAGCATATGCAATAAAGCCACCCCTTATATTAAATTTCACATCTGTAATATTTTAGCATGCATGATAGCAAACAAAGGAACCACAAGCAGGTCCACTTAATGTACCTTTATACAGCTTAAGAAAAAATCTTTCCCGAATTTTCATTAACATTTTTCCAAAGAGTGGAAAAAGCTGAAAGCCTTAATAGCCTCACAGTCCTGGAGCCATATATCATATTGGAAAGGTGAGAAATGCACTTCAGTTGGTGTCACAAGCACCCCCCACATTTTAGCAGTATACTGTGGTTTTCAAAGAAAACTAACAAAGGCTAATTTCTGACTGTGGAATGAAGCAGAGCATTTAGAGTTCAGAGATCTGAGTCCTACTGCCACTTCTACTACATGCTTTAATAAAGGCTTCAGGCAAAACGCAGTGAAATTTTCCTACATGTACATGGGTTTAAGACCTAAGCTATATCTGTTTCCATCTCTTTAGACCTCAATCTGTAGAATTGAAACAGAAAGGGCCAAAGCGGTCTCAAGGTTCAATCCTGTTCTCATTTACTAGGTGCCTTGAGATTGTCTTTTTAAAAGTCCAGTGACATTCTCTTCAAGAAAGATGCTGCCAGAGCCTGAATCAAAGCTGATGGATAGGAATCACTTGATCCAAAGCCCCAGAACAGAAAAGCATTATTATTAAATGCTCTTATGCTTTAATGCATTTACACTTTTACTCAATGCTCTGGGCTTTAACAACAGCTCTCTCCAGATGTATTGCTGGTGAGAGACTGTTCTGTACTACACCATGTTACATACCCCGCTGCAAATAACAAAAGCCCTGATCAACAGAAATGCAACTGGATTTTTGGTCATTTTTTACTATGCCTACATGTGCAATATTCTTGGTACTCAAGACAAAGTATTGGGCTAAAATGGTCACTGCTGAGAGCCTTGTGCCAACGACAGTAGGCTAGAGTAGGTATAATCAATACCTAGATATGGTAATTCATATCAAGCAACCAGGTTCCCCTTTAGATTGCTAATTTACATATAACAAACACTGGAAAAAACAAAGAGAATACCCTGTTTCTTCACTTCCGTCCTCCTGGCCTTTTATCCACCTCACACCCAAATACCCCTCCTGATAGAAGCCAGAGCTTTCTGGCTTTCTGGCTTAATACTTCTGTTAACTTGGAAATTACTCAGAAATACATATTTTATTGATGATATGATATTCTAACTGAAAAAAAAACCCAAACCTAAGTTTTGCCTTCACCATAGGCCTATACCAACACAGAAGCCACCAGCACTGCAGGACATCAGCCTCACACAGAAACTGGACAGGGGCTTTAATCTGTAGGAAGATAAATGAGCAGAAAAGCCAAGTTTCCAAATGCCCTCTGCTGGCACCTGTCAGTATTACTAAGAATTTCGCCCTGTTGCTAACTGGCCTTTCAGAAAACTAATTCTGAAAGTTTATCATTTGAAGATATCCTGGGCTTACATTAACCCTAATAAATTTACCCTCTTCCAGCTTTGCTTTAATGCCCAAGTTTGCCTGGTTTTAGCCAAGCACAACAGAAACCCAAGTGCTGCACTTCTCCTTGTAAACATCATGGGTAGATTGTCTCTTAGTTGGAAAGTACGTCTGAAAAATTTTTCAAATCCACTGATGTCTGGGGGTCATCACCCTCATTTGACCAGCTGCTTTTCAGGAAGCTGCTGTGAAGCTTTTCTTACCTTCCCACCAAGTACTAGGACTGTAGGAACCCAGCCATCCTCCTGCTGCGGGATCCAGGAGCTGACTGCTTAGGCTACTTCTTTACCCGCAGGGATGTGCTGACTCACATACACAGCCCAGCCATCACAGTGACAGCCATCACAGTGAGCACCATAGCTACCACACAGTCACAATCACACAGCCACAGCAACCAGGGCTGCTTGTCCTCACATGCACCAGACCCCCAGCACTGGATGCAGTCAGTACAGGGCTACAGCTGTAACAGCATGAACAGTGCCAGGCATTTTTTGAATTATTTTCCCCATTTTGCCCAAACTAAACTGGATCTAGTGGATTTCCAAGCATGATGGAATGGCCACCTGATTTCCAACATCCCCCTTAACCATCCATTAGGAAGTTGAAAAAGTCATTAGGAACTAGTAGAGAAGAAAGCCAGGTCACAGTTCCTTGATATGCTGGCTAGTAATTACTATTCCTTTACTATTACCTTTCAGTTACGTGAGGACATTGTGTCTGATGATATTTTAAATTTGTTTCAATTCCATGTTAGCAACTAAGCCTTTGTATCAGAAGAGATCAACAATTAATAACGCAGATTGGGAATACATATCCTGAAGCAATCACTGACTTCTTGAAAGAGATGATTATGTGTTTGCACGGTGTAGCTCACTCACAGGAATACCTATTGAAGACACAGGCCTGACAAAGCAGCCTATTTTCCATGAAGCACTTTAAGGGATGAAAGCATTTCAAGAATGTTTGTTAATATGTGCTGCTGGGAGAAGAGAAGGAACATTCCTGCCTCTCACAGTTTGCATAAAAAGGGACCATGTAATAAAACAGCGCTAGCTAAAATGTCAAAACCTGCTTCATAGAATCACAGAATCATAGAATCATAAAATGGTTTAGGTTGGGAGGGACCTTAAGATCATATAGTTCCAACCCTCCTGCCATGGGCAGGGACACTCCCACTAGACCAGGTTGCTTAAAGCCCCATCCAGCCTGGCCTTAAACACCTCCAAGAATGGAGCTTCCACAACTTCTCTGGGCAACCTGTTCCAGTGCCTTACCACCCTGACAATAAAAAAATTCTTCCTAATATCTAATCTAAACCTACGCTCTTCCACTTTGAAGCCATCACCCTCATCCTATCACACTTGTAAAAGGTCCCTCCCCAGCTTTCTTGTAGGTCCCCTGCAGATACTGGAAAGCTGCTATAAGGTCTCCCTGGAGTCTTCTCTTCTCCAGGCTGAACAATCCCAACTCTCTCAGCCTGTCTTCATAGCAGAGGTGCTCCAGCCCTCTGATCATCTTTGTGGCCCTCCACTGAACCCGCTCCAACAGGTCCATGTCCTTGTGTTGGGGGCTCCAGAGCTGGACGCAGTACTCCAGGTGGGGTCTCACGAGAGCGGAGTGTGGGGCAGAATCACCTCCCTCGGCCTGCTGGCCACACTTCTTTTGATGAAGCCCAGGACACTGTTGGCCTTCTGGCCTGCAAGTGCACATTGCTGGCTCCAGCAGCACCCTTCATGAAGAAATGGTCATTGCACTGATGAACTGAAGAGGATGGACATGGCACCAGTCTAGTTTAGAACAAAGAATAAGCAACTACACTCTGTGGTTCAGGGTCCTCATATTGGGAGTGTGCTCCTCTGTGCTCCTTTCACTGAAACATTACAGGACTTCAGGATGATGCCTTGGCTAGGGATACACTTTTGCTTTCAGGCAGGAATAAATTTTAATCAGTCTTTGCCTATTAGCTTCACCTTACGTCCTCTGCTCTTTGCAGGCAAATAGAGACAGAGCCCCAGTGCTCTCCCACCCAGCAGCAAACTTCAATAATGACATTTCTGCTACCTACTACTTAGGAAAAGAGGCGTCTCTCTTGGTGTTTTATCTCTGAAGTCAAGTAATAATAGGACATAGTAGGACAGCATTTATTAGGTTTAAGAAATCTTTGATGAACCTGTAAAAAAGCCTTATCAATCAGAAGACCAAAGCTGTTAAATCATAACTGATTAACCAAAATATATATTCAGTAGAAGAGATTGTTCTTACTAGTCTGACTGCACAACTAAACAAGGCTTTCAGTAACTCTGCCTATGTAGGTGGGCGATGGAATAAAGTAGTTCTGAGCTATCCATTACGGACACAGCTCTTAGTGGAACAGGGCTGTGAATGTGCCATTTTTTACAGCTGTCTCTAGGCTGGCAAATTCAATTCCATAATTTGTCACCACTGCAGCTCTGCTAAACTTGGTTGGAGTTTTAGTGCACACAGAAGACAGCTTAAGCTAACCCAGAAAAGAGGGTTCTAATGGTAAAGGTGGGTCCCATGTCTAGCCACATGGATACAGCCATAAAAACCCTGCTCATGTAATGTATTATGACATCAGTGACCCTCCTGATGACAGATCACCTCAGTCTGACACTGCTTCAGGACCAGGAACCAACTGTATCTTTGCAGACTGTGATTTCTGTTCTTGCAGTTGATCTGTAGGGGTAGGAACTGCTGTTTAAAAAATAGAAAGCAAGCTCAGGCTCTCCATGAAAAGCTGTTTCAGCCTAGTGTTTATTGTTACTCGTGTGGAACAGATACAGTGACTACTGGGTTACCTTTCTGATGTTGTACTTGTTTGGCATTTGTATGGATGACAGATTTTAATTTTGTCATCCTTTGCTATATTTACATTTAAGTGCTTTTTTGGATGGGATAGGGAAATAATTCTCTTTGATCTAGAAACCTGCAGGGTACCTTGCTTCCAGAGGGGAAATCAACTCAACCTTCACATTCTGGTGAAATAGGACCCATAATCATTAGCATGACACTAGAAAGACGTTTGGGTTTTGACATGGAAAACGTCAGGATGCAAGGGACGGCAGGAGAGGAAGAGCTGGCACTTCAACATAAGAACAGCAGCATGCCTTCATTTTGACACTTACAAAATACATTCCAGTTCAGTAAATACACCAGTGGTAAAGCAGAATAATAGCATCCTCTAAGAAAGCCTGCAAAATAGTGTTTTCTACTCAGACACAAAGTTGCTGCATTGTCAAGTCTTCCTCACAGCATGGTGATACCTGGAGCTTTCCAAGCTTTCCAAGCTTGCTACAAGCAACACAGGGAAGAGACCTGAAAAAAGACTGAACTGAGAACTGGAGCCCTGAAAAGTCATTTCAAAAGAAGAGTTCAGACCAAACCTTTCAGAAAATGTTTGCTTAAAACTTTCTCATCCAAAAGCTTATTCTAAAGCAGCACCATGGTATTCTCTTGCTGATGTTCTTCATGGAATTTCAGATCAAATAGCCTCAATTTGCAAGAACGAATATCTTACTCCCCAAATCCTGTAAGTTCACTGTGGGAGTCCCAGAACTCCAGCTGGGTTCTTTCCTTCTTGCTAACAGATTTCAAGGGACTTGCACAGAAATAGCAGATTAGAATTTAGGAAATAAACATGGAAATGAAGCACAAGTTATACCAAAATATAGCTCACTCCTCTAGTTCCGTTTGTTATGCAGTGATAACAAAAAGGGGGAGAAAAAGACTCCAATAAAACCTGATACGAAGATTCAATGCTGTATCTTCAGGACATTTACATATTCTGAAAAACAGGCCCTGGTAAGTTGTCTCACATTGGGCTCCAAATATTAAGAAGTATTATTTAGGTATTTCCTGATACTGAGCTTTGCAGAATGATTAATAGTGCCTGGAAAAAAAAGATTCTAAAATAATTTGTAAGAGGATAACAACTGTTCTGGATATTACAAATATCTACTATGCCTTGGGTTAAAAATGAAGATGTAAAGAAAATACTGAAAAAAAGAACATAGGAGAATAATACTAACCTCTTGAAAACAAAGTTCAAAATCCCAAAATACAGTTAAGACAATAAACATATAATACCATCCTATTATATTCTGCATAATTTACCACAGTAAATTATTTTCCAGCCAACTGGCTTGAAAATGGCCTTGTGGAGAAGGACCTGGGGTTCTAGTGGCCAACAAATTAAAAATAAATCAGCAGTTGCCCTCAAGGGTGAAGATCAGCTGTGTGCTGGGCTGTATTAAAAGAAAGGAAGCCAGAAAATCAACAGAAGTGATTAGCTTGCTCCACTCAGCACGTAAAAGACTGTGTCTGCAGTAGTGGGGTCAGCGTATGGCTCCCCAGTACAAAACAGACACTGACACAAGACTAACAGAGGGGCAACAGGATGATTAAGAAGCTGAAGCGTGTGATAAATGAAAGGCTCAGAATTGGGCTTGAGCATTCTTAACAGAGGGTTAAGGGATGGTATGCTGGCTTCAACTACATAAAGGGAAGTTATACAGAAGATGAAGCCAGAGTGTCTCCAGAGCTGCAGAGCAGCAGGAGGAGAAGCAATGGCCACAATTTGTAATAAGGGAAATTCTCACTAAATATTGGGGGGAGGGGGCAAGGAGGTTGTCCAATATTGGAAGAGGGGCTCCGAGACATGGGGAACCTCCATCTTTGGAGATGAAGACAAAACTTAAGATTTAAAAAAGCCCCGAGTGACCAGCCCAACATAACTTCAAAGCTGGCTCCGCTTGGCACAAGGGATCAGACCAGATGACATCTAAATGTCACTTCCAACATGAATTATTCTCCGATTCCGTGATCTACAGGAAACAGGGCTGTATAACACAGTGATAGAACTCAAACATGCTGTATATTAAGAGCAAGGCAGGAGGTGAACCACTACAAGAAACACAGTGTTTTGGAAGAAGAATGTGAATAGACAGCAGGCTGCCCAAGACATGGAAGATGGACCTACTTTGTCTCGGATTGAATTCCAAACATTAAATAAGGAATATATTTTTACTGAGAGTAAGTCACCTGACAGACAACAAAAGATACTTTGGCAGACGTAAGCAGTGGGGGAAAGTCTAAGGAGACTTTTTACAAAAATTCATGGAATCGTGGTTACAAATTATAAGTGGTTTGTCACAGAAGGGGCATAGAGTGTTTAAGTATGGCCACACAGGCACAGGCTATTTACACAGTTATGTTAAAAAAGAATATATATGGTGGAAAAGCTGAACACCCAGAATGTAGGATGAAGAGCCAGGCCCTAAGGACTATCAATCACATTACAAATGGAAGTACTTTAGTTGACCTGAGATGTATATAAAGTACAGACTGACAAAGTTAGAAGTACTGCACACTCATAGCTCTGCAAAAGTATGACCTATAAGTAGCAGAGAAGTAATACCACCATAGATCAGAGAGAGTTGTAGAAGAGGATACAAATATCACAGGATTTTTCAGTCTTTTCCACTCCTGAACGATCTGTAAAAGACCAGACACAGTGACCATAAGAAATGGAAGAGAGGGAACATTTAATCACAAACTCCCCTCTTCCACTTGATGAGAATAAAGTGATTCAAAACACAAGGCTATTAGATGCTACTCACCAGGGGCCTAAAATCACAATGACAGTTGCTTACAAAGAACTGAAATCTTCTGGGGAAACATCACAGTAGCACAATACAAATTGGTATATTATCTGACCTCAAGTCCTCGAAAAAGCACCATGGACAGAGCAGCTCTAAAATACTTCAGAAGGCATTTAAAGTCCCTGATGCTCATCTTTCAGGTAGCAGCTATGTCTTCCCTTCTCTCACTCCTGGCCTGTGGTGAAGAAAATAGAAAAACCTTTTGTGTCCAGATCCTGTGTATGCTCTTCACTGGTATAGACCAACAAGCTTTAAAATGGAGATTATTATCGTTGCCATCTGACAGACAGAGGCATTGAAGCACAAATAAGGAAAGATTGCTCAGCAGAGCAGTGAGAAAGTTAGGAATGGAGTCAGTCCCCTGTATCTCAGCAGCATTTCTTATTCATTAGGTCAACATGCATGTTATTGTTCATCGCTTTGTCATTAGTCTAGATCGAAGAACACAGACCGAAGACAGTTCAACAACAGCTTAGCTTTTTAGCTTGCTAAAGTTATGTTTATATTTCATCCAATGCATACTGATGATAACTCCTGCGTGACTAGGCTCTTCTCTCTACTCCTGCACTGATATTGAAAAGCTCCATAGTAGATAAACAACTCCTTATTTTTAGTATTTTTCCTGTACACAGGAACTGCTTCCACCACAGGATGCTCAACTCTCATTAATCCATAGACAGAACTTGAATATCCCCCTTGATTTAGCTTGGACTCCCATTAAGGGAAGGAGGGGAATTTATATAGCTAAGTTTCTGGTGACTAGCAGGAATTGCTAGCAGGAAATGCTTGGATGGCAGCAGAGAATAACAGAAAATAGCCTAAGCAAACATTATCACTGTAACAAGCAGAAGGCAGTTTTACATACCTGTAAGCTTATCTTGTAATTACCTTGAAAGTTGAGGCTTGCAGTCAGAAAAGTGATTGCAATAAAGATCGTCTTGTTCACAGTATTTACATCCACTGCATCCTCATTAATTAAACAATGTAAAGCAAGGGGAATGTGTGACTTCTGGAAAAAGATGCTGAGCTACATATTAGTGTAGAGAATAGTATAAAGTGTAGAGAATTCAAGCCCAAAAAGGTAAAAGAAAAGCAATGTGGTGCTGTTTCTGACTTCTGGCATTAAGTAAGGAAGTAAATTTGCCAGGCAAGGGTGAAATACTGTGCATCTGCTGCCTGTAACAAGAGTTTTCTGGTGTTAATACTTGGTGCACAGCTACTTCCATTTAAGAAGCAAAACAGAGTCCTAGGATCGCCACAAAAGCGTGTTTCAAAGTATAATGCAACTGGCTACATTTTAGAGCCGCTATCGATCTAAAAATCCATGTAATATAAGCAGTGCGCCTTGCTCCAGTCTCATCCTCACAGCAGACATTTCTGATGGTACGTGGCATGAAGGGAGTGTTTGCAGCCATTTCCCCACCGCCAGTGCTCCCGGAGGGACAAGCTTTTCTGGGAAGGCACTTCAGCCAGATTATGTGTTCCCATTCCTTAGCAAGGACAAATCAATTGTTTTCAAATTAATCAGAAATAGTTTGCTTTCACCTAAGTAATTTGCTATCTGCTCTTCTGTGCAGCTACTTTGAATCTATTGCATTGAAAGCCACCAGATTGATAGCCCAGACTTTGATTTTTCACAATGCTAACATTGTACCGAGGCAGCTCCCCCACCCCAGCAGCATTGAGACACCAGCTAACAGGAAATTATTGATCCTACCACCTAACTCAGCTCTGCAGTGCCATTTACTCAAAGTCCCACTATCCTCTGTGTCTACAACCCATAAAGTACAGGCAACCATGGTAGGTAGCTCTTACTCAACAATCTGTCTGTTAAATTGCCTCCAACTTGGTTTATCAAAATTCCTGTCAGCAGAGTAAGCTACATCCAGTTTGATATAGCCATTGGCATACCTGCTAAGCCTGTCACCCATGAAGCTTGATTATACTGCAGAATTTCAGGAGGTGAACACCTGATTCATTACAACCAGCTAGAAGCCACTAAATTCATTTCACATCCCCAAAGACACATCAAATCCAACAACTAATTTGCAGTGGCTTCAAAGCAGCTGAAGTCAAAGACTCTATTTCATTATAAGCTGCCTAAGCCCATGCATTTCCATCTCTGGCCACACAGCCTTTACTTTGAACTGCACAAATAGGTTAAGATCATTGTCAAAACAATAGGACAATGTCACCCTGGATGAGCTGAACAGTGACAGCAAGTAAGCAGTAGCTAAACGGAAGAGCAGACAGCAGCAAGTACTAAAGGAGAAAGCAAACTATTTTTCACAAAGGTGAAAATGCCTGATTTCTTTACGCTAAGAGGCCCAATGGGCTGGGATGTTTTAGGCAGACACTAACCAAATGAACAGCATTAGAACTACCTCTGTCTGCTGCAGTGGAACAGAGTGTCTGCTGCACAATGCAGAGGCCAGACGGCACAGCTCTGAGTGGTCACCATTATTGCTGCATATTAAAACATGCCAAATAGAGCCAATGCCCTATAAAAGGAATCTAGCTGTTTTTCTGTATTTGTTTTTAGCCAAAACAGGAAATTATTGACCAGAGCAGATTATAACAAGGAGAATTGTGACTGCCCAGGACCCTTGCTCTGTGCTTGGGTTACTGTCTCCTGTGTGACATTTTTGAGTGAAAATCCTGGCCCTTGTGCACCTGAGGATTCTGCTGCAACAGACACACGGAAATCACAACTCAGCAACGCATGGCTACAGAAAAACACAACAGCAACAGAACAAACCCCACTACTAGGCTGCCAAAGCATAAAGACTTACAGAAGCAAGATCTGCTTTGACACAGCCACAGTCAATTAGCAATTTCATGCCCTCTATGTGCCTCGTATGTGCATACAAATAAAGTGTGTTCTGAACAGGATGCCCTCCTGTAGTTCCATAACAGCAAGACTTTAGAGTACACAGAGAGATTTCCACCCAGGTTTGGGCATCGGAAAGATGCAGCCAGGAGCTGTGATGCTCTCTCCTTGTTGAACCCTGCTGCTATCACGCCCCATGCAGCCGTCATAACCACTTCACATTCCTCCATGTCCAGTTTTATCCCTTCATTGCTTTATACCTACAGTAGAGGCTGAGGGAAGAGTGACTTCTTCACAACATCAAAGCAGCTAACTCATATCTTAAATTGAAACACTGGAGAAAACTTTGCTTTCAGAAGCTCACTTAAGTTGGTCAATAAACAAAAAGGTATATTTTTTTCTGCACTTACTGCTTAGTAAATCCCAAACACATTAGTACCACAGTAAATTCTTCTTATGGCCCTTGGACCAAATAACGAATCCAGTTATTTCACAGCTAGATACTGTGGCCAGAAAGTACAAATACTTTAGATGGATATACCCGCACGTGTGTGCATCACTTGTTACATTTGCTACAGAAGACAGATATGAAAGAAATTCAAGAAGTAACAGAGACATGAGGTCTGCTCTGTCATAGGAAAATTTAAAAAAACTGAGGGTATGCAATGCTTTCAAGTATGTGTGGGAATCTCTGTGTGGTAAAGTGGGTTAAGAGATCCTTTGTAGCCTTATTACTGAGTGAAGTCCACAGACACGTTGGTTACCAGATATAATGAAGTCTTAATACCTGTGCAGGGCACAGTAATACATTTTCTTGCATACTAAGCAATATGGCAGTAATCTGCAATGAAGGTTATTTAGACAAGATCCTGTGAATGCAAGTGTTATTCGTGACCTGGATCTCAACCAATTATGTCCTCTGGGATTAGGAGTCACACTCAGACATTGTCAAAGCCATTAGCAACAGCTAGGAAGGTGGGAAAAATGAGAAAACAAGAATCAAAAGAGAACAGGTATATTTTCAACAGAGAAAGCAGCTGAATTTCACAAAGGAACATCACTCTGAAGCAGTATATTTCTGGGGGAGGTGAGGGGTCAGGAGGGATGGGACTGGACGGGCAGGACTACTTGAAGTGTCTGGGAAGCTCAGCAAGTCATGAAGCATGAGAGCACAAACAAGTCTCCTGGTCTGCAGAACTGGTGATGGGAGTGCTGGGGAAAAGGCAACAAAATCGCTGCTGCTGGGAAGCCTGTTGGAGAGAGATGAAAGGCAGCAGCTTAGTTTGGAGGTGAAGAGTGTGGAGGGGTACCATGAAAGTTGTGAACAGGCCTGTAAGGGACAGAGGAATATTCTGATGGAAGATTTCAGTCCTCTCTGCAGAAAGACAAACAAAAAAATACTTGTACCGAAGAACCACAGCCACAAGCCTGATACCAAATTAGCTTAACACATGGCTCTGTTAATTCTGCCCAAGTATTTTCTGTTTGATGACAGACTGAATTGCTGCTCAGTGAACCAGGGTTATCTCCCCCATGCATTACCAGCCTGGCAATCAGAAGGGAACCTGGCAAACGGGACTAAGAACAAGGACAAAGTAATCTTCTCTCTGAGGCCTGCTGCCAAGCAACAGAGCTGCCTGCCTGTCAGCAGCAGCACTTTCACTGGGGACTCGGTACAAGAGCTTCTCTTCCCTGCAGGTAAGCATGTGTCACCTCAGGGGCAGCCCATCTGCTAACTTCACCACATGATGGACATGGAGGCGGATGCAGGAGGGGAACGGCAGGAGTTAAGAAAATAGCCTTTTGGCTTGCCCCTGCCATCAGCACTCAGTGATGCACTCCCAAGTGCTGGCAACTTCAGGATACAAGGTGCCGGGTGGTCTGATAACACAGTCTCCCTACCCTGCTGCTCCAAGCATCCATGCCACATTGTAAATAAGACTTAGCACTAAGTTCCCAAGGAAACCGTAGCTCTTTAGTACTGTTGACTGAGATTTTCTAGTTCACACAAAGAGGGCAGACCAAGGTAGTCAGACTCTGTAAGACACCTGATGAAGCACAACCCATTACCAGGATTTTTCCCAGGACCCCTGAAGAGCTGACAGTGCAATGGCATGGCCATTATGCTCCAGGCTCACTACTAACCGTGTCATTGCTGTCCGCCACCCCCTAAAAGTGGTTTATTCAAATACAGCTGTGTGATCTTCTAGTGGTGCTTTCCTTTGGTGCTGCACCATGAGTCCCAGGAGAACATCTGGAGAGAGTGCAGTAGGGTGAAAAAGCCAGAGAGCTGCAAGCACATCATAAACCAGGGGTGAAATTTCACACAGGAGCTCACTGATATCTGCCTTGTGGGCTGTGGGATTTTCCATGCTGATGTTAGAACGACTCACTAGAGCTTGCCAGAGTCCTCACACCCATCCGGCCACAGGTGAAGGCCCAAACTGTTCCTCAGTACTTAGGAAACTTGCTGCTTCCCAGACAGTTGACACCTGAGTACCAACTGAATTTCTTGCCAGGGTGGGTTATATATTCAAGGATATTGTGCTGAAGAGCAGGAAGTTTCCTTCTAACACTCATAACATTTTTAGTTCATTTCCCACTATTTTTCCACAGCCCCCAGCTTCTTCTTCAGCTTGTAGAGAAAAGGTAACCATGCACATGTTCCCCCAAATCACGTAGTCTAGGGCAGCACCCCACCTTGAAGCTGGTATCTCAAATACTTATTTAATCCTTTCCGCAGTAGTTGTGTTACAGAGACCTCATCAACACTGGGTTTGCATGCAAAAACAACTTGCTTTCTATATCCTCCTCTCTGCCAAACTCTACTGCTAACTCTTTAAAAGGCAGAATTCTTCATAGCCACCCACAACACATAGCATAAGTTGAGAATTTTGCAAAAGATTGTTTTTAGCTTGGAAATGATACTGAATTTAAATTGTAGTTCTAAGTGGTTGCAGAATGTTTTAGCAGCTGCTCTCTGCCCCTACCCTAATTTCCCACTTCTCCCTTCCCATTTCTTCTCGTCTCAGTCTACTGGGATGTTTTGGACTCTTCACTGAACATTCAGTTCAGATAGAGGAATCAAATCGGTTTTTAATCAAGTATTCAAACCACTGCAGGTAGGCTCATTCGACAACTTCAATAACCAAGCACTCTTGTGACAAAAGCCACTGACGCATGAAACACACATATGCTGTGCAAAAGCTGAAGTACTAATGCAACACAATCACCAGGGACTTGCCACAGAAGACTATTAACTATACTGTGCAGATAAACTTAGTATTAATAAATCTAATGCACCATAAGAGACACTAAATTGGGGAGGAAGAGGGGCAGTGGTACAGAAAATTTCCCAGAAGCCCAGGTTCGGTACCTCTTTTCCATAGCATGAGTGAGTCTCAGGCATTGCTGTCCTGCATCAAAGTACTGTCTCTTCCCGTTATTCTCTGGATCTTCGGATAACTGAGGTCATCTCCTGCGGTTAGCCAAGGGGTACAAAAGCTAAAGGTGATCAAGAGGTAGCAACCATGTGGAACAACTTGGATGAATAAGCAATCTGGTGCTGAGCCCTGACAGCACAGAAACACCAGAGCAAAGTTCACTTTTCTGGAGGTCTAAATCTTTCTGCTAAACATGAAGAAACAAAGGTGTTCTCACGTGACAAAAATCTGAAAACAGGTGCCACAAGGATACACTGTCACACAAAAACATATTTTCAGTTTCAGGCAAAAGCCTAACTGCTTCTCTGTGCTCATGCAACACTACATTTCTAGAACTACAGCAGGATCATAACATTGTTCTATCTAGTCCAAACTTGACACTGGGGATGCCTCCCCCATTTGGAAAGAGGCAGTGTACAACTGGATTTCTAAGGAGTTAATTTTCCAAAGTCCTGAGCACTGACACAACTCACTCTCTCTCCGACGTCCACAAGAATTTTACTGCTAACTTCAGTGCAAAAAGCATTTGGACAACAATGGGTGCACTTAAAAATTCTACCTGGAGAGATTTGTTACAGAAATATGAAGACTGGCATAAAGACAGTCTGAACAGAAATGTGGAGGTGCAACCACCAGAAGAAATAGAAGGACAAAGGGTTTAAAGAAGGGACGGTATTGCTAACGAAGACTACACCCACCACTCCTATCGTCCTTAGCCCACGAGGAAAACAGGCAATGGGTGGCAACCTGGCCTAAGATTTATAGAAGATGGAGTAAGCACGGCTCTGCAACTGCTGTTGAATCCTAAAGGGCACAAAAGATCTGTCCAAAAACATGCTTGTTACATCAAAAAGAACCACAGAGTCTTGGCATTTGGCATCCTTTGTCCTCTATGTCACACACAAGTGATCCTTGCCAGACCACTTGGGTGTACACCTCCTGGTGCTTGTGGGCATATGAATACAAGTATGCAGATGAAAGAAATCTATGACACAATGAGTGTTGGCAGCTAAAATCAACTTATTTAAAGATTCTTTTTGAGTAAATACTACTTTCCCCTTCCATAAGATCTCCCACTGAATTTTGTTATGCTGATTTCCCTACACACCCACAATTTCTGTGATACTCAGCCTCTAACTGCAGCAGAAGATGAGCCCATTCCTTCATAAATTAAAACTCTTCTGCTTGTCCACAGCACCTCACCATTCTCAGACTTGCTCAGGCCACAGACTCTAGATTCTTCTAAGTGAGAAACTTCTTCATCAAAAGCTGCTGCAACACTTCATGTGAATACCTGTTTATTACAGCTCAGGTAGTAAGGACTGAACATTTAGCCCAAGGTGGTTAATGGGTTAGACTATTACATAACAATTTACAAACTATTTATACAATTTCTCACTGTATTACTACCATGGTTGAAACTTCAATGAAATAAGATTTTCTCCACTTACAGGAAAAGGGAAATGCTTTCAAATCTAATGGTACTTTTAGGCATCTCAAAGTAAATTTTCCATTTTATAGGAAGATTCTGGTGCCAACCTGTATCTCCTGTTCTTCATTTATAATAAAATAGAAATTACAGTTGGACAGTTAATAAGCCACTTTTATGTGCCACACCAAGGAGAGATGCTACAGTGCCAAACATTTTAGTGTCTGAGTTTGTTGAAGAAAACAGCTTTATAATTCACACACGTTTTAAAAAAAATCTACACTAAAAGTAAGACCAGACACTGAAATTCGTATCTGCAGTAAGCTGTCTGAAAGGTATAAGGCATCTCCCAGCCCAGCCTCCACTAACAAATATTCAGCACAGGAATTGTGTCCAGCTTGTGTTGGAATGATACATTTCCTCCTCCCACTCTCTTTTCTTGACAAGATTAGTTTCCCTGGGACGAAGGGAAAAGCATGTGGCAGTGATGCATGCAGTCCTGGTTCTGTGATAAGCAGAGACTGCAAACCCACCACACTGCATCCTGCCAAACATCTGCGAACTAGATTACAGGACTTTCTGTTGGTTGAGTTGTTTATTTAAATTATACCAGGGAGCTGAATTTACATTTCTGAACCCTACTTTGCTCCGTGCATTTCAAATTGTTTACACTACTTTATTTGGCCATGAGATTCCATTTAGAAAGAAAAGAAAGCTCCCCAAAATCTGTCAGTATTCACATGCAATCTCATGTAGGAAAAAACTGAAACCCAATAAGAATCTCAAGAAGAATTTATAACACATACAGCACTTGAAAAGATGAATCTGAGGTCAGATTCTACCAGTGGATGGATAAAACCTGTCCTACCTTATGAATGAACTTACCATTAAGAATGCTGTTACTTGTCTTAATGAGACACCCCTAACATTTGTTACTCAGTGAAAAGACATTAAGACATTGATCCTTTTTGAGTTCAATCTAGTCATTAAAAGAACTTGGGGGAAGAATGGTATATACAAGCACAAACAAATGCTACTCAACACAAGACCAACATGTCTGAAGCTTTAAGCAGCCTTCATAAAGAATGCTCCATTTTCAGCAAAGAGTGATTTGTCACTTCTTGCTCCTCTGCCAAACGAAGGTGCTCTCTCACTTACATCCCTTATGGAAAACAACATTTTGAGATTGGACTTCTGGGTCCAAAATCCCAGCTAAAAGCCTCTTCAGGAAACAAAACTTTCTCCTGAAAAAACAACAAAGACTATTATCAAATAGGTAAGCAACAAACCACCTCAAAATACTTAAAAGCACAAAGAAATGAGGAAGTCAAAGTTTATTCTAGGGGGGATCCTGTGCTTCAAACACAGTCAGAAATTGGCCATGAAAATTAAAATACAACTTTTCTAAAATATTGAACAAATCAGAATTCAATGTTGTGTTTCATAAATCCAAGTTATTGTGCTGATAGTCCTTTCACTTTAGGGCATGAAAAAAAAAATCAATAAACCAAACAATTTCCATAGATATTATCCAGACTTCCCAATTTCAAATAGAACCAGGAAAGGTTATACAAAGGACAAGGAAAAAAACATTTCACTGGCATCACTGTAGAATTTAGAAAAAGTTTGGCTATGAAGAGCAATTAAACTGTGTTATAGGATTTAAATCAACTAAGTTGATTCCTAATTCAGCTGTAGCCTTGCATAGAGTGTGGCAGAATCACAAGGTGATACTGTTTACACATTTTTTGTGAAGGCAAATCTAATCATCACGTGGTTTACTAATATGATCATACTGCAGGTCCCGAGTTCTTAATTGTATTACTATATACATGCTTGAGCTTTTTGTGCCATGAAACACTTGTGAGACCTCACCATTTCATGGTCACTTTTGTCCTACTATCCGGCTTAAATTGATCCCTGCTTAGCATTCTCCAAACTACCCAGCATCACTATTCTGCCACCAAGTATGCTTAGCTCACATTCAACTTCTCAGATGTTTCACTGCTGCTGTTTTCTGTGCGTAAAGGTGTTGATGTAAGGAAAAGGCACCTCATCTGTCCTTTCCATAACACAGATGAGTCTTACGTGTGTGGATGCATGTTGAGAGGGAAGGACACAGCCTCCCAGCTCCTAAACTTGCATCCGTCTTAGCATTAGGTTCTATCCTGGTTTTGAGCATTGCATACTTCTAACTAAAGGGACTGTCCGCATATGTGTATGCTTCCATTCATACTTGTACGCTCCATCCTCATTTCTGTGCCTGCTGATAATATCTGTTGCTAGTAATTAGTTGTTGTTAATTCTATTATTGTCTGCTTTGCACCATTTTCTTTTCCTGTAATTAGCTCTCTGCTAATGTTTCCACCCTCTTGTGCCACAGATCATCCTTTCTTAGACTTTTGTCATTTTAGCAGTAGCACACATGCTCCTGGGGTTTGTTTTTTTGCTCCAGGCTCCTTCCTCCCAAACCTGGTTGCTTCCTATCCAGCTACATATATGCAAACTCATGATTTCCACTGGTCTCCAGACCAGTCTTGTCAACGTGGGGCAAAAGTTCAGACGGACATAAAATTTCAGCAAATCTTGCCGTTCACCGGTTAGTAGGCATCAGCAGCTATGGGCAGTAAAGCAAAAAACTTGGTGGGGTAGGCTGGTACAGTTGCCCAGTACAATCTGCAAAGCAGCGTGCGCTGCTTTTAAAGCTGCCTGCCAAGGGAAGAATGCAATAGTCAGGCCTCTGCTGACGGCATGACTAAGTCGGCAGCATGACAACTGGAAAAAATCCCTATTGTCTTCTCATTCCTGTCCTTCCTGCGTATTCCACCTCGTCTACCAGATGGCCTCCTTCATGCTGAACTTGTGCTCCCATCCCCTCTTAAGACAAGGTGTCTCACACTTGCTCCCCATCACAAGCTATGGAGAGGACGCTCTTGGGTTTTTACACTTAATCCTCAACAAGGTAGAGTTGAAAAGTCCACCTTTCCAGCTTGTTTGTCAGCATAGCCTCTTCCCCCTCCCACAGAGTACACAGTTCTTTACACCACCTCCCGCAACAATAAAAAAGAAAGACTTCAGCATTTCTCGGCAATCACATTAACTTTGATGAATTGTCTGGTAGTGGCACCTGCTGCTAAGGATACAGATGTACAAGATGAACTAAAAGGCATTTCTCCATAAAGCAGATGATATCGCTGCAGATATGTCACTGCACAAATATATATTTTTCCTGTCATCTGACCAATGATTTTTGCTTTGACATAGGCATCAATAAAACAGCTTCAGGGGACAAATAACTGCAAATAAAATTTGCAGAAATCCTAGTAATGAAACAGAGAATATAAGGAAGAATTTCCTTATGTTTCACTGAGAGAAGCTGTTCTTCGTTTTGAGTGGAAATTTGCTGTATTTAAAACATCATTAAATACCGCTCCAGGAAAAAAGAAAACAAACAACCTGACATGCATTTCACAATAATAACTTGAATATTATTACAACTGAATTGTGCTCTGTGGCTACCAACCCTTTCAAATGGAAACACATACACATTCATATTATTAGTTCAATATCAGCAAAGGAAACTCCATTTCAGCAAAGCAGATTGCAAGTTCAGAAGGAATTAGTATGTACCAAGTACAGCATCCTGCAGAAAAATCTCCCATTCTGGCTGGGACTTCAGATGTAACTACAGTAGTATAGCCACTAGAATATTCATTATAAGCTATATGTAACACCCTATATATATTGCATACCCTGAGGGCATATTTGTCACTTCTACAAGGACTATCAAGGGAGTTAAAAGTGCTGCATAATTTTTTTTTATTATTTTTTAATTTTATTTTATTAACATTCAGGGTGATTTTTTTTTAAGGTGGACACATGACAGCAACACAAAAGGTTGGTTATTCAGTTCCTCATCTGACTGCTTTGGCTGTTCAGAATACACAAAGCAACTGCAAAGCTGCTATCAAAACAAGCTGGTGGTTTTCCAGCATCAGGCACATTCTGTCCCAGACAGCCTCATTCTGGTATAGATGGTCCAAAATGGATATAGTGGCTGCTAAGGGCAGGGATAGGCAAGGAGAACCAGGTTGGCTACAGGAGGGTGTGCTCTTCAGGTGTGTTGGGTCAAGTAGTCTATGATGAGATCCCATTACAGGTACTAATTCAGAAAGCTTTAATTTAAATTAGCTCGCAGGCTGCTCTAAGTTCTGCAAACGATAAAAAGTCCTCTTGTTCACATCAGTTCTGGCTATAGTTATACCACCTGTCACAACCAAGGGCCTTCCTTTCCAAGATCTCTGCACGATGTGCACTAGGATTTGGACCTCTATATGACACATAAGAACATTTGCGTTTATGTTAAACAGGATTTAAAATTTATTTCTAAAAGATGACAGAAACCAACCACTAAATGAGGGGCTTCGAAGTTATGCAGTATTGGCCAATGTCCAGATTAGTTGGGTCAATGCTTCAGCCTGGTCTGGTAATTTTTTGTCATGCCTATGAAGTACAGACCCTTTTGAAAGTATCGCTGCTTTTTAATTCAAAAGAGTTATAAAATTATTTGGGAATCATCTTTAGTGAAATCTGCTGAAGAAATGTTAAAGTAATGTTCTCTTTTTTCAATTTTAATTTGAGGAACCTTTTTTCAGGGTCTGTAGACTATGTCATGCTTTTGCTTTGTCTTAAAAGGTTTGTCATGAGAAAAACAGAGCAGAGGATCTTGGGACAATACCTAGAAAGATATTAACAAAGTTTTGAGGAGGATTTCACAAGTATACAATTCTTTACTCAAAATAATGATTTCCAACTATTACTCTAGGCCACGTACAACGACCCTGTAATGCAGCCAACCCTCAAAGGACTCTTTCCTCCTATAGCTTTGTTCCAGACTCGTAAAGGTATTTTAAGCGTCCTAATAAAAGAACTAGGTACCACAATACCTTTCTAAAACTAAACACTAGTCTTTTTCTGACTGATCAAGGCATTGTGCTCTGGAACTAGAAAACACTCATCCATATTGGTGTATATCTTATTGGGTACAAAATGGGTTGCATTTTATTGGTCTAAGGACTTCTCATAATGCACCAGGCATTATTCTACCTGATTTCCATTTTGTTATCAATCTACACACTGTCTACCAGGAATATTCCCTCTATCAACATGCTCCAGCAGGTTGACCCATCAGACCCAATTCTGTAACAAGCTGAACATGACCAGAGGTGCTTAGCTCTCATTATGGCCTTTCCTGGCCTTGTGTTCTTTTACGAGACAGCCTCTGCCATTGTAGTCAATCCTCTTCTGTCAACATTTTGAATTGTTTGCCCCACAGGTAAAATTCATAGCTTACTCTTGTCAACACAGTGCTTTTAGTGTTGGTAGAGGAAAGCTTATAGGCAGAAAAGCACCAAGAGTCTGTTGCTTGCATGCCACCTCCTGGCATATCAATCCCACACAGTCATGTCCTCACAACACATAATCCTAACAGAATGGCAGCATGTCAGCTACAGAAATGATTTTAGGATCATTCATAATATCGTCCTGCTAAAGACAGGGCAATTTTGAGAGAGAAAAAATTGACACGTAGCATTTATGCAGTTTTTATCTGACCTTGCTCACATACCTTTTGGCTATTTGCAATTCCTCCTATAGGCCGCGCCGAGCTTCGTACTCAGAAATGTCTCTCATGATGGGGCTTCCTAAGTTATCCTTAACAGCAAAGACTTGATACTTCACAGCACAGTTCTGGCTGAAAATAACTCAGGAAGCACATGCCCTGAAATTCTCAGTGAAGACATGAGAATGCCCAACGCCTAGGACTGAATTTTTGCTGCCTCTTCCCACTCCACTCCAGCTGTCCCACTGCACTTCTCAGATTGAAGTGGGAGTGCTGACAGAATAATTCTCAGATGGGAACAGAAGTCACCCCAGTCAGGGCTTTTCTGAGATCCTGACAGGAAAAAGGCTATTTTAAATGTGCTGATTAATAGCCATGTGGATGCCTCCACAGGCTGTGCACTGCAAACCGGAGAAAGAGAAAACCCTCCTTCAATAAATTTTGGACCAAGCTCTCCCTTCAAACTCTGGCAGACACCACTTGCAAGTGCCAAGAGTATAAGAACAGGGCACAAACATAGCGATAGCCTCCATGGTATACAATCCCAGCCTCCAGCAACATGTGTCTCAGGAAATTCCTGAGCTGGAACTGGTATATTTATGTTTAAATGCTTTTCACAGATCTGCTGGCATAATATTGTCTAATTGCTTTCAGCACCCAACACATCTAACAGCAGTAAGTTCCTCAGGTTAACTAAACATGGTGTGAGAAAGTCCTTCCCTGTTTTGCATTTACCATCTGACAATTCGAGTGGTTGTCCTACAGCTTTTGTACCATGAGAAACTGAGAATAACCAATCACACCTGACTCATGTCTCCATGTTGTTTACAACTGCCAAAAGACTACATATCCACCCAACTCCTTCCCTCTGCCCTGCTTCTATTATCTATAAAAGCATCAGCCCTAGTTGCAGGAACAGGTTCTCTGACACTGAGCACATTGTCTGCTGCAGAGGATTAAGTACATTAGTTTCCAACTCAAAGCACATAATCATGCAAAATTATAGAATCATAGAATTAGGACAGACTTGAAAAGACCACATGGATGACAGCAGAACAGGTCACATCTATGTCACCCCAGACAGACATTTACTTAATTTGTTAACAAACCTGAATCTTCTATTCTGTGATTGAAGCCTATTGCTTCTTACCCTACACCTACAAAGAAGCGCTCTTCCTCTTTTCAGCAGCCATTTACACGTTTGCAAAATGTTGTTAAATACCGTTAGCAATCTCTTCTTTACTAAAGAACTGCAATTCATGCAATCTTCCCTTTAGATTTTATTTTGACCTTGGTCATTCTCACAGCACACGTATCAAATTGTCCAGTTGATCCACATCTTTCAACTGCAGCTCCCAAAATCTGAACTATATCCCAGCTGAGATTGTACTAAGTGCCAAAGAGATGGATCATTGCACAGGTCTCATGGGCGGTATGTACTGGTTTTGCATTGCAAGATGGCTTTGCCTTTTGAAGCAGCATGGCCTGACTTAAATTCACAATAACACCCAGATCTTCTTTTATAGGCCTATTTATACTTATACAGTTGATTATTTCTCAAGGGAAATATATTACATTTTTCCATTTTTTCAGGCTGTTTTTCCAATTTGTCAACATCATTTTGGCTACCAAATGCATCTTCTCTCAGAAGATGCCCCCTCAGAAAATCTGACTGAACACTACTTGTAACAAAATAGATGGGGATGCAAAAATTTTCAGATCCTACAAGAATATTTTTTTAAATTGAGCTATGAATCAGGGTCTGAACTACCTTCAACATAGTTGCCTCTTAGTATCACAGGTGCAGATCACCTCTAATGAGGTTTCACAGGATAATTAAACCCTGACAGCTTGGGCAAACATCCAAATCTTCAGTTATTCACCTTAGCTGACAACTCTGGCAGACAGTTTGAAGTGTTGTAATTCCTAACAAAAAGGGTGCATAGTATCTGGGGCCGCTGACTGAATACTTGAGATACTTCTCATTGCTTTATCCACAGTAGGTGAAAAAGGGCATTAGATAAAGTGGTGCTGTTAGAAAGGACTTTCTCATGTTATTGTTATTTTAGGCAGCTCTGCTATTGGTACAATGACACCACCAGTTTTGCCATGTCACTTCTTCAAAATACCCATTCAACTATTTATTGTGCAGTGCTGATGACTAACCTAATGTCCTGCAACATATTTCTAACTCTTACTGAACCTCCCAAAAGGGGAACATACAGTGAGGCCAGCACATAGGACACGGGTAGGCAGAATTACAGCATCTATTCTTGTCCTTGGACTTTATACAACTCATGGAATATCCTTTAAACGATCCGCAGTCCATATTCACCCTCTGTAAAACGGCATTAGTGAGAAGAACACAAAACTCCTGTTTCAGAAGTGGGATGGCCCTCCCAGGAGTGGTGCATTGGCAGTTAATTTGGCAGCTTTGAAGCGGTAAAGATGGCATTAGTGATAAAAGTGATAAATAGATTTTATTCCCATAACACTTCTGTTGTAAAATCATGTTCATTATACAGATTGGGAAACTGAAAAGCAAGAAAATTAGGTGACTCAATTCCATCAGCAAGGCTGAAACAGAATCCAGGTCATGCACCCAAGCCCAGTCCTTTACACACTATGACATCCCAAGTAAAATAACACAATACAGATTTAAAAATTCCTGATGTTTGCTAATCGTCGTATAACTGTACCTAACACCTCACTAACTTAGCTTATAGCATGGAACTACTTTGACTTCTGCAGTTTTAGTCCTCATCTCACAGCAATATGCTTCTTACTTTACAAAGTTATTTTTCCATGTGAGATTTCCCAAATTCACTTTGGTTATCTGTTACCAATCAGCCTCACAATGTGGGAGCTGCATGAGAAAACAGTATCTGCCACTCTGGATATCAGCAATGTTCAGGGAAGTAAGCTGTACCAGTACACTAGAAGGGGAAAAAAAATGAGGCACAAATAGCTTTGGCAGTTGGTTTGCTAAAGTAGAATCACTGGTACACAGTGCCATGCTAAGCTATTAAGCTCTTCTAACACAAGGCCATCCAGCAGCACCTGGGCACAACACAGCTGTAGGTGCCCATGTTACACGTAAAGTGCCAGCAAATCAAAAGGCAGGTGCCTGCAGTTACGCCAGGCACATAGGGATAGCACAGAGCAGATCAACACAAGTAGACACACTAAGAGTGTCAAACAAGCATGTGCAGCTGCACCCCAGGGCCTAGAAAGAAAACAGATGAATGCATTTGAACACCGTGCTTGGCTGCGAGGTTTCCATGTGTGGATTTGCATAGTTTTGCCCTAGGCACTACTGGAACACACAACCTGCACACATGGCTGGCATGGGTACTTCTAGCAACATGAAATCTAGCAAGTCCCTTTGGAAGGAGGATCATACAGTTATTCAACTCACAGGTCATGCCAAAAATTGCATGAACATACATTTCTCAAAGTCCTACTAGCAATGGCCTGGAGGATACATATTTGAAATGTCTCAGGGACAAAACCAAAACACAAACAAACAAACAAACAAACCCCCAAACCCCAAACGAATAAAAAGGTTTTTGTTGGTCACAAAAACTTTGGTAGCATCCTAGCAACACTTTCAACAAAAATTCCTGACTGTGAGTACAAAATTCACTCTTTCATGAAATTGTGCCAAGTTTTAAACCACTGAGAATAATCATCTGAACTCTGTCAAAATGGGATGTAAAACTGCATAGATCTCATGCTGCAACACTGACAGAGTTTGAAGCTTTAGAGAGATCTTTGAATTAAGCATCCATGTTTTAGGTACCATTTTTAAAAAGCGCTTACTGCAGGAGGGCTTTGAAAGACTACTAACTATTTATGTATCTAAATTCCCAGGAATTTTCAGGCTAGAAAATTTCTGGAAAAAAAATGCCATTCAAAAATCAAGGACAAACACTCGCACAACACAGTGTTCAGGTGGGAACGAGCAGCACACCCTTCCAGTCACAGTATATCATCCCAGGTCTCTGGAAGCTTGTAAGGTGTGAAGCTACAAGTCTCTGTGAAGCTGAATTCACACAGAACAGGCAGTTTTTAAAAGTCATCTTTGTTTTAGTGGGAAATCTTGCACGGTTCACTAGATTTTTAATTATTCACGCTCAAATAACTACACTCCTACTGGAAATCAAAATATTAATGTACGATACCTTGCTGGGAGTGTATGAACAACACAGGTCCCTCCCAGAGTATCAGCGGTGCTGGGCTCGGACTCATCTCAGCTAGCTGCTCCCCTCCTCTGTCTGTCTGCAGAGCTCTCGCAGTTGGTCTCGCACAGACCGAGAGCTGAGCCCTGATTCATGATTTCAGGCTCCAGCCATGGAATGCAGCCATTGAAAACCCAGAACTATTTTTACCCCTGAGCAGCCGCAACACTTCTGCCCCATAAAGACTTCTAAAGCTAATGCCTTACCCTAAACACACACACACCCTGAACCTAACCAGCTAAGATGCATGGTTTAGTGTGGTTTTTAAACTGCGCAGTTGCTATCAACAGGACAAAGCAGCTCAGCCCCTGGCATTATTGTCAGCCCTCAGAAGTCAGACATTTGATCCCAGTTGTCAAAATTAGAAATTCCTCAGAAATGCTTTGCTCCAGGAGATAAGATTAGCTCAGAGCACTGACTGTCTATATGGTTTGTCTTGTACACCACCAACCCCAGCCTTCATTTAACAAATATGTAATAACATCTTCAGCTAACTAACAGACTGTTGATACAAATAAAAATCACTACATATCAAACGAAATCACTACATGTTTTAAGGATAACCAGAAGACCAAGGCAACCCCAAAAAAACACACAAAACAACAATAGCTTTTTATATAGAACATCCAGAAATATGGAATTGTCTTTAATAAATAATTAACAACAAATCAGAGCTAGACACCTGAACTAACCTTTCAAGATTGTACAGAGAATACTGACCACTAGAAACTTTTACAACTGTACTGTCTTGAACCTACAGGATTCTACAAGGGTACTTCAGAAATAAAAAATGCAATCTAATCTTACTGTGAAGGAATAAACAACAATAAAAAAGAACTGATTGGATTTATACATAATCAACTGTAATCGACACAATATACAAGCACTTTGGCAGGGAACAGTCCACAAGCAAGTGCATAGCTGGACATACACATAAGGGGTCTAAATACCTAAGAACCAGCAGACTCACTGAGTTAACTTGCTCATATGTTGCTTTAGACAATGAAAAGTAACTGCAGGCAATAACTGCAAATAACTGCAGCAACCCCTATAAGGTGCCTTCAAAGAGCAGCTGCAATGGAACCTATAGTACCCATGTATACCTAGAGTAACCTTAATGCTACATGTAACTTAAAGACAAGTTCTTAACCAGATATACCCAAAGCTGTGGCAACTTGCATTCTGGAGATACTCCATTTATGAAAAAGTAATGGAATAATTGCAGGAATATTTCTCAGATCACTCACAGCTGAGTACCTCTAGCATCATGCAGACTGATTCTACACCTCTGAAGGATCTGGCCCTTTTAAGCAAGACCTTGTACTGAGCATCTATCCTTTGCTGTTTCATACTCACAGAGCGTCTATTAAGAAAGTGTAGAGGGAGCGTGAGGAAAACAGCAATGAAGGAGACCCTTTGGGGAATGAGAAAGCTACAATTAGAGTGTGTAGAAGAACATGAAACATACCTTAAGTGGGCCAGATCTGACATCAATGACCTAAAGCTCAGAAAAGGTGTTAAACAAATAAAGGAGCAATACAAGCTTGTAATGTCCGGAAGGCTGAGCCGCTTTAGCCTAGTGCTGTGGGAAATAAAGCAGAAGAAATGCTGTTGCTGTGAAATCGTGTCTCTGTGAGAGATTATTCTCAGTGAACAGCCTTTTGCTATTTCTGCAATGAGCTGACTCTCCAGAAGTCCCTTTCATTTGCAGCGAGACACCAGAAACCCCATCAGCTACAAAAAGTCAAGAGAGTAAGTCTAGCTAACAAAAACCCCATGGAAGTAGTTTCACAGTTTCTATCACTTTTCACCTAAGAATTAGGAAGTACATGTTTCCAACCAGCTAAATTATTATCAGTTCAAGAACAGACAGTGCCTTAAATTATTTGCTCTCACAAATAAGAGAAAATGTAAAAGACTGGTACAAAACCTTTTCCAGCAGAATGTTTAAGGTTCTCCTTGCATATTACTGAATAGAACTCAAAGGGGGAAAAAAACCCTACACTAAAACAAACCTAAGACTGTCTGATAATACCTTCTGCCTTTAATAACTTATTCAGCAAGCTTCAAACTTTTTGAAAGCCAGAAGGTGAAGAGCCAAGAATGAATTTTTAACCAGGCTTCCTTGGAGACTGCCAACACCAGATAGGAAATTATTCATCATTCTCACAGAAACATAGAATCATAGAACAGTTACAGTTGGAATGTACTTTAAAGATCATCTAGTTCCAACCCCCCCTGCCATGGGCAGGGATACCTTCCACTAGCCCAGGCTGCTCAAAGTCCCATCCAACCTGTCCTTGAACCTTCTCCCAGCTGAACTCATTGGTTCATGTAGTGATGCTGAGGGATGGTCAGAGGAGTGTCTAAAACTGGGAGCAGCAATAGGAGACCATCTGTGAGGGCCTCAACATTTGCTGATTTGTTCCTAAATGAGGAGTTTAAAATATTTATTTTACACACTTGCTTTTAAAAGCCAATCTTTTACCCTCTGTCCCCAATTTTATGCCATATGGAAGTGGCTTGGGATCAATGGTAAAAAAGAAAAAGAAAAAAAAAAACCTACACAAAGCGCACAAACAGGTTTTAGGTATCAAAAGAAGAAATCACCAAAAGTAATGTAGCAGTCACTATGACAATTACCAAAGAGGCTTTAATATATATAAGAAAGGAGGAAAGAGAGGAAACAAATGAAAAAAGTAGCAATTTAGGGTGTCAAATTCCAACAAGTTTTAAAGTTTTTGTTCTCCCAGAAAATCCACGCCACTCATCTCACTTTTGAGAATTAGCACTACATGAGGCATCTTTTAAGACATTTTCAGGCAAAATGAAGAAATCCCCAAACACTTTTTCATAAAGATCCTATATGCTTATAGGAGAAGAGCTATAATGATACTATCTATCTTTGGTGTTAAACAGTCCATGCAACTGAAGACCAATAGAAAAAAGAATCTGAAACCAATTCATCAATTTTATCGTTTCAATTTTCAGGGAGAATAAAAAATTATAATAAATAGCAGTTATAATACAGAAATTCAGAGGAATCTCCAGGTCTTTCTGTTACTTTTCAAGTAGTACAGCCAGACTGCAGATCCTGCTTAAACAGAAAGTGAGGGGAATGACCTGACAGCCAATATAATTGCTGCCACTTTCTAGAACCGCTCTGGGGAGATTGCACAGAAAGGAGGGGAAAATTAGGGATTCCTAAAAAGAAGGTGTATTTCTAGCTTAGATCCCAAGCTAACTGCCTGATAAACCTTTCGCACTTGCATGCAGACAGAAACCAAACACAAAAAGACACCCACAACATGCATTTCTTTCCTCTTCTTCAGCAGCCTCAAGCGCTAGTAATCATAAATAGTTATCATCACTACCCATCCAAAATGCATGTGCATGAGAGAGACAAACACCTGTACAGCTACCAAGAGCCAGGTTTGCAATCACAGTGCAGGACAGTTGCTAACCACAGGCTTAATTTGTGTTCATGTCATTGCAAGGTTATGCCCAGTGCCATAAGAAGTCTTATCCACTTCACAGGGGTGAGATGTTTACAGAATCAACCCCACTCGGGAGGCAGAGGCCAAGGAGTGATCCACCTGCACCGTGCAAATCCAAGGAAAAGCTCAAGTTGTGACATTTGCACTTACTCCTGTTTCAAAGGGAAAACTGGAAGAAGTATCTCTCAGCCTCCGCTTAGGGTTTGCACTGATGGAGCCATATAGCTCAATGGCTTCTAAGTACAGTCAGGACACTCAAGAATTATCACTGTATGTCTTATTTCTTTTACCATTTCCTAAAGCATTTACTCTGAGCTACTGTTGAAACAGGATACTGTGCTAATACTGCTCTGACTTAGAACTGCCTTACTTCAAGAACTCAAGACCTTGCAACACAGCTATTCAATATATAAATTATCTGAATGTATTGCCAAAAAGAGGTGCAACTATTGAAACTGAATGTGCCTGTAATATTAAGGGCACTCATTTCTGTGCACAAAAGAACTGTCCAACAATGAAATCTGAGGGCATGTGCGTGGTGCTGTTGCATATGTTAGCTGGAAAGCTTAATTCTACTTGCAACAAAAACACCAAATTCCCTGCAACAATAAAATGTCAAATTAGCAACAGAAAATGCCAACATTTTAAATTCAGTACTGAAGCCCACCTCCCATGTGTTTATCTTTAATTTTGGCTTCTTTTATTGTTATATGTTACTTGTCAGATAATGCAAAATGCATTATCAGGCATTTTTTTTTCAGAAATTCTTGTAGATACTCTCCCTAAATTCTTTCTTAGATCACAGCTTGGTTTCTCCCTCTTCATTTCTTCCCTTATCCCCTCTCTTTATTCCACTCTCCTACATCAAGAGCCACCTCTGTAAAAATATATATACCAATAAGGAATGTCATAGCACCTACTGAAAAAAATACTAATCTCCTGTGTTACTACATTCATGGAACTGCTCCTAGTCCAGTTCCTTAGAACACAAATTGGGAGGAAATGGAGGACCAAATATAATCATAAGAAGACAGTAACATAAATGTTCAGCATTTTAACTTTTCTAAATGGAATCACACATGCAGCATTCAACAGAAAACAAGCCAAAATAATTACCCTTCTTCCTCAGGTAATTCAGTTTTGAACAGTGTATGTAAAAGATGCTATTTAGCTTGCATGACTTGTAGCAGGTGCCTTCCTTACCATAAAGTCTCCTTTTGTAAGTAGCAGTGGATACGCTAAAACATTTTTCAGCACTTCCAGGCTTTCCAGAGAGGAAGACTAAGCAAGCAATACATTTTTTTGTATTTCTGAGAATCAGCCATTGATTCAGTGTAGCATTTCCATACTTCAATTGTTCCCCAGTTACATCCAGCAGAATATTTTGTATTTACCCAGGGCTGCCACAAATCTGGGAGTCCTAACCATATCCAGCGTGCACAGTAGGTACAGTAGCATGCACTTACACCAGTGTTTTTCAGAGAAGGCTAGAAGACTGAGGACAGCTTTTACTCTGTTAGCTCACAGCTGTCACTTTTTCTTGGCTTACCAGCTATGCTTCTAAAACAGGACAGCTAATGCCCTCAGTTCTGACCAAAGGGTACCAGAATGGTAGGTGGTGCACGATGCTCTTACCTGGGAAAGCTAAATGGTTTATGAACAGTGCAGACATAGGGATCAATAACTGAAGCTGTGATCAAAGGAGACAGCTAGCCTTGATTAATCACAGTGGGACATCTTTTACCCGATGGATCAAATCTGGAAAGGGTATCTCTCCAAGGGGATAGGTCGGATCCCACCAGTTTCTCAGCAGCACACAACACTTACTACCCAAGAAAGAAATCTGACAGACATATCCAACATTCAGCAGGACTCTGCAGAACATTCATCACCTGGAGGTGGGATTCAAGACCAATCTAATACCAGTCAGTTTAGGTGATCAGATGGGCAGCTGCTACCTGAAGACACCAGGTCCCTGGAAAAGGACAGCTAGTGGGAGAGGCAGATATTGGAAGGAGTAGATAAAGGTTAACGTCACTGCATGCACACCACATGGTTACAGGGCGTGACAGCCTTACCTAGACATACACTGTAGCTACCAGCAAAACAGCAGCTTAAACACTATTTATTCTGTCTTGTACATGTGTACATGCTCTTGTCTTCCAAGTGCTTACCACCTGCATCAAAGTGTTCTTAGGAGAAAATTTCTGAAAGTGCTTATATCACAATTATTTGCCACCAATTTTTTTTTCCCCCTGAAGTTTATGGGTTCTCAGAGATTGTTCGTTCTCTCTAGGCATATCCGCTGATTTACTAAAACATAACACCCCTCCCTGTAAATCTTCCCTCACATATGTCTTTATATCAGACCACCAAAGCTACCAAAACACAATTACTAAGGTGTTAGTAGTAAACACTATTACTAACATAGGGATTCCAAAAGCATTACATACCTAGCTTATTTATAAGCTTTGGAAAAGCTACTGACTAACAGGCAATAAAATACACATCTTTAGCTTGTGCAGTCATACACCTTCTCTGCAAAAAATACATAATTTTCATAGGAGTGCAGAAAATAATTTATTATGACTATTTTTATTATTTCTTCATAAAAGTAATCTACACAGAAAACTATGGATTCAAAAAAGGACTTCAGCATATACTTAACTAAGCAACTGAATAGCCCCATCTCATACACAACCCTGCAAAACAAGAAGTGAGAATCAGGGGGCTCTCTATTGCTGTCTGATACGGCTAGCCAAGTCTATGCTGCATTTTTTCCCGAACGGAGACACCCAAAGACAAAAAGCAGGGTATTCCCTGCTCCTCTAGACCAAATTGCTCTCTTCAGTATGAGATAAACAAACAAACTCTATTGAGTATTAGCAGCCCACTATTTCTGGGGTGTCCTGCGTACTCAGCAACATGCTCTCTACAGTTACAAAGATCATAATGCCACCTTAGGTTCTGCACAGTTCTTGGCCTCAGGAGAAATTAATAATTCTCCTCCTTTTACTTCAGAATACACAAAAATGAAAAGAAAGTAATATTCCTGCAGGCCAGCAGAAGAACTTCCAAACATGCATGTTTCTCCCTCTGCTTACAAAGCCCATTAGGGATCAGTGAAAACATGCCAAGGAATGTTCAGCCCCCATTCTGGAAAAATAAGAATCGGGATCAACAATTAATGAAAGCTGGAGTCATCCAATGTTAAAGTTTCTGCTACTAAGCCAAGTTTCTGCTACAAACTGAAATCAGAGCTACACAGAGCTGAACACACTTTCCCACTGTGTGGATCATAAATGAACGGCATTAGTCATTTTGCCATTTGGAATAAAATACTTCTGTGCATTTTGTCAACTATGATTGTTCTATCATTATAACAGAGGCCGGTATTTAAATTTTCCTTGAGTTCCTTGGCATCTAACATATATCTGTCAAATGTAACTTCTGGCCCTGTTTCACAGTTCAGCCTTAATGCATGCGTGCTTGATTCCTTGCAAATACTAGTTTTTCCTAAAAGTAGTAATTTGCATCAAAGATGCATGATTGTGCTCAGTCTTCAAGCACTGTAGATTGGCACAGCTCCGGCCACTTCTGTGGAACACCATGGATTTAACTCTGCTGAGGAGTCAGCCTGTGTATTTAAAGGTTATGAGGATTGTTAAATTCATGTGGTTTGCATCACACCAGCAACTGAACTTAGCAATCCACAGCCACACGCTGGATCAAGCGTTTCTTGAGAGAGTTAGACACATATAAAGATGACAACAAATGAGCATAGGAACAGCGTCAAGGTGGTGAGTAAAGAATGTGAGTGGATTTCATAAACGCTGCTTACCTTTTCCTCTGGCACAGATAAAGACTCGCTATCAAGATTTTCTATTAAACCTTTACAACACTAAGATCTGAATGTGCTGGAAATAGCCTAATGCAGTGCACTGGAAAATTGTTAAGCCATAATCATTTTAGCTAAGAACATCGTATATATGACAGCTCCACCATTTTCATTACAGCTTTGGCAAACATGGAAAGCTTTTTACTCCCCATTTAACAGCTATTTTTGTCAAGGCCAGCATTGCTATTAACGCTACAGTATTAGAGGCTCTGGCTGTATTTTAATCAGAACTAGTCTCTCCTTTTTCATTTTAGGCAGAAGAAAAGTGTTGTGACCTACCAGTTTCTCTGGCTGCTGCTGCTGTGAGTCTATAGAGGGCACTGATCTGCATCCACAAGGGCAGTACAAGAAAAGGCAATTCGATCTCTGGTATTTAATTCACAGATTTTCTCTCAATGAAACAGTATCTAACCAGGTAACTGAATCTGGGGAAACCAAAAGGCAGAAAATACAACAATCCCTGACTAATGTGATACATCTGCTGCAAAAAAGACCATGCATTTAAGTGGAACTCGAGGTGATGCTAGAGCCCCTGTTGCTGTCTCTTTGTAATTTCTTACCTGCAACTGGTTAATTTTTCTTCTCTCCTCTCAGCTGCAGGCAGTGACACTGGAAGAAACAGACACACTCAGTCTGTTAATACACAGCTCCATGGCTGGTGTAACCACCACAATTTTGGGAGGTTTGAGAATGGGATGGCCTACAGCGCACCCGGCCTGCTGGCATCAGATAGGGTTCATCTTTCTCAAAGGGGAAAGAGGGTCTTCGCTCATGAGCTAGCGGCACTGATTGACAGAGTTTTAAACTAGATTTGATGGGGGAGGGAGGTATTATCAGGCTTGCCCATGACAAGCCAAGGGACAACACCCAAGGTTAGAGGGATGGGGTGCTAGCAAGGGTCCTCAACCTGCTGCTCTGAGCTGTGCTCAGTACACTGCAGCATGCTTGAAGTCTTATGGAGATGAACCAGGTAACAGGATCCAATGGAAACACGGGTAAAACACCTCAAAGGAAGGCCACCTGGAGAGCAGCACGGGAAGGATTTGCAGCCACTCCAGCTGCAAGTCAGCTTCAGCAGGGACCCAACTTAAATGACTCTATGCAAACACACGTAGGATGGGGAACAAACAAGAGGAGTTAGATAAAGCCCTGGAAGGAAGAGGGGCCCAAGAAAGCTGGTTAGTGTTCAAGGATCACCTCCTCCAAACTCAGGAGCGATGTGTTCCAGCAATGCAGTCAGGCAAAAAAGCCAGGAGGCCTGCACGGATGAACAAGGAGCTCCTGGACAAACTCAAACACAAAAAGGAAGCCTACAAAGGGTGGAAGCGAGGACAGGTAGCCTGGGAGGAATACAGAGAAATTACCCAAGCAGCCAAGGATCAGGTTAGGCAAGCTAAAGCCCTGACAGAATTAATCTGGCCAGGGACATCAAGGGCAACAAGAAAAACCTCTGTAAGTATGTCAGTGATAAAAGGAAGACTAGGGAAGATCTGGGTCCTCTCCAGAAGGAGACAGAAGACCTGGTCACCTGGGATATGGAGAAGGCTGAGGTACTCAATGACTTTTTTGCCTCAGTCTTCACTGGCAAGGGCTCTAACCACACTGCCCAAGTTGTAGAAAGCAAAGGCAGAGACTGGGAGAATGAAGAACTGCCTACTGTAGGTGAAGATCAAGTACGAGACCATCTAAGGAACCTGAAGGTGCACAAGTCCATGGGACCTGATGAAATCCATCCATCGGTCCTGAGGGAACTGGCAGATTAAGTTGTTAAGCCGCTTTCCATTATATTTGAAAAGGCGTGGCAGTTTGAAGTTCCCACTGACTGGAAAAGGGGAACATAACCCCCATTTTCAAAAAGGGAAAAAGGGAAGACCCAGGGAACTACAGGCCAGCCAGTCTCACCTCTGTGCCCGGCAAGATCATGGAGCAGATCCTCCTGGAAACTATGCTAAGGCACATGGAAACTAAGGAGGTGACTGGTAACAACCAACATGGCTTCACCAAAGGCAAGTCATGTCTGACAAATTTGGTGGCCTTCTATGATGGGGTTTCAGCATTGGTGGATAAGGGGAGAACAACTGACACCATCTACTGGGACTTATGCAAAGCATTTGACACTGTCCCGCAGAACATTCTGGTCTCTGAATTGGAGACACATGGCTGTGACAGATGGACCACTTGGTGGATAACGAATTGGCTGGACGGTCGTGCTCAAAGAGTTGTGGTCAACGGCTCGATGTCCAAATGGCGACTAAGTGGCAAGTGGCATTCCTAAGAGGTCAGCACTGGGACCGGTGCTGTTTAACATCTTTGTCAGTGACATGGACAGTGGGACTGAGTGCACCCTCAGCAAGTCTGCTGATGACATGAAGCTGTGTGGTGCGGTCAACACGCTGGAGGGAAGGGATACCACCCAGAAGGACCTTGATAGGCTTGAGAGGTGGGTCCATGCCAACCTCATGAAGTTCAACAAGGCCAAGTGCAAGGTCCTGCACATGGGTTGGGGCAATCCCAAGCACAAATACAGGCTGGGCAGAGAATGGATTGAGAGCAGCCCTGAGGAGAAGGACTTGGGAGTGTTGGTTCATGAGAAGCTCAACATGAGCCAGCAATGTGCACTTGCAGCCAAGAAGGCCAACTGCATCCTGGGCTTCATCAAGAAAGGCGTGGCCAGCAGGTCGAGGGAGGTGAATCTGCCCCTCTACTCCACTCTGGTGAAACTCCACCTGGACTACTGCATCCAGTTTTGCAGTCCTCAGCACAAGAAGGACATGAACATGTTGAAGCTAGGCCAGCGGAGGGCAACAAAGATGATCAGAGGACTGGAGCACCTCCCCACAGTCTGAAAGAGTTGGGCTTGTTCAGCCTGGAGAAAAGAAGGCTCCGGGAGACCTTATAGCAGCCTTCCAGTATCTGAAGGGTGCCTACAAGAAAGCTGGAGAGGGACTTTTTACAAGGGAGTGTAGTGATAGGATGAGGGGTGATGGCTTCAAAGTGGAAGAGCGTAGGTTTAGATTAGATATTAGGAAGAATTTATTAACTGTCACGGTGGTGAGGCCCTAGAACAGGTTGCCCAGAGAAGTGGAGGCCCTGTCCCTGGAAGTGTTCAAGGTCAGTCTGGATGGGGCTTTAAGCAACCTGATCTAGAGGGAGGTGTCTCTGCCCATGGCAGGGGTTGGAACTAGATGATCTTTAAGGTCCCTTCCAACCTAAACCATTCTATGATAACTGCCATTTGAAGAGCATCTCTCAACCCAGAGATCCAGCTGACAAGGAGGCCACACAGGTTTAAGGTTTCCAGAGTCTGAGCTTTGTTAATCACAGTAAGAGATTTAGCATCAAAATTGGCATCTCCAGTATCCCTGCTGGGGACCCTTAAATGACAACATATGACTTTAGAGCTATGCAGCACACAAAACTATGCTCCTGCATAGTAAATAAAACTCAAAATTAAGTATTTTAAGGGGAAGGAAGAAAGATAACTTGAACAGAAGCTGTTGATTTCTGCCTGGCTAGAAATTATTGATGACTTTCATGTTTAGGGCATCAAATGAGTCCTCTTTGTTTCAATTTGCTTTTATTTATTCCCCTGTTCCCCTTCTCACATTCTTCAGTGGCTCCTAGTAGCAACTACATAATAATAGTTGATTTTTATACATCTCTTTAGCCTGCCTAACACACACACAATGCAATACTAGAAAGCCTAATAATACAACCAGCTTTAAGATTCCTAACTTTCAAAGATCCTCCACAACACGGTATTAAGCCTGAAAATATGCTTCTCATTCTGTAGTCAGAGACATTAGCAGCCATATGACTATGCTTATCCCACTACAGTCTCAGAATTGGCAACAGCTGATTCATACTACTTTTTTCTTTTCTTTTTTGTTTTTAATTCATGAAAATCCAAGCTTTCCCCATACACTAATACAAAATATTTGCAGATACCTAGCTAACACAGGCATGCTTTGGTAAGACATGATTTCATGTAACCTGCAGGTCTTACTATATAGGAAGCATCACTTTTCAGATGCTGGGCTGCCTTTGTAAATGTTTTCAAGGAGATGCCTTTCCATCATCCTGGCATAACACAGTAGAGAGGGTTCTGGTAATGATGCATTATTCCAAACAAGCAACAATGAGGAGAAGAAAATATCAAAATCAAGACAGAGATAGAAAGGCATACATTGTTAAAGGGAAGGGAAAATATTCACCTCTGCTTCTGCTGCTTGCTTATGCCTTGCAATATGCTCTATGCAAACCTCTGTAAAAGGACGGGGGAAATATAAAGAACTTTGAGACACCAAAAATAAACAATATGCCACATAAGAAAATTTCAGGTCTGAATATGTGTTTAAGTTTTGTTCATCTGAATATCTACACTGATGCAAAAAGTACTTAAAAGTTATGGCCATTTGGAACCAGTCCCCAGTTTGAATTTGTGTATCAAATACTGCATTTCCAGCTGTTTGAGAATAATTGCATCCTTTGCCATGTCCTACAGCTGTAAATAGCTATAGCTCACACTTCAGGGTAGGGTGAAGGAGTCAATGCCTTCCTGCCTAATGCAGAGGGTGAGAGACACCAAAGGCAATCACTTTTCATGAAATGCCTTTATTTTTGAGACTTAATTCATAGGCCAAACGCCTGACTTGAAAGCCTCTTTGGTGAAAATCCTTCTTTCTCCATGAGTTGAACCATAGAAATCCCAAATCAAGGGAATTAAGAAAAGTTCATAGAATCATAGAATCATGTAGGTTGGAAAAGACCCTTAAGATCTAGTCCAACTGTAAATCTAACACTGCCAAGCCCACCACTAAACCATGTCCCTAAGCACCATGTCTACACATCTTTTAAATACCTCCAGGGATGGGGATTGAACCAGTTCCCTGGGAAGCCTGTTCCAATGCATGATTACCCTTTCTGTGAAAAAAAAATTCCTAATACCCAACCTAAACCTCCCCTGGTGCAACTTGAGGCCATTTCCTCTCATTCTATCACTTGTTACTTGGGAGAAGAGACTGATCCCCACCTCGCTACAACCTCTTTTCAGATAGTTGTAGAGAGCGATAAGGTCTCCCCTCAGCCTCTTTTCATCCAGACTAAACAACCCCAGTTCCCTCAGCTGCTTCTCATAAGACCTGTTCTCTTCACCTTCACTTAACTGCCCTTCTCTGAACACACTCCAGCACCTCAATGTTGTTCTTGTAGTGCAGGGCCCAAAACTTAACACAATATTTGACATGCAGCCTCACCAGCACTGAGTACAGATGGGCAATCACTTCCCTAGTCCTGATGGCCACACTATTTCTAATGCAAACCAGGATGCTGTTGGCCTTCTAGGCCAACTGGGCATGGTGCTAACTCACATTCAGCTGGCTGGCACCCTTCCCTCGGGGAAGCCTTGACCCACTGCAGCCAGCCTGTTTGGTGTCATTAATTTGAGTTTGCAGGAATCATTTTTCTTAAAGTGCAGGAAGGTTTCCTAACCATAGGCCTTAGATACCCCTACACCTATCACATGAAACGGAGAAAGAAACATGAGAAAGGGCCTGAAAACCTGCGAGGAGCAAGCGCAAGGCTTGAATGCTGTTTCCTTTCACAGAAGCGTTCCTGAGTATGTCTGGGGGTTGGGCTCTTGTTTCACTATTATATTTTTAGTGGTAAAAAGTGCCATTTTTAAACAAACTATGTCATCTGACCTGCTTAGTGGATGAGGGAAAGGCTGTGGATGTTGTTTACCTAGACTTTAGTAAAGCCTTTGACACCATTTCCCACAGCATTCTCCTGGAGAAACTGGCTGCTCATGGCTTAGAAAGGCGTACTCTTCACGGGGTAAAAAAATGGATGGATGGATGGATGGATGGGCGGGCACAAAGAGTCATGGTGAATGGAGTTAAATCCAGTTGGCTCTCCAGGGGGACCTGGATGGACTGGATTGATGGGCTGAGGCCAACTGTGTGAGATTCAACAAGGCCAAGTGCCAGGTCCTGCACTTGGGTCACAACAACTCCACGCAATGCTACAGGCTTGGGGAAGAGTGGCTGGAAAGCTGCTTAATGGAAAAGGACCTGGAGTGGCCTCCAGAAGCCGGTGCACCTTCAGCTTCTGCTAAGCAGGTCCAGGTTGTCCAGGTTAAGCACAATTTAGCTAATAAATTCCCAGCTCCACCCTACTACTATCTCGTGTCCACCTCTGAACAGGGAACACAAACCTTCTCTAACTTATCAGGGTGCACAGCTTCTTGCTCCACAAACGTCACAGCAGCAGGGGCCACTCATGAATGCATGAAGAACCGGCTTTCTCATGAAACAAGCTTCCCCCTTCTTTATTCCCACAAACAATAAAAGTTGCTGATAAAGCTCAGGAAAATGGTCAGAGTTCTGCATGAAATACAGCCTGGTATGTAATTAGCAAAGCAAGAGAAACCATTCAAAACCAAATGTATTCAAATCAGCTCAGCCACCTCCAGCAATGTTCCATCGAGAGGTATGCAGAGCAAAGCCTGGCCTTCTTTTCCACCTAGGTGATTCAAGGTTTCCAATGTTTTAAAAGCGCAAATTTCTCTTGACAGCCATAAATTCGTTTAAAGAGTGATGACAATTAAAGAAACGTAATGTGACACACTGCAGGGTTTTATTTTACTTGATAATGCGTTGATATATATACACACACAAGAACGAAAAGCGTATTTTGACATTTAAAGCCATCCTAGCTTGTCTGTGCCACACAGCGCAAGCTGTCAGGAGAAATGTGGGAGTGCTGCAAAGTTTTTAGATAACAACAACTTCTAATTAAGAGATGAAGTTGAATTTTACCAAATTAGAGCATGCACAGCTTCTCTCACACAAACACAAAAATGAAAAACATTTGGCTAACACTCGTTTTTCTGGCCAGTCACTTCCCCAAAGCTGCAACTGTAACTGACTGCAGGCTTTTCTTCTCCAGAACAACAGTCTACTTTGGAGGCTAAAGCAACAGTCTAAGATTCAGATGATTATGATTCAAACCCTAGCTCTGACACAAGCCACTTCTCTAACTTTGGGAAAATCATTTAACTGACACTTACTCCTCTTCCAATTTAATCCGTAAAGTCAGGATAATCCTATTTCCTTTTCTTACACTTCAGGAATAGGGTAGCATAGCTTGGACACCAGAAATTATCTTGGGCAGCACATAGCTCTCTGCAGGCTAATTTCACCATCCACAAAGAGTAACTGACATTTTTTGAAGCTGCCTATGCTTTTGTAGACTTCTAGTGATGCTCATTCTCCCCACCTGCTAAGATGGCCATCATGAACGCATGGCACTAATCTTAAGAATGATCGGTATACATATTAATACCCTTAACAAACTTGTATGAAACTTCTGTAGGAGGAAACTGTGGACCTTTCTTTCAAGGTACATTCTCTAGGGATACAAGATGGAGGAGGAACATCGTTCTGTAATATGGATTAGAGACCATGCACTACAACCACATTTCTTAAACTGGAAGCATGACGTACATGCCTGATGAGAATATGATAAGAGGAACATTTGAAAAGCATAGAGATAATCCCATACCTGTACAACTGCAAGAATATAATGGCTGGCAAGAGTAGTTACCACTTGCCTGCCCCCACCAGACAGCATCTGCAGGACACTGAACAATTATGGACCATTCCCTGCAACGGGAAGGAGAGAAATACTGCTAGCTGCAGTCATGACTGACTATTCCTGTCAGCTATCATCATCTCCAGTAGCAGTTTAGTTAGTGGGGGAAGTACAAACAGTCCTTCAGGTTATTTGCTGCATGATAGCATAATGGGAGGGGGAAAGCAACTCCAGCCATGTCTTCCTGCTCTCCCTTTTTTCTCTCCTTCTTTCTCAGTGGTGGAAGAGACAGAAAAGTAGTTGCTCCCTCCCTTTGCTCTTTCTCTCCTTTCCTTATCTCTTTTGTATCACTTATCTTGAGAACAGCTGATCATATATATAAATAAGAGTGAGGTCAAAGCTGTTACAAAAAAGACTGATATGACCTAGAAATGTTTTGATAAGTACTGTGTAACCAAGGTACCTGTGGAAAGTACCAGGAAAGACCAAAGACATTCATAATGGCTCTTTCCCATAGGGACACCTACAAGGAAAACATTTCTTTTGCCTCCCATCTCTCCCCTCATGCTGAAAACCAGCAGTGTGATACACATCTTGATACTAAAAAGGTGAATAAGTGGTATGTTTCAGTCCCAAGAGATTGTCAGCATACAGAATAAAGAGGAGGAGTCACAACCACACCAAATGCATAATTACTGAGGGATTGATTTCCCTATATAAAGGAAAAGATACTTTCTCCAAAGCAATTCCCTCCAAAAATTTATACGGACATTGGCAACCTCTGCAGCCTCACCCACAAAGTACAGATTTTTTGTCACAAGGGATTCTGTGGTGTTGAGTGGGTTTTGGTTTTTTTTTTTACTGATGACATTTACTGACACTTACACCTTACAGTGTTACACAAATAGTTTGGGTTTCAAGCCACAGTACAGGAGAGGTGCAGGGATTAGGGTTTTAAATGTGTGCTTCCGTACTTGCAATAAACTGACTCCTGAATTAGGTGGTTCACAAGATTTAGGATGCTGGCAGAAACCCCCGAAAGGAATTAAATAGCAATGTAGGAAGTTCATCTGTCAGTTGTTCTACTATTTGTCTAAGGGCACTATGAGCCTGTTCTAAGTCCCTGTTCCTTCATTAACTTCCCTGTGCTGCAATTTAGCACCTTAATTATGCACATATAAATGTCTGTGGGGCCATGTGATAAACTGGGTCACTTAAAGATCAAAAGATCCCCTCCCATTTCTGCCATGTGTCTGACTCTCCATCATTTTGATGTTCTGGTTTCATGGTGCAGCACCATTGAGGGTCACATTGATGCAACCGGTAGGACAGCAAACAGCAGTGTAGCTCAGGTTGGCTTCTTTGCCGACACCAGTATTTATCACAGCTTTTACAATTCCAAGTTGACTGAAGTCACCTGGATACAGTGACACTTTCGTAAATCAGGAGCCACAGTCTAACCTGCAGACAGTGATTTCATCCTCTGGAAACTGTACAGCATTTTCAGGAGAGGTGATTTTCACTTCACAAACTCTGCAGCTGGAGAAGACAAAGCTTAGAAAAAGTCTGGACAGTGACAGCAGCATGTCAAGAAGTCTCCCCTTGTCTCTCTTAAAATTAGCACAAAGTAACAAAGCTGTCTTTTGTCAGCCTTGGGTTTGTCTCGTTGCAAATTAGCTCTCATGAAGAGAGAAGCAAGACAAAATACCCATGGAGGGATGGGGTGGATTTGTTTTTACAATGGCTTTTGTTCCATGCAGCAATATGGAAATGCAAGATAAGGGTTTCTATTACCCAGAGGGTACGGGGTACATTGTACTTGGAGCACATGTATAAGTCCCATTAATGCTAACAGGTGCTGAGCATGCTCAGCAAGAGCAGAACAGAGTGACTGAATTTTCACAGTGGTGCTTATGGACAGGAACCACTTGCTATCTACTTGTCTTCCAACAACTTCAGGGACAGTCCATCACTGCATTCTCTTGGAGAAAATAAAAAGGAACAGAAACACAGGTGCTAATTAGCTGAAACCATTCACATTATATCATCATTCAGCAAGTCCCCACCTGGATCAGTATTAATGCAATGCCTCAGCTGGCCCATCTGAACACAGCAAGCTGACTATATTAAGAGGTGATGAAAATTTTGGTTAAAACTCTGCAAAATATACTTTTAAAAGTATATTGCACAATAGCAGCAAAATAAGTAATCTAACTTGAACCAATGATACCGCACAAGGGAGTGCAAAACTGGCTGAGAAGAACAAGGAGCACATGTCTCCTGGGACACAGGACAAGCATTCTCAGCTAAGGCACGAACGCATGCCTAAGATACCAGAAAGGCATGGAATAATTCCCAGATGGTTAAGAGCTTCATGTGGCATTTGCAGCAGCTCAGCCTGTCCCATGCAATATCTGATGCATGACATCAGGAGGACATTGCTCTCACCCTACTTTAGCCCTCAGAATCTCACATACATGCCCATCGTGCCTTCCAAATGCCAGAATAAACATCTCTTAAATGCACCCAGAGTTAGATATACATTCACTCAAACAGACCATGAAAAGTAGCCCAACTTTGCATGGGCTAAGTAGTGCCAAGTTCTCATTAAATGTAAGTTGTAGACCATAGGGTTACATGACTAGTCCAATGTGACTCTCTCATTGACAGTTCAAGTCATTAATTTTCTTGTTCACAGGATCATTCATTGATGATTGCATGAAAAGGGTCTTTTCCTCTAACCAACTCTGTTTACAAGGGTGATGTCTTGTTCTCGGACCTCCCCTGCAACCAACTTTCTCTCCTTCTGCCTCTTCCCTTCATAATACAAACAAACTTCAAATATGCTTTAGTCCTTCCCATCTTGAATAATCCATGCCAAAACACCTAAGCTACTCTGAGATCACTATGATAATTATCTAGCATTTCTTTAAAAAAAATCCAGCTTAGAAATATCTTGTTCAGGTGCTTATAGTCAATGGTAATGACTTCTAACAATACCTTTACAACTTCTTAGCTAGACTCTTCAGTAGCTTTGGCCATGCTCCTGCTGTTGTGCTGTTTCTTTTCATGGCTTTGGAGATACCACTGCCTGAATCCTTCTCCTAGTTCTCTGAGTGCTCCCTCAGTGTGTCCTCTACTGAACTCTCCTCGTGCTCCATACCTTTCAATTTTCTTCTGTAGTTCCATCGGCCTCTGTTGGTTTTGTTCCTTCTCTTTCCCTTCCACATTTCATCTTATTTGCAAACACAAATTCAGCTATCCCGATGACTTACAAAATGACACACCTTCTGTTCAAAAGGGGAATCTCAGCTTGTTTTCTTATATTTTTATGTATGTGTTTAGCAATTACCATGAATTCATCATAGCTAAAGCACATATCTTAATTTCCTTCCCAAGACTCTCCTGCTCATTATCTTCTTTCCTCATGACTTGTGAGCAATAACAGCATCTTCCTGTTGCACCAACCTTTAACTTGAATATCATCTTCATCTTGGAGCTTGTTCTTGATTCTTGTATCTAAGCTATACCTCAGCCTGGCAGATGGTTTCCACATAGTGTCACTAATAGGCCATCCATAGCATCCTCATCTGCAGAGATTAAACTCTCTTGACAAATGCAATCTTGTTCCACAGCTATTTATCCAAAATGCTGCTTTAGAGGCCATTTTCCTAGACCATCTCTTTGCAAATGTTATTCTTTTCTGTGTAAGTGTCTGCTCATTCCTTTCTCTCTTTCACATCAATAGTAAGTTATGCATCGTTGCTAAGTTTTCCACAGTTTACCCACAAGTCTCTCTCACCTCTTCTTCAATATCAAAAGATCAATTTCTATCTCTGTTGTAGCCCTAGGGATTCTATCAGCTCTAGTCCAGAGTCTGAAAATGCTTTATACCCCATGGGTGGCTTCTAGCTCCACTGAAGTCTGTAGAATATGGCAGCCAAGATTTTGTCTTACAAATAATTTTTGAATCAGTGAAATTATTTGCAGTACGCATGTGCCTCAGGCAAGGTCTAATTCAGAAATGGTTTACTGGTATCGTTACTGAAGTACAACCCATCTTAGCACAACTGAAGAAGCTAATTCTATCATAGCCACAGCCTATAGCAATAACATTGTCTTTTGTTGGTATGATTTATATTAGTGTGTAGAATTTTAAAAGAAGTTAAACAATTATTTTAGCAAAAGCAATTTTGGCAATAGAAATGCAACCATGCTAAGGCTGCAATTAGTATAGAAAAGTTCTAATAAACAAATAAACAAACAAATCACAACAAAACTCACTTGATCCAAGAAGTTTTTATGACAATCTCATCTAAGCTTTTTCTAGGACTGGGACATGGGTATGTAAAAAACAGCTAAATTATAAAAGCTAAACCAAACATACATGTGTGTGATCTATATACGTATGCAGATATATAGAGATCAATCTAAAAAAATACATTGTTTTTCTTGAAAAGTATTTATTTCTACTCCTGAATTTGAAAAATTGACAGCCCAAGAAAAAAAAAAAACATATAGCTTCAGCATAGACTGTGATTCTTCACACTATTGCAGAAACACGTGTAAATCAGGACATTAAAACAATTAAGGACATCTAGGATTAAAGGACTGCTTAGACATGACATCATCCTTTGGCTTCTCCTGAGACTATCTGGAAGGGTGATGATATCACTTAATGCTTGTTGTCAGAATTACTCTTACAGATACAGCACTAGTGATGTTATATATGTAATGATGATGTAAAAGTGTCTAATTCATCAGCTAGACACTAACACTAGATTTCTACGATGCTAAAGCTATGAAAAGAAATCATATTGATTTTACAGTACTCAAATGTTAAAAGTTTTAACTACAAAATTCTGTCACTGATGGACCAAAAATACCAAACTTAATGCTCACACTAAAAGTTTAGCCCTGAGTTAGTAAGTAGGACCACTATGCTTGTTTCCATTACGTTATACTTATTTTACAGCACTGCATTGTTACTGATTTGGTTAGAATTACGTTAGTATAAAACTTTTATAATGTACTAAAAGGATGAGAATATATTTCTTCTTTCCTGGTTAAACTAAGATATCATTGGGAGGCAATAAATACAGACCATTTTTGCAGCTACTTTTAGAAATCAGAGCTTCTCTTTAGAAGCACTTCCTCTGCCTACTAAAATCTTCAGTCTGCACATAAACCAGGGTAGTTTTTGAACTTGTAAGAAACATTGTGCATCATAGGTAAAAGGCAGTGGGAGGGGCAGAGAACCTACAGAATGAAGTACTGTTCTGGAACCAAAAGCATTGTTGGTACACTCTTCAAAGGACCAGAAATCTGAGATTTCTGGAAGCGAGACAATAACATAACTAAATGTAGATTAGCATCTCCTAATGAAAACTCAGGAAACAGATGTTGCTGATAGCACATTCACAGCATTTGATGCTTTTTAATGAATGTAGGACACAAGTGGCCAAGTATGTGTGTGTATTTCTACAGCACTGCTTTTCTGAGGGGCTTTGCAGATATTTATTTTCTGATATTTATCTTATTTCTACAGAGAAGCTATACTTAATGTTGGTTAAAGTTGCTTTGTTTTACTTTAATAGCATTTTGTATGTTCTTGAAAGGCTGGAAAATACATATTTATGTTCACTAAATGCATATCTGTTCCTTTACCTACATTAATGGAAAGCTTATCTATTCTTCCATTCTTCTTCCACAATTCATTGTAAATATTCAAGGCTTCAGCAATTACTATTCATCCCTTAAGTCCAATACACACAAAAGAAGAGTAGTCTACCCCACAGGAGTCTAGAAAAAACACTATACCTTATAGAGCACAATGTTTCATTGCAGCAATTCACAAAGCTTTACAAACACCCATGAAGTTCCATGGCTCTGTTTATTAACATTTTAAGACAAAAGAAAGGAGTTACAACTGACTCAAGGGAACAAGCCCTAGAGCTCAGCTTCTCAAGCAATGGATCCAACCAGCTCCTAGAAATTATTAGTTCCATTTATTCTGAAAAGTCCAATGCTGCTGCACATTAGAAAATCAAGAGGGATTTGTACGGCCTTGTGGGCCATACCCATTTTTAAGCCTTATGAAATTAAAGATCCTCCTTTATTTCACTGCAATTACTTTACATCTGCATAAACCCCATATCACTGAGCTTTACATGCCTGTTCCTGGATTTATAAGTACCCTAGGAGCTGTAGACTGACACTCTTCCTTTAGAATGTATGCTAAAGGCAGAACCCCCCTGAGACAAATAACCCAACAGGGGCTAACTTGGCCCTGTACAAATACATACATACCATCCAGCACAATGAGCTCATTGCTTTCCTAACTTTCACCCACACTCCCCCACGCATATCTTTTTATTGTGACTGCTGAAAGTCATGCTCTGCTACTGTCTCCATTGCTCAGATCTCTCTTGTTATGGTGGATAACAATTATGGTGGATAACAATAACAGCACTGTTGTTCTTTACTTCCAAATCCAGCACCCTCCAGGTACATAACAGGAGAACATTTTTGAAACATGTCCCAGGGGACATCACCAGTGAGAGCAACATGAGTAATTACAGGGATTAGACTAATGGCAGATTATCTCATCGAAACAATAGGACATTTGTCACATCCTACCCACAGGGCAAGGCCACCTTCCTATCCTCTGGGCTCCTGTTAACCTGCCTTACACAGCTTGTGCCCTGGCACTTCTGCCTGTAAGCATTCCTGCAGTTCCTCAGCAAAGAAGACAGAAGAACCCCTGTGAGGTCAGGGTGCTGCAGGACAGGCTGTTTAGTAAGTCGCAATTGTCAAATGTGTCATCTGCAGTAAGGTGTTGAACCAGCATCTCCTCTGAAACTCCATGGAAGACGCACTGAAGCCCCAGCAGGATACAGTATCACGCTGGCAAATGGAATTAAGCACATTTCCTTCTGCCACACGATTCTCTCATGGCTTCCCTGTACATTCTCTATACGTTCCCTATATGTAGCTATCTTCCTGGCTCCTCTTGGGTGGCTACGCTGCTTTCAAATGTTTCTTCTGCTCCAGGCAGTTCAGCTTCTCCTATTTCTGCCTGACTCCAGCCTTGCAAAAAACCTTTTAAATACAAAGGCCTCCCAAAGCATCCACTCCCCCTTCACTGTCTTTCCTTCCTTATTTTTCACTGTCTTGCTCCCACACTGATTTTTTCCTTTACTCTGCTGGGTCTCTGTGAATCTCTCTCTGACTCATCCCAGTCACAGGCTGTCTGAAGCTCACCTACTGCTTTGAAGTCAGGCAATGGCTAAACTAAATATGTCCGACATCTCCTAATGCCCTCTGGCACTTAAAATTAGTAGGAAAAACGCATGTTTAGTATTGGCCAGCTCCAGATGGTTTGTAAGGCAATTGTGTTCAAATCAAAACTATTTGGTCTGATAAAGATTCATTTGCCCATTCAGCCACCTTTTTTCTTACTGATATGCTGTGTCCTCACACAGATCACTCTGAGATTTTCTTTGATGAATCTCAGCATTCTGATGATTTAGTATTTTCCTTGATAAAAACTGACTGACCCAGGGCGCCCCACTGGGTAGTTTCCCACTCCAATGCATGACACTGCTCACAGCTTCCACATGAGCCCCAGTCCTTTGATGAGAGTCTGAGACCTGCTTTCAGCACATCACTGCACCTATTTAGTCTAATTCTTCCCATTTCTATAATAAATGCAAGTGCAACAGCTACAGGAGGGGTTTACGACTTTGCTTTGTAGTCTCGCTTTAGTGGCATGATAACTTTGGGTGTTTACACTGTTTATTTTCTTCCAACCCAGCACGGAGAGTCATGAGTAAAAGTGAAATTATGCATTCCCAGAGGGACTTTCTTTTGCTTATTACTTCCCTCTTTTAATGCATTTATTAGAGCTTCTGAATTAACAGTGGCAGATGCAGGCAAAGAAAGAAAATTTTAATTTTGCAGATAATAATGGATTACAATACATTAACATTACTGTAAAACCCACAAAGTGGAAGCACTCAAGGGATGTAGGAGCAATTACTGTAGTTAGTTTATTTACCTAAGTCTGACACACTGCTAGGGCATTCCGAAGCAACTGGAGTTGACAGGGCTCATCAAAAGAGCTTTAAACTAGATTTGAAGGGGGAAGGGGATGAAACCAGGCTTGCTAAAGACAAGCCTGGGGGTAGAGTGCCAATGTTTGTGGGACAGTATGCCAGAGAGGTCACTCAGTCTGCTGACTCAGTAAAGGTAGGGGATGGAGTGCCATGCAATAGCAAAGATGCAAGGGATATTGATGGGCTAGAAATCATGGAAGTGCCTGGGAATGGTCAGGCAGGAATTAGGGTTTCTCCCCCCAAAAAGGTGACAGGATCAATAGCCCAGCTGAAGTGCATCTACACCAATGCACACAGTGTGGGCAACAAACAGGAGGAGCTGGAAGCCACTATGCAGCAGGAATACTATGATATAGTTGCCATCACAGAAACACGGTGGGATGATACGCTTAACTGGAGTGCTGCACTGGATGGCTATAAACTCTTCAGAAGGGATAGGCCAGGAAGGAGAGGCGGTTGAGTGGCCTTGTACGTTAGGGAGTATTTTGATTGTCTTGAACTTAATGATGGTGATGATAGGGTTGAGTGTTTATGGGTGAGAATCAGGGGGAAGGCCAACAAGGCAGATATCATGGTGGGAGTCTGTTACAGACTGCCCAACCAGGATAAAGAGGCAGACAAAATATTCTGTAAGCACCTTCAACTGCTTCAACTTACCAGCTGTCTGCTGGAAATGCAATACAGCAGAGAGGAAACAGTCTAGGAGGTTCCTGGAGTGTGTGGAAGAGACCTTCCTGGCACAGCTGGTGAGGGAGCCCACTAGGGAAGGTGCCCTGCTAGACCTGTTGCTCATGAAGAGAGAAGGACTTGTGAGTGATGTGAAGGTTGGAGGCTGTCTTGGGCATAGTGATCATGTACTGATAGAGTTTTCGATTCATGGGGAAGCAAGGAAGGGCAGGGGGCGGTGTCAGCAGAACCCTCAGGAGCCTGGTTGACAGATACCCTTGGGAGGCAGTCCTGAATGGCAAAGGAGTCCAAGAAGGCTGGAAGTTTTTCAAGAAGGAAGTCTTAAAGGCACAGGCCATCCCCACATGCCAAAAAATGGAGCCATCGGGGAAAAAGACCAGCCTGGCGGAGCAGAGAACTTTGACTGGAACTCAGGGAAAAAAGTAGAGTTTATGGCCTATAGAAGAAAGGGCAGGCCACTCGTGAGGACTACAAAGATGTTGTGAGGCGATATAGGGAGAAAATTTAGAAGGGCCAAAGACCAATTAGAACTTATTCTGGTTTCTGATGTTAAGGACAATAAAAAAAGTTTCTGTAAGTACATTAGGAACAAAAGGAGGACTTAGGATAAGCTCCATCAGTTATTAGACAGGGGCGGAAACATAGTGACCAAGGACGAGGAAAAGGCTGAGGTAATAATGTCTCCTTTGCCTCAGTCTTTAATGGTAAGACCAGCTGTTCCCTGAATACCCAGCCCCCTGAGCTGGAATACAGGGTGCAGAATGAAGCCCCCATAATCCAAGAGGAAATGTTTAGTGACCTGCTACAGCACTTAGACATACTCAAGTCTATGGGGCTGGATGGGATCCACCGAAGAGTACTGAGGTGGCTGGCAGAACTGCTCACCAAGCCACTTTCCATAATTTATCAGCAGTCCTGGCTAACCAGGGAGGCCCCAGTTGACTGGAAGATAGCAAATGTGATGCCCATCCACAAGAAGGTCTGCAAGGAGGATCTGGGGAATTACAAGCCTGTCAGTCTGACCTCAGTACCAGGGGAGGTTATAGAGCAGATCATCTTGACTACCATCACGCAGCACACACAGAACAACCAGTTGAGCAGGTCCAGTTAGCCTGGGTTGATGAAAGGCGGGTCCTGCTTCACTAACCAGATCTCCTTCTATGACAAAGTATCCCAGTTAGTGGATGAGGGAAAGGCTGTGGATGTTGTTTACCTAGACTTTAGTAAAGCCTTTGACACCATTTCCCACAGCATTCTCCTGGAGAAACTGGCTGCTCATGGCTTAGAAAGGCGTACTCTTCACAGGGTACTGTGAAAAACTGGACGGATGGCTGGGCACAAAGAGTCATGGTGAATGGAGTTAAATCCAGTTGGTGGCCAGTCACAAGTGGCATTCCCCAGGGCTCACTATTGGGGCCAGTTCTGTTTGATACCTTTATCAGTGATCTGGATGAGGGGATTGAGCACACCCTCAGTAAGTTTGCAGATGACACCAAGTTGGGCAGGAGTGTTGATCTGCTTGAGGGTAGGAAGGCTCTCCAGGGGGACCTGGACAGACTGGATTGATGGGCTGAGGCCAAACATATGAGATTCAACAAGGCCAAGTACCAGGTCCTGCACTTGGGTCACAACAACTCCACGCAATGCTACAAGCTTGGGGAAGAGTGGCTGGAAAAAAATGGGTAAAAAAATGGATCTTAAAGACCCCTTCCAACCTAGACAATTCTGTGAATTGTGTTTACACGGGCAGAGCTATAAGGCTTCTTCAATATCACAGACAAATATCCTGATCAGGATTCTGGGGGACATCAGCTACTTCAGGCAAAGGAAAATATGAAAATGCATACTGGAATAGCAACTTTAAACACAGATCTTCTCCATTAAAAGCATGGACAGAGGTAAGACATTAATAAAGACATGATATAAAGACAGTCCTCAGCTCTCAAGAGGTCCATATTTCTGGTATTCTGAGAAATATTCTGTACCAGTTACAAAAAAAAAATAAAATCTGTGTTTATTATACGCTTTTATCATTCTAAAACAAGAATTTTCTGGAAGAAATAAGCTAAAGCCATGCACAGATGTCCATTCAAGTTAAAATAAATATATATAACAGAAGTGTGTCATTACAGGGCCAAAAAAAAAACCCCAAACACTTATAAGCAAAACTACCATTAGGGTCGGTCTTTTTCCACAGTAGTGGAAACATTAGCAAATGCCTCCTGCATTTTTCTGATACTGATCGAAAGCCCTAACTCCTGCACTTTGAACAGAGCCACAGCCTATGCACTGGAAACAAAAGTACCCAGCAGCATTGAGTGTCTAGTTCTGTTTTATCATATGTGGCAACCACCGCCTGAAAGATAGAGCATCTTTATAACTCCCAAAATTAAGCTATTCCAAAACATGAGATTCACGTGCATGTGGAATTCAGCATGTCCAAATGAAGACAACAACAATGCTGAGGATTTAGAGAATCCTTTGTTGTGACCGAAACGGGTAAAACTAACTTCAAGTCTAGCCAGACGGTCTCTGCTGATAGCTGAAGGGATAAATATGCCATCCCATACTAGCAATGTACACACTGGGAACTAATTTCTCATATAACTCCAGAACTTCAGCTGGTAAAAATAAATTACCAACAAAAATCAAGTCTCTCCAGCCGTAAAAAAAGGTAAAGCATCTCCAGTTGTTACCAGAGATACGTGTCTTGATGGATTTATTACGGAATTCAGTTGATCCAACAAAATGGTGAAGCTGAAGTCCGGCAAAATCGCCAAGTGAAACCCTTAGATGTTTTGAGAATGACAAGGTACAGAAGAAACCTCCAGCAGCTGCAGTCAGTAGCAGCACGTTCTTCTGGCCCGCATGAATGGCTGCCACTAGGCACAGCAACTCCAATGGCAGTTAGATACTCTGGAGCAAAACCAGGCAAAAGTAGGCTTGAATGGCAATATTCTCCTTGAGTGTTGGGCAGGAAGTTGGGGTGGGGGGATACAGCCAGGAGAGCTGACCCCATCTGATCAAAGGGATATCCTATAGCCCATGATGTCGTGCTCAGCAATAAAAGCTCAGGGAAAGGAGGATGAAGGAGGGTCATTTGCTACTACGGTGTTCATCTTCCCAAGTAAGCATTATGCTTGCTGTGGCCCACCTGCCTACAGGAAGTGGCTAAACATCTGGCTGCCAATAGGAAGTAGTGAATAAATATCTTATTTTGCTTTGCTTGCACACAGAGCTTTGCTTTGCTTATTAAACTGATTTTATTCTCTTTTGCTCTTCCAATTCTCTCCCCCATCCTGCTGGGGGAGCAGTGGGCAATAGGCTGATGGATGTTTAGTTGCTGGCTGGGGTCAATCCACAACACATTCCCACAATGTGTAATTGGACTTCAATGAACAATATAAATTTGACTGGATTTTCTCTTGTAATAAAAGATCATGGACACACATAAAAATGTATTTAAAATATTTCCATTAATCTGCTCACTCTTTCCATCTGCTTTCCTTACTGTGAATGTTGCACCTCTTGTTTTACTTCCTACTATGAGCTGATGGTTTGTTTTAATACTATGAACCTGGTTCAAACTGATTGATTTTCATTGCTGGATGCTACAGTGAAACTATGAAATCTCCTTTATTTCTGTTTTTAGTGCTTATATAGAGCTAGCTGGAAATGACTTTATGTTTATTTTTAGCTCTCTTTCATTTATATTATTCTACTTTCTATTCAGAGGCTGTGCTACATAGTTTGAGTTGAAACGCAAAAAAAGAAAAGTCTCAATTTTTTCAGCTCAACCAATGAAATAAGAAGAAATTCAAACATTTGTTTTAGGCAAAGGAATAAGGAAATCTCATCCACATCCCAGTTTCACTGATCATATCACTACTCCTCATTACATCAAAGAGAGTTTTTTCCATTGGTCTTAAACTTGCTGCTGCTATTCTGACCAGACAGATTTTGCTTTTCCTTTTTTAGAATTGCCTTAAATGTACAATTTTCTGAAACAAGTACAGCAGTAATATGTCTCTCTATTCTTCATGTACAGTTTCAAACAGCTTACAGTATTCAACTTTCGAAAGTGCTACTTCCTTTCCCTTAGAAAACTGAGTCTCATGAAAAAGATTCAGCACCAAAATAGATTTTTAAAAAAATATATATATCTTTGAGGCCCCCAATGACATTTAAGTGTTAATTCCACAAAATGTCTACCTTCAACTTTACGTAAATAACTTTGGAAACCCAACATTAACACTTATAATTCACATAGCTTATTCAAAACTTTTATCCAGTGAGAATGTTTTCATTATGTTTAAACTGTCTTTATAATGACTGGCCATGGCAGCCTGAGACTGAAATTTTATTTCCAACTCACATTTTTCCTCCCATAAAAGGTGCCTGCAAATGTATCAGCCAAGCTGCTCATTAGAACTCAGCTCCTGTGTCATAACAGGATTTAACGAACAAGCAGGATTGAAGCAGTGTTTTAATACCAAAATAAAAAATAGGAATAAAAATAGATTTAATGGTAACTCTGCACACTACCTTATACAAAAGTATTAAACCAACTGGACCAGACCTCCTACTGTAGTTATCTAGCCATGTAAGAGACTGGGGAAAGCTGAAAATTAAAGCAGCAAGGCCAGTTAGTAGAGCAGAGTCAGCTGGATGTAACTTGCCATCCATTACATTGGTTTAACCTCCATGAAGTCAGCAGGTGAGTGTCAAAAGTGACTCCAAGAAGTGATTCCAGTATTACTTACGGGTGTTATTTTTGTCACTTGCCTGCTCCTATACATGCAACCATCTCTTGGATATAATAAAATTCTGGCATATCCATTTGCAGCTTCTCCTGTTCTTGCCGATGCTCTGCCACATCTGAGTGGATGCAGAAGCAGAACGTAAGACTGAGATTATCTCATCCCTCTGTTGAACATTCAGCTCTGCAATTCCAGTAATAAAACTGCTGAAGTGTTAAGCCACTTCCATGATGTTCTATTAAACTAACACAAGGTCCTGTAACGAATTGATCTGCACCAGCCACCTCAATCCTTGCTGAAGAACAGGCAGACTTCTTCCCAGGAAAACAAGTTTTGGTTTGTTCATTATTTGTTGGTGTAATAAGAAAATACTCAAGGCAACAAGGCATATTCAGCAGCATTTCTCTGACCCATAATGTAAAAAGGGGCTGAAAAATGAAAACATGCAATGCAAGAAAGTCAATCATGCAAGGCATTTATGAGGGTCACAATCATCCTTTCTCAGTGCAAAGTATTCTTGCTGTTGCCCCTGTGTTGAAAGCTTTCAGTCTTGAGATATTTTTTTTTTCCATTTTTTAAAGAGTAGAAGTGGAAGGACAAAATATCTGTGCAGGACAAACAGATTTTGGATGAAAATTAAAGACATCCCTTGTAATCAGGAACAGAGAAGAGCTTTCCAGCAGATAGCTCAGTAACTAAGCTGATGCAAATAAAATAGGTTTTCTCTGAAAATTCCCTCTTTACACTTATTCTTAAGGTTTTATCGTTCTCCCATAGGCAACCAGTAAATCCTGCTGACTTTTGTAGAGGAAGGCCAAAGTTTGCAGTAGTTAAGATAGCTGCACTTTGTTCCCTAGGAATATGAAACTGTCACTCTCTTTAGAAAAGCTGCATTCAAAACGAGTAATCAGAAGTGCAGAAGTCCTGGTTATTGTCCCATAACATTAAATACAGTGAAATCACAGCACTGTCATGTATTACACACTACAGAGGCTGACATTTTCATTGCTAATGTCACCTACAGCTTAAGGCGTTTTTCTCCATAAATCAAGCAGGATTTTTTTTTCTCCCTTCAAAAAGAAGTCTAAGGGCTATATTTCACAAAGCAATGCCATAGTTGTCACACAATAACCACATTCATTTAATTAAAAAGAGAAGATTCTTTGGTCCATAAGCAAAAAGATGATCCTAAGCCACATGTATCTCCCCCCTCAACAACGATTTTGTGCTTATTCACCTCTTTTTCTGGGCTGGGATTTCTTTTTACTTCTGGAATACTGCTAGTTTTTAAAAAGTAAACAAAACCAAAATAGACAAACAAACACCCCAAAAAACACACACCTGAATAATCCTGAAAAACCTTATTTTCCCCTTAATTTTGGATGTCTCTTTGTTTCTATTTTTTTTTCTTTAATATAAATTGTTAAACAAAACTGATGGACAGTTGAGGAATTGTTTCTTTTCCCCAAAGCAAGCAAAGAGCGATTAAGGTGTAATGACTATCCAGCTCCCAGCTGACACTATCTCTATTAGACTCCTCCATGTATCAATAAGTTTGGGTTCACAAGGCATGGAGGTGTTTTCACATTTCAGTCCAATTCTGGCAGATCTTTCCACAGATCTTCCTTTACCTTTGTCATTGCACTAAAATTACTAGATTTTTAGCCAATATGAAGACATATAGCACAGCAAACTATGAGCTATAACTCTCTAGAAAATGGATATTCAAATAAATATTGATGGAGGAGGAAAGGTTTTTCTGAGAATTTGCTGAACATACAGGGTTAAAATGGTTCAAAAGAGACCTTCCTCCAAGCAACCTTGATCTCTCATGTCTCTGCATTACACTCACTCAGGACACAGGTCTAGACCCATTCATTTACCGTTTCCTCTGCCATAGCCTTCACGTGTGCTTATGGTTTGAAGGGGACTGACCAGCTGCTTTAAGGCATTTGGGTGACTCTCCAGACAAACAGCATGTTTCAAGGATTAAACAAGCTTTGAACCATTCCCATGCATCCTATCACTAGATACCACAGAGAAGAGATCAGCACCTGCCTCTCCACTTGCCCTCCTCAGGAAGCTATAGAGAGCAATGAGGTCACCCCTCAGCCTCCTTTTCTCTAAATTAGACAAGTCCAAAGTCCTTAGCCTCTCCTGACAGGACATTCCTTCCAGCCCTTTCACCAGCTTTGATGCCTTCCTCTGGACGCATTCAAGTACCTTAACATCCTTCTTAAATTGTGGGGCCCAGAACTGTACACAGTACTCAAGGTGAGGCCGCACCAGCATTAACTACAGTGGAATAATCACCTCTTTTGACGAGCTGGTTTTACTGTGTTGGATGCATCCCAGGATGTGGTTTGCCCTCTTGGCTGCCCCAGCACTCTGCTGACTTATATTGAGCCTGCTGTTGACCAGCACCCCCAGATCCCATTCTGTGGGGTTGCTCTCCAGCCATTCCTCTCCCACTTTGTACTTGTGCCTGGCATTACTCCATCCTAGGTACAGAACAAGGCATTTAGATTTGTTAAATTTCATCCCATTAATCATAGCCCAATGCTCCATTCTATCTAGATCCCTCCCCAAGACCTCTTGTCCCTCAAAAGAGTCAACAGGACCTCCCAGTTTGGTATCATCAGGAAACTTGCTAATGGTGCATTCACTTCTGCATCCAGATCATTGATAAATATATTGAACAGACTGGCCCTAGAATTGAGCCCCGAGGGACACCACTGGTGACAGGTTGCCAGCCAGATGTAGCCCCACTCACTAAAACCCTTTGAGCCTTGCCCTTCAGCCAGTTCTTCACCCAGCGCACCGTGAACCCACTCATCCCACAGTTGGACAACTTGTCCAGAAGGATGCTGCGAGGGACAGTATCAAAAGCCTTACTACAGTAGAGAAAAACTACATTACCACCTTCCCTTCATCCACTAGGTGGGTGACCTTATCATAGAAGGACATCAAATTAGGTAAACAGGACTTTCCCTTTGTGAACCCATGTTCACTGTGTCTGATGATTGCATTATTCTTTAAGTGCCTTTCAACAGTATGCAGTATAATCTTCTCCGAAATTTTTTCAGGAACTGAGGTTAGACTAACAGGTCTTTATTTCCCTGGGCCTTCCCTCACGCCCTTTTTGTAGATTGGAGGAAAACTGGCTGGCTTCCAGTCAGCAGGGACCTCCCCAGACTCCCCAAGATCTTCGGTAGATGATACAGAGGGGTTCTGCCATAACATCCACTAGCTCCTTCAGTACTCTGGGATGAATTCCATCGGGCCCCATGGACTTGTGAACATTCAGCTGATACAGCTGGTCCCTTTCAACTTCAGTGTCCACAAATGGAAAGTCACTGTTCCCACACTCATGGTCCTCTGACTCAGGGGACTGGGTAGCCCAAGGGGCACCAGTATTATTAAAGGCTGAGGCAAAAAACATATTGAATGCCCCCATTTGTTCTTCATCCGTATTAGTCAGACAATTTTCAACAAGTGTCAGTCCAATGTTTTCTTTAGACCTCCTCTTGCTATTAACAGACTTTTAAAAGGCCTTCTTGTTGTCTGAAACAATACTGCCAGGTTCAACTCTAACTGAGCTTTGGCCTTGCGTGTCTTCTCCCTGCATACACAAACCACTCTGTACTCTTCCTGCGAAGCCCGACCTCACTCACACAGATCATACAACATCTTTCCTCTTGAGCTCAATGAGGAGTTCCCTGTTCAGCCAAGCAGGTCTTCTCCCTCACTTGCTTCACTACAGACACAGTGGAATAGCCTGCTCCTGTGCTTATAAAAGGTGGTTCTTAAAGACTGACAAGCACTTGTGGACTTCTAAGCCCTCAAAAGCAGATTCCCAGGGTACTCTGCTAAATAGCTTCCTGAATAGCTTGAAGTTTGCTCTCATGAAGTCCAGGGTAGCAACTCTAATGTCCCATTTTCTTATTACACTGAAAATGTTGAACTCAACCATTTCATGATCACTGTGGCCAAGACCTACCACCTACCCTCACACCCCCCACGAGTCCTCATCTATTCCCAAAGAGCAAGTCTAGGAGGGCATCTTTCCTAGTTGGCTCACTGAGTACCTGTGACAAGAAGTTACTTCCTACAAACATCAAGAATTTCCAAGACCGGCTCATCACAGCAGTACAGTGCTCCCAGTTGATGTCTGGAAATTTGAAATCTCCCATAAGGAGCAGAGCTACCAATCCAGAAATGTCTCTTAATTGCCTACAGAATAACTCCTAATTGCTTATAGAATAATCAGTGCTTACATCCCGGCTGGGTAATCAGTAGCAGACACCCACTACCACATCTCCTTTGTTCTCCATCCCCCTAATCCTCACCAGAGGCTCTCAACCACATCATCACTAACTGTAAGGGCTGTACAACCAAACCTCTCCCTTACATACAACGCAACCCCTCCACCTCACCAGCCCTGCCTATCCCTCCTGAACAAAGTGCTTGCTTACTTTGGCAGAGGCTATACAGATGGCTCAGATGAATTCCATCCTGTTGATCCTTGTTCAAAATCATGTAAGCATCCAGGAAATCATAGCAGTAGATATCAGTTGCATTTACTCACTTTGTGAGCACCTTAATCTGCTCACGAAATGAGATCCCTGAAGCAAAGCTCTTCCATAACTTTATGTCTGTACAGTCCCTGGTACAATAGTGTCTAGCACAGTTGGGGGCTACAGTTGTCTTTGTAATCTAAAAGGCTAAAAAGCTGACAGATTTTTATATAAACTCAAGAACACAGTGAGAGGTGCTTCACTCTAGAGATCACATAGGTTTAACAGAAGAGAAAAAAAAGGATTCTTATCATTAGCATTCCAAATACCCAAACTGTCTTTAGTGCCTATTCTGGTAGAGAAGATACAGTTTGCAGAAGAAGCATCTATTTACTTAGCCACCTCCCTCACCTCAACTCTGCCTACCAACATGTTATTCCCTGCAGCTGCATCCCAGATTATAGGCCCTACACAACAGGAATGGTTCTTCAACACGGCACAGTAAGAGCTACGAGTGAGAATCCATTACACCAGGAGCCAGCACAGCCTTTTATCACAAACCTTCTAGCCAAACCCATTCTTAGCAAAATAAGTAGACACACCAAATATTTTAACCTTTTTTTTTTTAATTGTTGCCGTGAATCTACTACTGATTTGCAGTGGTTATCCCATACTTGTAAACATTTACCAACCCACACAGGAAACCAGCAGAAGAATGCACAACCACTTTTTAAACCATGTCACATAATCCTCTTTCAAGCACACTCCCAGGTATCACAAATTAATAGCTCTTTCCCTTTTCCTCTCATCCTGTACTGTTAGCCTATTAACAACAAACCCAATTTGCACCTCCTATATCCACATCAAAACTGGAATGAGCTGCCATGCTCAAGAGGATGTAAAACATGCTAAACAGAAAAGCAAATTAAAACCCATAGATTATAATCTGATCCTGACATGAAATTTTCTAGGGTGTGTGGTGTTAGATCTTCCATCTCCATCAGAAGGAAAATCAAAGTGGCAGCACACAGGATTGCAATCTTACTTTTTACCTAAATCTGCTTCATGAAGGGTCTTTTATATCTGTATCTTAAGTCCTGTTTCACATTTGCAGTGTCACCTGCACCCACAATGATGCTGCGTTTAAATACCCAACTTGCAAGACAGGGCTTGAAAAACACCTTCCCCCATAGTGAGTAGGAGGTTTTTCCTGCTGAAAACAGAGGAACATATCAAAACCAAAACATAATCTAAACTTCCAATGAACACTGCTTCCCCCCCCCCCATTTCTCTCCCTTTGTATTTGTCTGCTTTGTTCTGACTTTTTAATTAAAATCTAATCTTGTAAAATTCCATTTTTAAAGCATTATTGGAATTCGAAATGGAACTACCTGCATTGCAAGTAATTGCTCTGTACTTACACACAGGGATATCACTGGGGACAAGATCCCCAGGAAGCACATGCTGGTGCACAATCGATGTTCTCAGCGCAGCTATGTGGTGGCCAGTCTGGCTTGTTGTAGCTAAACCTCCCATTTCTACGCAGAAGTCAATACTTCAAGGTATGTGATTGGCAGAATTAGCATGCTTGAGTGAGTTTTTTGAGGCAGGTTGTAACTGTTTACTCAGCTCCTGCTCAGGTTTTGGCTTAACACACAGCTCATGCCAAGGCCTGGCGCATGCTGGGAGCAGCGCCACTGGGTCAAAGCAAGAGCAACACGTCTGCCGGACACAGCGGGCAAGAAAAGATACGGGCCATTCTGCAGCTGTTCTTACCTGCAGTGTGCTGTCCCCTGCAGCCATCATCTCCTGTATCTCTGCAAAATACCTGCCTGTCAGTTTCTTCAAAATCCCTTAACTGATGGAAATGGTACAGACCCAGCTTCCAAGCTGGGAGGTATAAATGTGTCAGCTTACCCAAAAAGCTTTTGAAGCAGATCCAACACAGCAGGTGAACTGCTGAGTCTTAAAAAAAACCAAAACAAACCAAACAAAAAACCCAACAAACAAAACCCCCAAAATCCTCCCCCCAAAACCACAAACAACAAAAAAAACAGAACAACCAAACCAAAAAACCCAAAGCTGATATTATGTTTGTAAACTTTGATTACAGTTTCTGCCTGTTCTGGCTCTACCAGTTAATGAACCTTTCCAAACTGGTTTTTAATTCTAATACTGAAAGCACTATGCAAAGACTACAAGACAGAATATTATATCTCAACACATCATATATTTCTCAATACTAATCTTTTTTTTTCCCCTCAAACTAAATTGGAAACACCCTCAAATTAAATCGGAAACACCCTCAAATAAGATGACCATTTGAACTGAAACATGCTATGAAATGTAGGAGGATGTTTTCACATGGAAAAGAGGAATGTGATCAGTTAAAACTCATTTCTCCACATCTTATATTTGTTTCAACATCTAGGCTGTAAGTCCTCTCTGTAGCAAAGTCACCTTTATGGATGCCGTTATTTTACTTTAAGAGATAAAAACAACCTTGCCACACAAAGGCTACTCCTCTACATCATTCAAATCCGTGTATCTGACTTTTGGGCTCCACTGAAGCCTCAAGCCTCAGAGAATCTGGTGTTCATTTTGTTCAAAGTTAATGCCACGTGTCTGACAGTTGGTAAATTGAGTCTTTCTTGTTTCCTGGGCAGGATTTCTCACTTGTTATCTTTCAGTGCTCTGAAAAAGATTGCTTTCAAAATTGAACTTGTCAAGTCAACGGGTTCACTTCTGAACAATCTCTAGAATGTGTGCCTTCCGAGTCAATGCGTTTTCATTCATTCATTTAGGGCACCTTGAGAATCAATGCAATGAAAGAAAACACTGATAAGCCCACTCCCACAGATGATGGTAACGCATAATGCAATGGAATTGTGTAAGCATTTAGTATGTATACACACGTGCATTTAAACACACATATATGGCTATATGTCTATAAATACCTACAGCTCTCATTACAGCCTGCAGACCAGGTGTTAGCAAATCTGAAATGAAATCAGAAAACTAGATGAAGCGTAATAAAGATCAGTCAGTGACATATCTGGATGGCATTTCTGTTGCAAAGCCAAGGATTTACATGGCAGCCTCTGCACCATCCGGAATACCAAGCACAACAGGACACGATGCAAATACAAAAGCTGGGACCTGTCGGTACTTCATTATATCTGACGTATTCTGTCATTGTAGTCTAAGGCCTACAGTGGAAGATGTAAGTTAAAAAGCAAAATGAAACAACCACCGCCCAGTCCAAAACTTTCTCCCTATCCCACCATTATTCTCTCAGAAATGTAAACTCCTAGAAAAGTATGACTTTTCCTTAAGTCTAGAAAGAAGTCTTATACTTTCAAGATGCTGGTTTTGAGGGGAAAAAAGTAAATAAAAATCTGCCCTTCAGTTCTTCCTAAAATTGACACAGCACTCAATATGATTTGATACAGCACTCAAGCCTACAAGCATGTTCATAAAGTTAAGTGCCTGGTTTTGTGCTCTGTTAGGGAAGTACAATTTTAAACAACGGTTCAAGGTTAAGAAACTGCATACACAGCTTCACTGAAACCCAGATCTGAAGCCACAGGGATTTAAAAACTGTTTAGAGACTGAGCAACAATAAGTCAAGTGAGCAGTTAGCTTATGGAGGGTACATGAGAGACTGACAAAACCTGTAGGAACCTTTATTTACTCCTTCAGTGAGCCCAACTACGCCCAAATGCCTCACCACACCAACAACTGTAGGTGGACAGGGAGGAACAGGAGATGCACCCTGGGAGGTACCTAAACCCCCATCCAAGCAAGAGGTAGGAATTAACTCTGCAGTTGTGTCTAAGGGAAAGAACTAATCAGCCAGAATGTGCTATCTGGAACTCTATTTCCCTTCATATTCAGGGCTTTCCCAAGAGGAAGCTAATACTGGACAGGAGATCAGCATTTGCAAGGAAACATAATGCAATAAGTCACTGACCATTAGCAAACACAGTTCTCTTGTTAGTAAATTAGATAGGTAGTAAATTTTTAGTAATACCACGTTACTTGTTCTTTGTAGTCCTGCCTTGAGAGGCCTTTCATATGGGGGAGGGTCTGAACTTGCTCAGCTATGTTCAAATTCAGGCTTCACCAGGCTTCCTGGAGACATTTACTGCAAAGGCTCTTTGCACTTGCTGCATTTTTCACAGCGCTAGGAGATGCTGGAGATCTTCCCACTTGGAAAGCTAGTCTTCTAAATTGGGAAGAAGGCACAACACCTTCCCATCATGCTGTCATACTGGAGTTTGAACTCTTTTTGACGCTAGATTGTGTCTAAAAAGCAAAAAGAAAAAAAAAAAGGGCAAATAGACAGCTTCTGCAAAACTTGGGATCTTTCTTTGAACTCAAGTAATCTGGTTTAGAAACTATCCCATAATACCGTCTGACACACAGCAAAAAACAGATGTTCTCAAAAGGAAAGCCATTGCAGCCAAAATTGGCCTTTGCTCCTCTTCCTTAGAGGCAAAAAAAGAAATAATACACCCAGAAACCTTAAGGGGTATGAGGGAACACTGTACTCAAGGTTTCTATAAAATGAACATAGTTTGTTCACAGTCTGCTTTTCTACAGAGATAGAGATACCTGTATACACATGCATAAATACAAATGTATTATGAAGAGAGTATGCCATCTTATACAAATTTTTGCACAATGCTTGCTTGACTAAAAATAAGGCTGTAAAGCATCTTGGCTTTTTTCCAGATGTGATCTCAAACTGATTAAAATCTTGGTTTTGTTACAATTAGCTCTATCACAAACTTTCTGTAGAACAAGGAGACAGAGAGAATACTTGGACTTCCCTGTTCAGAATGACTGATGAATACAGTTGAAGGTTTTTCTGTGTCCTTATACTAATAAATGTATTTCTGCTAATGTGTAATTTCTGCTAACAATAAGCTCCGAAAAGATTTTAAAGGAGGTGGTTGAGCTGGTGGTAGCAGCTCTGTGGTCTGCTCTCCATGGATTACGCATTACCTTTGCTGATTTCATTGTCCACATGCACTAGGTGAGATGAGACAATCTGCACTCTCCTATACATGCTATATCCTCTGTAATCCAGCCAGCATAAGACAGGTCTCCCATGTCTGGAAAGAATTCCCAGCTGTGAAAGTCTACCCTCCCATGACCTTTTCTGTGTGAGGCATGGTATGAAGACAGCCAACATAAAACACTCCCTGCTAAATAATCTGGCCATCTTTTTCTCTCTTTCCAAAGAAAAGCCAGTCCCCTCCTTCAGCTTTGCTGGCAGGCCACTTCATTCCAGCCTTGGCAATAAATACTTTTAAAATTATAGAGATTAGCCATTGTGGTCAGGAGATAAACATATTATTTGTGTGTTTGGCAAGAGACAGGGCAGAGACTCAGTGATCAACCCACATATGTTGATGTCTATAAAGACATTTCAATTTAATTCCAAGGACTTTCCAGATGTACATCAAGATGTACATGGCTAACATCTGTCACAAGAATCTCCATTCTTCTGTCCCTCCACATTGGTAACACAGTTATACAATGGCAAAATTGCTTGTACTTAGCAAGACCTTGATACTCAGAGTGCTTTGGAGAATACTCTTTATACACATGGAAAGCTTCAAAACGTGCTTGCAGTTTATTTTCTGTATTTAGGTTTGAATATTGTGTCTTCTGCAGGAATACTACCAAAAAAAAAAAAAAAGAGGTCAGCAACTGTTAAGCAGAATTCCATTTGCTATCATTTATCACACCAGGCTGCTTTTCAAAAAGCAATATGAAATCAAGTTTGTTGAAGTGCATTCATATGACAAATGCCTATTTCCTCTCTCTGCTTCAATTTTATAGTGACGTGCCTGCCTTTATTATATTTAGTATCAGCTGAAGTCAAAAAGAAACTTAAAGAAATTCAAAACAGCAAAAAAGATGTAAATCTTTGCCATATACGTGTCCAGAAGTCCTAAGGGCTGACTAGACACCAAAAAACAGGACAACCCTTCATCTCAGATAAAGTATCTTTCACTTGCACACTATAAAAATTTTTAAAAATGCCGTTACCTGAAGCCCCCTTCAGTCCTTCAGGAATTTTCTATTAAACTATAAAGCAGTAGATAAAGTTTGGCAAAATTAACAACCCAATCTATAGCTCATAAACACTAGAAGCATTATTCAGCTGATATGAAGGAATTGCATAGATTTAACCTCAAACTAAATTTGAAACAGCTCTATAACAACAGAAAGACTGAGCCCATAAACAGACCTTGCATCTTCCAAAACCATTACAAACAGCATCTCCGCACTTTCAGAAAAGTTAGGCTTAAATTATTAAATTAATAGAAATGCAATATGCACTTACACTATGGAAAGGGCTTCCAGAATGCTAACTTCCTTTTATAATTCCACTGGCAGGGGTTAATTAGCTGGTGAATTCATGATACAGGGTATATGACTTGCTCTTGGCCTACCATTAGTTCCCTCATACTTTTAACTCTTAAGACCATTTTCAGATGAGAGGAGCTTTCATGATTATGCTGCTCAGCATGAAGAGCAGGGGGTAGTGGATAAATTAAAGTTTAGCTAGAATTTACCAGTCACATCAGGAGCTGGTATAAAATTGCAGCACTCTATTAAGGCTGTAGTTCCACATAATTATTTTTACTGACAGCACATCTGATTTAAGAGGGCTAACTCTCCCCCCTCAGTATAACTCTGCTCTCCTCACAGTAGCGTCCACTGTCATCTTACTTAAGCTGATTCAGTTACTTGCATTGCCACACTGTAAATTACAGCTGTGAAATAAGGCAGCTAAAATAATGCAAACATAAATAAATGAAACTTTAATGAAGCTATGGTAACATCCACCAGTTTCAAAACGGATCCTGTGTTGTTCATGAGCTGTAACTACTTCTTGATTTCCGGAATTTATTTGTGTTTTTGTCATTTGGGTCTAAATGGTGACTGCAGGGAGACAGCAACATCTAAATAGACCACCACATTCATCAGCTGCTCACTGGGTGCAAAGTGTTGGAGTTATTTTTGGTCAGTGCTATACTCTAATATATGTATCATATTTCCCCCTTAGCATAAATGAAAGGTGAGGGTGAACATACATCTGTTTGCAGCCAGTTAGTTTTAACCATCTCCTGTCCATCCAAACAGTCCTGGACTAGGGAGATCTTTTGAAGCAATCAGGACCAAATAAGGGTCAACTAATTTCTGTTGACACCAGAAAAGGGACCAATATCAAGCTCTTGGGGCTGACCTGGGGCCAAGGCCTTCAGTGAGACATTAAGTGCTCCATTTTCCACCTGGAGTCAAAGCAGATCCTCTGAGATCTGACCACAGGCAGTTGAACACAGCCAAGAAAGGTCAGCTCTCAGTGAAGTAACATGCTGGTTCACCAGAACTGCAGGCAACAAACCGAAAGCAAGCAGAATGTCAAGAACATAAGGAAGCGGTGGTCCAACACACCAAAGAACACAAGGCTGTTAATGAACTCCATGTAAGAGAAAGACTTTTTTGATGGAGAAGCAACTGTGCACACTGCCCAAGGTAAGGGGCAGGGGCCATGTGCTCAGACAAGCTGAAAGGTATCTCTAGCTCTTGCTTATTCAGTAGATATTTGCCTTTGGTGTCTTTTCCCATTCTTATTAATTGGAAATAGCTGAGCTATCTCACCAAATTTCTGCAAAGCTTCATCCAGACAATGATAAAACTGTAAGGTCACAGAGGTGAACAGTATTTTTTTTTCAGTTTTAAATATTGCTACTCTGCCTATGGCCTTGGCTGCAGCACAACTGAGAGCCACCCCCTTCCTTAGGGGACCTTGGAGAGAGCTGTGGGAGCTGCTTTTGGGCTTTTTTTGCACTGAGAGTCCACCATTCGGCTACAGCGTCAATCCTGGAGTGACAGCAGAGCTCATGAATTCAGCAGTTAGTGCCTTTAGACAGGCACAAATAATTCAAAGGCCAGTGGGTGGCTGTGACAGACAACAACCTCTGAGTGATGAAGGCCAAGTTCTCTGGTGAAGCGAACTGGGACAGCACAGCAGGCAAGTCAGCTCCAGCTCTGAAGAGTGGGGAGCCCAGCCTATCCAAAGTCACTGAGAAATGCCTGTGTATTAACAACTGCTAATTTAAATTTCACCAGGATCTTGCAGCTTCTTTCTGCATTTTCTCCTCTGTTTCCACTCCCTTTATTTGTTTTTCTCTCCCTCAGTACTCCTCCCTCGTCTTTTTCCAGTCTTTTCCATTAGACACATTTCACCCCCTCATGTCTTGCTTCATGTGACACCCTGACCTCCTCCTCTCATTTTCTGAACCAAATATCCTTGTCTGACTTAAGAGATGTTTCCACATTTAAACTCTACTGTTAGGAAAGAGACGGAGGCAAAGGGTGGGAGTTTTGTAGAGTCAGCACACAGATACGCAGTGCAGCATTTCAATATGTGCTGCACATTTTTAGATGAAGAGTCAAGAAGATAGTTCGCTTCTGCTTATTTAAATAAAATGAAAGGACACAATTCTGAACCTGACTCATTACTGGGGACACTCTCTAAGCTACTTTAAGCAAGCAGTGAGGTACAGAAGCAATGCCAGCTGCAATCACTGTACGTCCTGGTATGCTTAAAATTAATCAAAGTAGCTACTGCAGGATAAGTACTTTAAAGCGGTTTCAAGAGTTCAATTTCTACACAGACACTCTTACTCCAGAACAAATGTCCTTATAGGGGATTATATCTATATAATTAACCTAGAATAGTTTATCCTAGGAAAAGTCTAAGAGTAGACAGATCTTCGGATTTGGCTGATCACACAGAGAAATCTTTCCAATCAAATTCACTTCCCCTACAGCTTTGCTCATTTTGTTTCAACTTCGTTTCAAGTGTTTACTGCCTGCTTAGGTCACTTCCACTACAACCTGTGATCTTACAGAAGAAACCAGAGAAGGAAAAGTATCCACTGAATTGAGGAGAAATAGGGATAGGAATAGGCAGGGCTATAAAGAAAATGCAGCATTTCCCACCACCAGTAACCAGCCATAACAGTTTGTGAGTTGAAACCAGAGGAAGATCTCTCATTACACCAGGCAACGAGCTAATGAACATAGCTGTGACTCAGTGCTGCTAAACACCAGGCAAGCAGAAGATAGCGTATGTATCTCTGAAGGGCCAATGCTCCAGCAGTCTTTCTCAGCTCCTTTGCTTAAAGGAAAAAGTTTTCATGACCTGTCCATTAACTGTAGAGTTACGCAGAAAAAATATAACAGTGATATAATATATATATAACAAGTTGCATAATTCACCCAGCTTCCCAAAAGCTCACCAAGTATGGAAGCAGCAGCAGAAGATGCGTAAAAAGCAGAGGCTAGAGATTTTTTTTCTGAAACAGACCTTCCATGTACTGCAACCCAACTTAACTGCCTTTGGTAACACAGGCCATGCCTGAAAACCCATCACCTCAGAAATGCTAGTATTTTCCAAATGTATTATACCCGTTAATATCACCTTCATAAACGCATTTCTTGTGGGTCTTCGAGGAGTTTAAAGACCAGCTTGTATCTACACTAGTGGACTAGGGCAAAGCCAGCTGAGACAGAATTCCTTTTAGCGCTCTCCACTTTGTATCTTTGCAGACAAATATTTTCAAAAGAGCCCTTTACTCAAATTTTCAGAGGACCTCTGATCTACCACTTAGGCAGCCAAAGAGGGGAAGAGCAGTTCATATATGTGCTTGGAGCTCTGCTGCTCCTGAGGTGACACCAAAGGTCAGACTTTTCCAGTACACAAGGGACATGCAACATCCAAAACACCTGGAAGACAGGGCCACCCATTTAAGGAACTAAGAGCTAACTGAGCTGGTAATTTTTGCCTCATTCTTCTAGAATCATAAAACACACCCTAAATCAGAAAGCAAATAGTCGGTACAATCTCTGACCATATGAAGTTGTTCCTGTTTTCAGTCTCTTTATCCACTCCGAGTCAATATTGTCACCATTGCTTTCAGAAGCCTGATTTTATCTTTTTATCATTGCTGCTACAAGACAGCTTGACTGCAACATGTTCGTAATGAAATCAGTTGACCCAGAAAAGAAGTGCTAACACCAGTCTTGATTAAAAAACAAAAACAAGTAAAACCTCTCTCTGACTGTAGGCAGTAGTCCATGCTAAAATGATGGAGCAATACAGAGACTGATCTGTAAAAGCAGACTGGAACCAAGGTCCTTTGGTTCTGCGCTTATGCCAGGTTCCTAAGATTTCCTAAACTTTAAGCATGTTTTAAGTTTTAAGCATGAGTGACCTACTTATGATAATGTAATTAAAATAAGCAAGACCACAATTATCTTTGGTACAAGAATGTCTAAAGTTTCCTACATTTTTGTCTCAAAAAGCAGTGGATTTCTTGGCTGTTGTATATTATTAAGATAAAGCAATTTATTTTTGGAGAGCTCAGTTCTAGACTCCTTTTAGAACTGTGGATATTCATTTACTCACGCAAAACATGCTTAATAATATATGCCTGCTATATCTGCTTGTTTCATTTACCTTACAGTCTTCTCTACTATGAAAAAAGCTCCTTCATAAAGGGATGGGCTTTTCGGATGCCAAGCCCAAGACCTACAGGACTCAAAAACCACATAACAGCACATATCTCCATCCAGGCTTCTATTAATCAAATGCTTTTCATCTTCTTTGACTCAAAATGGCAATACAAAGTAAAACAGTATGTTCACACACAGAAAACTGCAAATCCACACTCAATTGCTTTTCTTTGCTTCTGATCTGACTGAGTTTTCTCCTAGCCACTCAAAAAAAACCTTCCAAGTCAAGCATGTCTGGACTGGCTGAAGAAACAAGTTCAGTTTAAAAGACAACCATATAAAAATGGCTCTTGCTCCTCCAGGTGAAGGACTCCTCGTTAACATATTATAGTTACCACTATAGTTCACATTACCGACAATACACATCCAGCAGCAACACCAGTGGGTATTTTAAATTACATCTGTCCTACTGTTTACAGCTAAGTCTGCTCTGGGAGCAGGAACCCAACTTCACTCCAGTGCACTCCTTCCCTGCAGTGTCAGTTCATGATGACTGCAGATGCTGGGATGTTGGCAGTGCCCGAGGAAGACAAGGCTCAACCTGAATTTCACATTTGAGAGGAGGGTGTGCAGGGCTTAAAACTGCTTTGTAGGATTGAGGTATAAGCAGCTTACCACAGAGGGTTTGGGATATGGTTTGTAATCAAATCTAAATCTACTCAGCACCATTTTGTCCCAGCCCCGAGCCCAGATTTCTTCTTTACTGCAGAGCTGACACTCCAGTCTGTGAGTTCACATTTCATAGTAAAAAAAAGTAATGAAAGGAGCTCCTGTATTTCCTGCTTTAACATTTCAGCCTTCTCAAGGGTAATAAAACAAAATCTCCCTACAACAACAGATAAGTCAGACAAATAAAATGTCAAACTACTTTAGAAATAAGCTAGTCAAGTTAATAGAATAAATCTCTTGGGTAGCTATTAATTGCATTCTTTTACGCATTTGGCAAAGAAGCTTCTAGAGGACGTATGATAGCTAATAAAAAAAGGATGTGCTATTTTTGTATCTCTTCTTTAAAATGAATTTAGCGCTGACAAAAAAGATACCTGATTTATATCTGGGGAACCTAAAACCTTCCCTACATCCTTAAGAGGAATGATAACACTGACAGTTCTATTAACAAACCAAAGCAGAGGCTGTACAGTCGGACAGAGGGAGCCCCATGCCGAGACTCCAGGGCAGGAATCCTCATCCCAGTTGTCCCACCAGGCGAGTGACCATGGGGACAAACTTGTTCCTCTGTTACATATCTGCAAGGTGAGGTTAATCATACTTCTCAAAACACTGAGATCTATCAGCGCAAAGCTCATTGAAAGAGTTCTGTATTTTCATCATCACCAAATTCCCTAGCAGCACCCATAACATAAAGGGAATAAAAATTCCATATCAACCAAATAAGCAGCCGAGTTGTGAGTTAAACATCAATACAGGATACCGGCAAATTTATTCGCTTGCATTGCATCCTGCAAAACAAAGATGACAGTAAGAGCCCATAAAACAAGAACATATCAGTTAGACTTAACTTTTGCTATTATGTTTTCCAAATGACTTGCCATTGTCACCAGAATACAGCATGAAAAATACTGCACTCCTTAGCCTCTATTTTTGATTAACCAGGTGCTCTGGGAATTTCTGTCTATCCCTAATCATAATTAAAAGTTGTTATCCCCATTTTCAATGTGGCTTGCTGGCAATTAAATCTATTTGGAAAGAAACACCTTTTTTTCTTCGATAGAAATTATTTACTTGTTTTTAAAAATAAAGCAGATCTGTTAGGTTAAAAAGCTAATTCCGATCCCTCCTTTTGCCTGGATGTTATTAATGAAATTTTCTCATCTCCCAGTAACTCTCACAAGAGCTGGAGAAATTCAGCATCTCTCAGAAGGTGAACAGGACCTTCAGAGAAGATTGCAATATGATAATTAAAGCTCTTGCAGCAAGCAAGTTTCTGCCCTGAGAACACAGGGATGTGCTAAACAAAGGTCCAGCTTATGAGCTGTCTGAGCAAGGAATCTTTGAGGACTATCTAGCACAGTGTGGTTCCTTCCTTGACTGAGGAGCACACAGATGAGCAGAGAGAAACTCTTAGTTTGCAAATCTTTTCCCTGGGCTCAGGTTCCTGGTCCTCTCTTTTCAGTTTGGTCTAAAATCAGGGTTTCACCTTCATGACTTTTGTTGCCTTTTATAGTCGGAAGAGGGCTTCTCAAAGTGAGATTTTCACTTCTTATTGATTACAGCTGACAAAGGAGCCTGCAGGTTTTCTCCATCCTGTCGGCCCGAAAGTGTTTAGCATGGAAAACCAGTCTCCCTGTCAGTAGCGAGGCAAGAAGAGCTGAAGAAAAACAAAAACTGGTGGGGAAAGCAAAGCATTACTCCCCTCCACAATGACGCCACTCCTACCATCAGGCATGTGGGCAAAAAGTCTTTTCATGGCACAAAGATTGTTTTAAATCCCTCAGAGAGTCTACAACCTGACAGCTTCTGGTCTAGACTCCTTGTCTGTTTATAAGTACTGCATAGACACAGGCAGACATTTCCCTCCCTTTCTGCCTGTGAAAGGAAGACAACCGTGTGCCATTTTTCCACCGCTCCATCTCCTCGTCTGTACAGCGGAAGTGACTGTTTTGGCTAAATCTCACCTCCCAGTGACACTGAGCTTGAGATGACAATTCATACTGCCTGATTTCAGTGGTGAAATACTACTCGGAAAACTCATGCTTCTTTCATATAATTTAAAGTAAAGCTTATTTCTTTTTTATAAATATCTAAAGGGTAGGTGTCAAGAGGATGGGGCCAGACTTTCTTCTGCAGTGACCAGCGACAAGACAAGAGGCAACAGGCACAAACTGGAACACAGGAAACTCCATCTTAACATGAGGAAAACTTCTTTACTTTGAGGGTGACAGAGCACTGGAACAGGCTGCCCAGAGAGGTTGTGGAGTCTCCTTCTCTGGAGATATTCAAAACCCACCTGGATGCGTTCCTGTACAACCTGTTCTAGGTGAACCTGCTTTGGCAGGGGGGTTGGACTACATGATTTCCAGAGGTCTCTTCCAACCCCTATCATTCTGTCCTTCTGTGAAATTACAAACACTTATTATATCCATAATCAAATACATTCGCTATCAGCCCAAACAGATGCCCCCAGCACCATGTTTCGCTACAAGCCCATAAGAAAAAAGTTTGTCCTTAGCCTGTAAAGACAATCTTAAAGACTCAATATAAAAATTTTCTGCAGAGAAACAGATTTTGTTTGGTTTTATTCCTGCACACTTTATATGGCAGTGCTGTGCACAATGCTGTAAGGATGAGGCAGTAAACATGGCCCTAAGAGCTGTATCCTCTAAATCATACAGTGACACAGGGTGAATATTTACAGCAACAAAGCAAACAAAGAAGCCTCCTACTCCTCTCTGATCCTCGTCTTTTGGAAGCTCTGCTTGAGTTAAATATACAGGCACATAAAAACAACAAAATCATCACTAGCAATGCAGAAAATTGGGTCAGTCCAGCTGCTGAAAGCCTGTTTGCTGCATCTCCTTGGCCTAAACATATAATTCAGTTTGAGAACTGAAAGCAAAGTTACTCAAGTTCTGGCACAGTAATTCAGAAAGCAAAACAAACCCCTAGTCTGATTACAGACTCTATTAGGTGGAAGTCATAGATGCATACAAAAGTAAAGAAAATACCTTTTCCTACAAAGAAGAGAGCTAGGAGCTGGAGGAGAAGGGTCACTGAAAAAATAAAAATTTTGACATTTATAAACCTGAGTCAAAAGTTAAGACCAGTTAACACCAGATGCCTGACTTCAGTTTCACTGCACACCACAGACCGTGGTCAAAACCCTAGTTTGCATGTGCTGCAGAAGCCCATTTAAGTAGGAAAGGAAAGGAAGTATTTAAGATTAAAAGAAAGGGGGAAGACTAACCCTCCCTTTAAAATGCTTCACCACTTCAGATCTACCCACTTGGAAGTTATTACAGTGTTTCGCTTGTAGCTTTATTCTTCCAAAACGTTCAGAGATATTTTTCCCCACATGGCTCTAGAGGGGACAGAACATAAACTCGAATGTATCATCTTCTTCCTTTCTCCCCACTTCAGGGGCTGCACTCTGTGAGATTATCCTAAATCTATTTCTGTGTCTTAATCTATATACTTACAGTAACTGTGCCAGATGCTGCAGCATCTCTTTTTTTAATCTGTTTATCTGTCCTTCTCTTACCACAGCATTATTTTTGTGGTAAAAAAATGTTTGTTGAAGAACAGAAAATACAAGAAACTAATACTCCCAAGTTAATCTAAAGAAAAATAAAAAAATCAGGTTCCTAATATCAAAATGTTTTCATAAAACAATGAACATTAGAATCTCTTTATTACCTAATATTTTGGCTTTTTTAGAAAGTGATGCTTTTGATCTTTTTCTCTATAACCACAAAGATTATTTTTTTATTTATTTTTTAAATGAAAGCTGAGATATCTCCAAAAGCTCATGCATACAGAAATCGGAGGTTTTTTAATAAACTAAAAATAATTAAAAAACTAACAAACAAAAAAAATCAATAGAACAGCAAAAGGTGTCATTAGTGGGACCATACTTTACAAAAGAATGAGATGACTGCACATTGCACTGGAGGAGACAAGACAGCAGGAAAAGTAAACCTCCATCCCAAGTCAGGTCATTGCTAACGTGATGCCCTGTATTGAAACGTAACTTCACAGAATCACAGACCAGTTAAGGATGGAAGGGACCTCTGGATGACATCTGATCCAACCACTGTTCAAGTAGAGCCATCTAGAGCCAGTTGCCCAGGATTGTCTCCAGACAGCTTTTAAAGATCTCTAAGGATGTAGACTCTACAACCTCTCTGGGCAACCTGTGCCAGTGCCCAGTCACCCCCACAGCAAAAAAAGTTTCCCTGATGTTTGGATAGAGCCTCCTGTGTTTCAGTTTGTGCCCACTGCCTCTTGTCCTGTCACTGGGCACCACTAAAAAGAGCCTGGCTTCAATCTTCTTTGGATCCTCCCTTCAGGTATTTAAATACATTGATAAGATCCCCCTCTGAGCCTTCTATTTTCAAAGCTGAATAGTCCCAGGTCTCTCAGCCTTTCCTATGAGAGATGCTCCAGTCCCTTAAATCATCTTCGTGGCCCTTCACTTCTGTCACAGTAAGACTCACATACAAACACATACTGCTTCTTCTCAAAGCCCACAGGGCACTTGGCAGGTTCAGATGTTAGATTCCATTCTAGTGCAAACTGCCTGGGAATCAACGCTCTGCCAGCTTGCTATGAGCAGATTTTAGTAAAAATGCGGCTTGGAGACACTTCCCTTCCTCCAGGAGTCCAGAGAACTTGACAGCAAACGGTTTACCAAGTGCTATGGCTCTGCTTAGCTTTGCTCACGTTCCTCACCCCCCATCACCCCAATTATGGACAGGCTGAAAGGCTTTGAAGGAAAAGCTTTTAAGTGCAGAATGTTCTAAGTAGAATGACAAGAGTTTTTATGCCAATGCAATGACTGCCATAGTTATTGTTTAAGGCAGGATTAGTGCACTTGGAGTGAGAGAAACCATCAGGAATGGACAATTAAGAGTTCAGACTAATCCTCAAAGACAAGACGCATAAAGACCTAATAGCCTGACTGAAACCAGTGAGATCAGAGAGTGATTTAATGCTTTCAAAAGGCCTACAAGGCCTTTGACACTTATTTTCCCAGTAGGCTTTCCTTGCCTTCAGTTCAAAGTCATCCAAAAGGGTGAAATTCAAACACCTGTTTCAAGTGAAGAGGATGGCACCACAGGATGTGTTTTATTAAACCAGACAGACACGGATGTTCAGCACTCCCGTCTTCTACTTTGTGAGTAAAAAAAAAAAAAAAAAAATTTAAAAAATCTGTATGTTCTAATTACTGAATAAATGAGACAGATTAATTAGATTAGACAGACAGAAGAAATAGGGCCATTTCTTCCCATTTAAGCACACTCTCAGTTCAGGAGAAGTACTGAGAAGGAAAAAAAAATCTATTGCATAAATTAAACAATTCAAGTACAGCATTAGAAGGTCTTTCAAGTAAGAAGTAATTGTATAATAGAAAGGAGACTATGAACCACTGATTGCACTGATGTGTCTTTACCCACTTTTGAACACTTCTGCTGCTTACAATGGCATTACTGCATCAGGCATGGAGCCTAAAGTGCCATGCAAGATACAAAATCTTCCCTCCCCCATAATGTCTTCAATCCAAAGTGCATCCATAGTACAGGAACAGATTACTCACAACTGGTAAAATGCAACCAAACTCTATTTCCCAGAAGCTCTCAAGAGAGGATGTTATAGAACTGAGACATGAACAGGACAACAACTTGGGAGAACTCTACATATTAAAAAGGACCTCACTGGGATAAATATGTCTTTATTTTCATTTCCAACTTATTAGAACAAATAGGATTCCATGCTTGTTCCAGTTTCAAATGGCAAAAGGAGCAAAACCAACAAAAACTTGAGTAAAATTAAACTTAGAGGAATTGTTTCTACAATGTACCTATCCAAAGTTTCTGCCTGGTTTCCAATCCAAGAAAGTGCTCGTGTGTCTTTTGTATCATTTGATCTAGCTTGACTTATATTCTTAGAGACAGAATTTGCTTGACTTATATTCTTAGAGACCACCACAAATTTAACTCCTCTGCTGTAAATCTTTTTGCATTTTAGCACAGAGATCTACATATAAAGATACAACTGACCAGGCACATAGCCCAGAAATAAATTCTGGACTTCTGCCTGAAGCAGAGAGCAGCTCTACTGCCCACCTAATGAAACATATGTACAGGCAACATTACTAAGACGGCTTCTTCCCTTTCCATGGTTTTTAATCTTTGTTTTATGAACTTATTTTTTCATGTCTGCCAGAAAACCAGCCTCATAAGGAATGTCAGCATCTATTTTGTTGAAAATTGTTGAAACCATACCAGCCCCCACCAAAATATTAACCACAAAGTTCTTCTTTAGACTTTTTCATTTAGCTTTCAAAGGGTAAAAAAAAAAAAATCCAAGATCTCTTTGTTGTTGTCATCATCTGCTTTTTATTAAATCTGTATGCTCTGTTACCCATTACTACGGTTGTTGATCATTCACTGAGGTTAACTCACATTATTGCAGACAACAAGCTCAAAGCCTATGCAACTTCAGGCTTACTTGACATCAATCACAAATGACTTTTCAAACTCCTGCTACAAAGTTCCCTTCAACAAAAATTAAGCCCCTGAGCTTATCATTATGTATTCAGCCTAACTAGTCCCAGTTAAAGCAAAAGAAATGCAAGATATAAGGTCAAAAAAATGTTTCTGTCCCCTTCCTTTGCTTGGTGTTTGTTTAAATTCTGCCTGTCCTGGAAGGAAGAAAGCACTGAAAATGTTTTGATAAATTCATCGAAAGGTTTTATTTAATACTACTGCACTCAATACTTTCTTCAATACTATAAAACAACATCCTAGGAACATGCTTAGCTGATTTTTTTATATGAGAGTCTCAATAGTATTCCTAAAAATGCATACCCAGTGCCGACACTGAAACACATCCCATCATCTTAGAATCATAAATAATTTCTTTAAAAGCCTGGTACAAAGGCAGAATTCATTGCTTTTCAGCAGCCACTCCAACTGATGAAGCAAGCTCAGTTTCCACGGGGAAGAAAAAAGTAATCACAAATGCAAACCAGAAATCTGAAGGGCAGTGGCAGTATGGCCAAGTTTAAACAGATAAGATTAAATGAGTATTTCCATCATTCCCTAAACACAACTAACATGGCACTGTCTCCTGGGACGAAAGACATCTCTAGCTCAAGGCCTCCCTGCCCTCATACCCAAGGTTCACCCTTGGCCAAAATTTGGGATTAGGAGTCGGTCTGAGCCAGCTGACAGGGGCAGCCAGGCAACTGAAAGTACTGGGGAACACTCCAAACCTGGATTATGAAATATCTGAGCACCGGCAACATGAGCCACAGTCCTTGTCCTTGCAGCCGGAGAGAAGCTCTAACCAGCAGCATTTTGCAGCTAGTCCCACCTGAGAGTGTGTTTTTAAGCAATAAGGATTATGTACCAGCACCACCAGTCTCACACACAGACACATCTAACACAACAGCCAGATAGTCATTACCTCCTTGTTTCCCCTGATGTGTGAGACTTTCTACCAAGAGAAGGTTTGTCAGGAAACAATTTTTTTAAAAATACTGGCACACTGAAGGCTCTATTTTTCACCAGGATCCAAAATGGGTACATTTTCCAGTCCTTTGTGAAACATTTCCTTTCAGCATTATTAATTGGATTGTTTTCACTCCAAGGGGGGAATGACTGACAAAATGCTTCTACCATCAATAAAGAATCATTAATTCTGACATTTCTGTGGAAAAAGCAACTATCAAAGAAGTCATTTTGGTGTAAGAATTTGACTGCTCATTGACAACACACCACCGCCCATCACCCTGCCGTGTTCTATGGAAGGGCCTGCATAGTGCTGTCTGCTGCCTGTCTGAAGACAACATCATCTACAATGCCTACTACCAAAAAGACAGCTTAAAGCCTGAGGTATCAAAAGTCAATTGAATCTGGAATTCCTTGAGGTATGGCATCCTGTAGCTGATTTTTCCGTTCTCTATATATCCTTTTCTCACTATCTGCGGAGATCCTCAGGGATCACATTTCTCTTCTCTACATCTCCTGGAGCACCAGAGCAGAAAGAGAAAGTGACTGAATTTTCTTTCCTTCCCTTGACAGAAATACATCTACTCCTGATGGGCTGCATGGTACCAGAATGCTGCAGTCTACTATTTGATAAGAAAAGGCAGGAATGATGAGTTTCACAGGCTCCCAAATCCAACACAGCCACCTAAAATATGTTTTCCTTTGCACTGCATATTAGCTTCGCATAGAAATGATTTGTGTCAATGCTGTATACAGATTGTTCACAACTAAGTAAGATTAGAGCTGAGGCTGGAAAATTTATTACATAGACAATACATTCCAGCAGCTCAGAGATGCAGTACCATGGAGAACAGGACAGTATTCATTGACAAGTAGTCACCCAGCTCCGTCCTCAAGCAACTTGTGTAGCTGAGATATTCCAGAGAATAAAGCTGTACTTGATATTTTCATATTTCCTCATCAGATATAATTTAGTAACAGGTATGCCTAAACTGTCCAGAAGCCAGCACAGTCCTGAGCAAAACAAAACCTTACATCAGACTCCTGAAGGTTGCAGGACCAGATACAGAAATGAGACTGCAAAGAATTGAGGATATTACTCCCATCTGCAGAGATCCAGCAGACTTCAGAAAAATGACAGGGGCCTTTTTCAATACATTTAAGCTTCAACACGCGAAAACAGAAAGATTATAAAATGTCAAGACAATTCAATCTTTTGCTTTTCCTCACAAAGAGCAAGACATTTATCTAAAGAACACTTGAGGGTTTTTGATCTTAGCTGATGCTTAGAAGACATTTAAAATAACAAGACAACAGCAGGCAAATCCTGCACCCCAGCACATGACTTCAGACCTTTAAGAACAGGGACAGATACACAGGTAAGAACAAGGAGGAAATTAGTGTAGGACCACACCTGCCCTCCCCTCCAGCTTCCGCTGACAACTGAACTACTGTGATTCATCCCCAACAGCAGCAGTGGCAAGGACAAAATTACCAGCAATTCCCTGAGCATCATCCCACAATACCCAGCACTGCTGCTGGCAACAGGAGTTTTCAGGGAATTTCTCAGATACAAGGCACTGTGAAATGAAGGAGTTGTGATGCTTTCTGCTCATGCGTGGGGAACAGCCTTCTGGCTGGCCTCTGCTCAGCAAGATTGGTGACAAAAATTTCATCCTGCCCCAGCCATTCCAACTATGCCTGGTTGGGCTTTCTTTGCTCTGGGACTAGATAACAAGCATTTAAAACACAGAAAATTTCAACCTATGGTCAAAGGCACATTTTTCACTGGCATTACAGTAACACACCAGAGGTGAACATGTTCTTTCCTATGATGATACACAGCACTCACAAACATTGAGGTAAATTAAAATAAAGAGGGTTTTGTCATTTGCCTGGTTTTCATAAAGTTTTTCCAGCTTCAGGCTGGAATTTCGGGTGTAAAAAAAGAATTAGGAAAAAAACAATCGCTGCCAAGAAGAATCAAAGCCCTGGTAAGTGAGATATTCATCTCAGGAATAGCAAGATAACAATCTTGGGAGTAGAAGACAGGTTCAAGCTGAGATCTATAAGGAGGACAAGCAGAGTCTTGAATGTGGTTATTCCAGTCGCAGAGAGTGCCCTGGCCAGCCTGCCATTGGCAACGTTGGAAAAAAAGGCTGCAATTCTCTTTTTCTGTGTGTGAAAATCTTAGAAAATTTTTTTTATTATTTATTTAACAGAAGATGCTCTGTAACCTCTCTTCTCCCTTCTGAGGGTCTGGCTACCCATGCTCAAGCAAGCCCAGTCCTAGAACAATATGACCATAAACTGAGACTAGATTGCTGGGAAATAGCTGAGTGTGAGAACGTTCTATGAGATAACTCCAGCAGGGCCCTCACCCCTGTGCTATGGAGGTGCACTTAAACTCAAGTCCTTGGGCCTTGCCTGAGTTCACGCAAGCTTGTGCCTGGCCCTCTACCTTGCTGATCCTGACTATAACACCCTAGCTTGATCTTGGATCTGCCTCCTCTCTATGTATTGGATCACTACACTCTTGGCCAGCCCTGGTTACCATCCCTGGACTTGACTGCTCCTTTTGTTCAGGTGCAGTGGGACTTTCCAAATTGGTGGTGAAAGCACTACCCTGCCTCCCTTGCTGTCACCCTCAGCTCCCACATCCTCTCCCCTTGCAGAGCAGCCCACACTTAAGCTTAGAGCCAAGCACCATGGGATCCTGGTCTTGAACCTGCCCAGAATCAGAGCTGGCCCCAGGCAGTTAAAACTCTTAGAAGGAGTAGGGGAGAGGCTGCAGACTTCTGGTGTGCTTTGGGCAATGACACAAGCTTGTAAAGTACATTCAAGTTTTCTAAGCCTTAAATGCCCCTTGAGACCAAACAAACAAAAAAAAAAACCCACCACAAAAAAAAAAAAAAACAAACCACTACTTCCTCCCAGCATTAACTATAATCTGCCATACAACTTTGCAGAAGTATAAAAAGTTTTCAGCACAAGTTTAATATGAAGCCATGGATACTGCAAGGTAATCCCTTCTCATTGGAGTTGCTCTGTAGCAATACTTTCCAATGCTTTCTTCTTTGCCACAAAGTAAATCACAAAGTAAATTAATTCTGCCCTAAACCCGCAACAGTTAAATTACCAAGTTAACTTTCTCTATTATCTAAGTTGCATTAATTATGTTTAGCTTAATGGAAGCAATTATTTAATTAGTACCAACTGCTGTTCACCTACATACTCCTGTAGAAACATTTTGGGTTACACACAGGCCAATTACCTGCTGAATTGCACAGCGCCTCATCACAAAACTATTAAAAGTGCAGCAGAAAACTCTGCAGACAGCACAAGGCTTTTGTTTTGAGAAAGCTGTGATGCCAGTGGAGTAAAACTGAGAGGGTTGATGCATACAGCTTTGAAACAGCTGCCCTTATATTTAATGAGTTTATCTGCTTTAAAAATCAGTAAAATATTTCCCACCTCCCCCACCAGCATTAATAACATGACTACTACTAATATGGGCATAGTACAGGACTGGATGATAATACTACTTTAGTGGGAGTTGACTACCCTCACACATGCACATATACTCAGAGACACCACTTTAACAAGTACACAACTAGATGGCATACACAAAAGACAGGAGGAAGAAAGCTAACCTAAGTGCCTCCCTTATCCTAAGCTTTGAACTTAAGATACTTCAGATACTCGCCTATAACTCCATAGCATCAATGTGAACCTAAGTGATTCACTCAAGCTTGTACTGCAGTGTGACTTTGGTCCTCGACTCCTAGCTTTCTGACTTTCTCACAAAATCATCTGGCCACCAGAAAGCAACACCTCCTGGAGAAGCAGCTTGGCTGCTCCCATAACAGTGTGTTCTCTTACCTCAGTAACAAGTGGTGTCTCAGTAACAAGTGGTGTCCCTCAAGGGTCAGTACTGGGTCCAGTCCTGTTCAATATATTCATCGATGATCTGGACAAAGGGATAGAGTGTACCATCAGCAAGTTTGCTGATGACACAAAACTGGGAGGAGTGGCTGACGCGCCAGAAGGCTGTGCTGCTTTACAGCGTGACCTGGATAGGCTGGAGAGTTGGGCAGAGAGAAACTTAATGAAATTCAACAAGGGTAAATGTAGGGTACTGCATCTGGGGAGGAATAACCCCATGCATCAGTACAGGTTGGGGGCCGACCTCCTGGAGAGCAGCTCTGTGGAAAGGGACCTGGGAGTCCTGGTGGACAACAGGATGACCATGAGCCAGCAATGTGCCCTGGCGGCCAAGAGGGCCAATGGCATCCTGGGGTGCATCAAAAGGAGTGTGGCCAGCAGGTCGAGGGAGGTCATCCTCCCCCTCTACTCTGCCCTGGTGAGGCCGCATCTGGAATACTGCGTCCAGTTCTGGGCTCCCCAGTTCAAGAAGGACAGGGATCTGCTGGAGAGGGTCCAGCAAAGGGCTACAAAGATGATTAGGGGATTGGAACATCTTTCATATGAGGAGAGGCTGAGGGATTTGGGTCTCTTTAGTCTAGAGAAAAGAAGATTGAGGGGGGATCTTCTTAATGCTTTCAAATACTTGAAGGGAGGATGCCAGGGGGATGTGAGCAGTCTTTTTTCAGTGGTGCCCATTGATAGGACGAGGGGTAACGGGCACAAGCTTGAACATAGGAAGTTCCATCTTAACATGAGGAGGAACTTCTTTACTTTGAGGGTAGTGGAGCACTGGAACAGGCTGCCCAGAGAGGTTGTGGAGTCTCCCGCTTTGGAGACATTCAAAACCTGCCTGGACGCTGTCCTGTGCAACTTGTTGTAGGTGACCCTGCTCTGGCGGGGGGGGGGTTGGACTAGATGATCTCCAGAGGTCCCTTCCAACCCTGACTATTCTGTGATTCTGTGACCTGTACACACACACCCCCACTGATCTTCTCCTGACCAGCCAAAGACAATCAGATGGCATGGGTCAATCACCAGACACCACTGAGGAGGAGTTGGACCATTTCCCTAATAAACAGAGAGAACTCAGCTTGAGGTGCCATTGTATGTAACTAGACGGAGAGCACGGATGGTGCACTGCCAGCCTGAGAGGAAGTCTGAGTCCCAGCCCTGGAGGTCTGGAGAGTCTCCAGAGCACAGACATGAGAGCCAGGGACACCTAAACTGTGGCACTGTTTTCCATGAAGGAGGGCTACAGAAACACTTAATTTCAGAGGGAAGGGAGGAATACAGAGATATTGATAGGCCTGTAAAGCGCTGAAGGCTACAGCAAGGCTGGCACAACTCCCTGCCTCAGGGCAACCAGAAACAGAGAGTGACTGGGGAATGGGAGGTCTCCAGGGTGCATGGAAGAGCCAGAAGCACTGGTAATCCATACCTAACCAACCTAGCAGGTCACTGAAAGGGGAATGTTAGTTAATGTTGGCCTGGGAATCACTTACTGAGCAATCCTGAGGGTAATGAGATCTTATCTATACAGACACTGAAGACAGTCAACTGAAGTTAATGAATTTTATTAGGGAATTACTTTCATTAATTCCTTTAAAAAGAGATTTGTCCTATGCTGTGTAGACAACCATGCCTGGGAGGTTTGTGTAGGCAGATACCGTTTAAAGACACCCTCTTGCAAAACACCTACCTCATATGAGGGACAGAGAGGACAAAGAAAAGCTGAGACATTATCTGGCTGGAATTCAAATTGTCAGGAAACAGAATGGCCACTCTTAGTAATCATGTAGAATTGCTCAAAAATACATACTTCAAATGAGCTATTGGCCATGTGAAGATTCCCGCAAAAAGACCAAGATATTTATCAAACTTCTCTGTTGACCTTCAGAGAACTTATAACCAGATCACAAGACACAACATTTGCTTATTTACAAGCAGAACAAATTCACGTGTTGCTGGTGCTCCCACCACCTTCCTACAAGGATGGATCACAGCATATAACGTACAGAGCTGCAACGGGCCTCCTGGGTGACTTCAGAAATCAACGACAAGTGAACCCAGCCCTCAGTTTTTAGAGGGCCGCATGTCAGCCAAGGACAAAGTGGAAAGGGACTGCCAAAGTTCAAAAATCAATTCATACAACTTGCTTTGCAAAGCAACTCCTTACTCCTCACTGTTAACTTCTCATTAGCACTTAGTCTTTGCTTTCTGGGAGCGCATGGTTGTTTTGCATTGTACATGGGCTGAGCACAAAGCTAAAAAAGTCTCAGCCCCTAAGGGTCCATGGCCTGATGAGATGACAACACTGGTGGAGTCCCCAGACTGAGGAAGCACTAGATAATGGGGGAGAGGATGAGCATCCTGATGACAAACATCAGAAGTACCAGTCACTGGCCCTCCAGACTTGAGCCAACTAATCCACAGTAGGGACACCAACAGGCTGCCTCTCCTTCCTTTTCTCCTCTTCCCCCTGATTAAAATCATTTCTAGGAATTCACTGGCCTCCAAGTGTTTATTTTAAACAGCAACTTCTTTACATTCCTACTAAAAATACAGAAATATACAAAGCTTAAGTGTCATTCTGCACAGAGGATGCTGAAAAATTAAAAACCTTTTTCTTCATCACTGTGAACCCAAAATATTGTCACACCAAGTGTGGTTCTAAAGACACAGACAAGATAAGTTGAATAACATACTCTCCTGGAGTGTAACACTCTAACAAAATACAGATATATCTGACCTTCAGTTAATTGACTAACAAATCATTGAAGATCTGGGAAACGAATGCCAGAATGAGGAAATTTCTTCTCTCATTTCCTATCACCTTCACCAGTGCATCTTCCAACAGTCCCAGGGTTGCATTTTACAGGATACTAAAAAAGGAAAGGCAGCCACTTGAAATTTATGAGGAGCCAAGGAAACCTACTGAGTGCCACCTTTCTCGTTTCATTCCTTATGCCACTGTTGGGTTCACAGCCTGCTCCCTCAATAACAGCCCTATGTATCCTGCATTCATACCTCTGTCCCTGTCTGCTAGTTTTTAATACCACTTACCAACGTTTATTTCTTCTCAGCTGCCTTTCTCCCTCCAGGGTTCTCTCTACAGCCCTAAGTGAACGCAGGAAAATACATATTCTACCATTTCTGTTTATATTCCCAGGTCCTTAGGATAAGGCACTGCACTCATCTTTCCTCAGGCTGAAGAGAACCAAGTGGGACACTCTCCATTACAGGCTAAAAAGGTTGCTATTTAAACTTGGATGCTTACAGTAATAGACGTGACTTGCTGGTACCACCAAAGGCTCAGGAACAGAAAATGTAAGGTTAGTCAAAGCCAAGTTTTTCCTACACAGGAGTGCTGTACACAAGAATCAGACCAGAAGGGTTGTTTTTTAAGAGATAATGACAGTATAAAGATGCAAAAACGTTTTTTCCTGGCAGGTTTTTGTTTCTCATTTCCTGGATTTTCTGTGTATGTTCTAAGGCATTTAAATCTAGCTGTTGGAGCCTCAACAGCACAAAGGTACCTAATACAATATTCCTACTAAACTCCTCTAAAAAATGCCTCAAAGCCATTTGCCTGAATGAAGAAGCAGAAATATTTACCATCAGGTGGCCTTCTCAGCTACAGAAATTTGCACCACAAGCATCAGTACTCTAGTGCTATTTGCAAAAGGTAAGTCTGCCGGGGCTGAAAATAATATTCAGGAGCAATAAAAACTACTGACTGTAGCTTGTAGTGAAGGCAAACTTTTCAGAGAACAACTTCTAGCCATGGTTGAGATGCCACTTCCTGTATGGAACCAGTCAACACTCTGTTAACAGCTGAGAGGGTCTGAGAGACCCATCTTTTACAGATATTTCACCCTTGCTGTCCTTCAAAGCAGGGGGAAAAGATGTAGCAAAAGTGGATTGAAAAGTAAGATGCCTAACCAAAACGAAACTGAAACTCAAGAGGTGATCACTGGACTTCCTAACATAACCGGGACTCGGGACTCTCTGCTATGTGTCTCATATATAAGGTAATACAAAGACATAGGTAGATGAAGCAGCGTATAAATCTAAGTAGAGGAGTACGCAAAACTTGTTCCAAGACACTTTCTAACCAAGAGACTAACCTAGACTGGGGTTATGTGACTTGTTTCTATTAAGAAGAGAAAGTAAGGACAGATATGGCATTTCCTGGATAATATTTATTCACAAAATAATACTTAGAAAATCTTATTTCCTCAAATAAAGAAAAAAATGATCAGCAAGAGACAGTTGCTTGGATTCTATCTCAGTTCCAAAGTCAGTTCTTGTCAACCTGCCCTATATACAGAAGTTTTTTGTCAGCTTTTTCTGGACCCTTGCTACAAGTAATTCCCTGACTGCCCATAGGCCTTCTTGTCAGCACTAGCTTCAGAGATACTTCTCATATTTTTCCTCCCTCTGACAAATTTGAAATATTTCAAATACTCATTCCAGCCACAGATCTCAGATTCCAGCTGGCCTTGCATAATGAGGTGTTGGTGTTGCATAAGGCCAGTTCTGCAGTGTTCAGCACACCACCATGATGCCATACGAAATGCACTTAAACTACTGCAGTAAAGCACATTGAGTCTAGTTTTAATACAAAGGGGGAAAACTGCCAAGTTCCTAAGTAGGTCTCTAATAATAGCAAGATATAAAATTAAACCTCAGGAAAGATGCAGATTATGATCCTGGCCTTTAATGTTACAAACAGTGCTAAAATACTGTGTATCTTCCAAGTATAAAGTCACTCAAGTATTTAACAGCACTTGAAGAACAGTAAGCTGTATTTTGTTAGAAAAGAATAACATCTTTAATTAAGCTTTTAAAAAGTGACCAGAATTTTACAGAGGTAGATTCCTAGCACTACTTGAAATAAAGATCTTTTACATAATTTCATGTTATACATCATTAAGCTGAAACATTCAAAACCAAGGTAGAGAACAAAGCGCAGAGAGATTAAGTCATGTGCCCAAGGTCACCTGAAATTTTTTCAGAGAGGCAAGAGGAGAAACTAATTTTTGACAAAACTCTGTGCACTGACAAGAAAGACAATCTTTCCTCCAACACCGTACCTTGGGGTGATTAAGATCATATGTAGTTACAAATATGTATTAATGTAAAAGCTACATTCCTCCCTGAAAAAATGCAAGCAGGTACTTTCCTGACTTACCCAAGCAAACTATATACTATAGGAAAAAGTGGGTGTGCATAAATCAGAACGGAGTCAGTTTAGTGCTAAGGCTGTGCTCTGTCCCTAAAACAGCATGCTATCTTGGGTGGAATAAATGTCCCCATTATATTTATAATGAAGCTAATCAATTTGGGGATTGTAAAATAACCTTGTCCAGAATTTTGATGAATCACATTACATGTCTTCCAAGGACTCTATTGTTAAGGATGCATTTTTTACAGGAATTTCAATAATTAATCCTGTTTGGAGGTAGTTTTATTTCTGTGTGGCTTATCCTTTGACGATCTAATTTACATTTATAATGATCTATTCCCTCATGAATTAATTGCTTATGTTATTTTCTCTATTAATCAGACATCAACATTTGCATTACAGATGACTGTTATTTTCATACTACTAAATCTGGCAGCATGGAACTAAAGATAAATACTTTCCTCAGTTCTAGGGGTGAATTAGTGTCTCAGTCCTTTTAAACAAAGACATTATTAGGATCTCACCCCCCCTTTGAAGTAGGCTGGTGGTTCTGTGGTATTATCCGCACATATTTATTATGTCTAAGAACTTACTATTTTTCTGCAAACTGTAAATGTGCAAATATTTAGTTCACCCATTGCTGTCAAATAAGCCCTGAGCAAATGGCAGAGAGTTATGAATCTTAGGCTATCACAGATGTCTTTCCTAGATCCCCCACATACCTTTAGAAGAGTTTCACCCTTCCCAGCTACTCACTGCAACTCCTTCCTGGATGCTACCACCCACAGTGCTACCTAAAAAGCTGGTTTTGTCAAAACTGCTTACTTGTATTTAGGAAAAATAATTTATCAGTGCTAGCATAAAACAGTATAAATTGTTGACCTGAGATAGGCAACCTGATTGTGCCTGAAGCAGATAAGGGAGTACTCACACTGGTCCACAGACCAGGGAAGCAGTAACCTTTGGCAGGTGGCTGTGGACACTCACCTCCTTCCTGGCACAGCTGGGTCCAAAGGAGCACACCTGGACTGCGCAGGCTTCTCGGTCCACACCCCTGCTCTCAGATGGGTGGCATTACGTCTAGCCCTGATGGGTTGCTCACGATCCTTTCCCCAGATGAGACTCAAACATGCAGGCCAACAGCAAGAGGAGGAAGAGCCCGGTTACCCCAATCCCCACACTTTGCTGCTGCATCCTCACCTGCTTGTAGAGAATGGGAAGCAATGGCAGCTCCAATGATGGAGCCTCTCCCTGGGCTGCTACTCTGACATGGAGGTTTGGGCATTGTACCAGTATATTTGTTCTTTGCACAGGAGCTATGGAGCTCTTCACAAATCCCTTACACTCTCATATAGAAGCACAGTCAAGGCCATACTACATCAGACTATTAAGAGACATGTTGCTTCTGCCTAGAAGCATCCCTGCCCCCTCTGGGTCAGCAGTTTCAACAACAGACTTGGTATCCTCTGAGTAAACACTTGCTAAGCCCTGCCACTTTTTTACAATGGCAGAGAACAAATTGGACATGTAAAATACTTACACTAGGGTCTGAAGCATAAACACATGGTGCTTCACAAGCAAATGCAGTGGAAGCCATACTTTTTATAGCACGAGGGAAAATTCCCATAGGACCTGTCACGTACATCTGAAACTCCCCAGCTGTGGGCTTTCTCTTCTCCTCCGTGTTCTTTAACCAGCACTACAACTGCTGCCTTGAAATCTGTCAAGGAGGAAGCAGTTCTGTGCTTGTCACAAGAGGTTTCCAAGCCATTTCTTTCATTCTGGGATGGTTAGCATTTCCTCCATGCAATTCCAGCCAGACAGGGGTCTATAAATACCTTCTCCGCCACTCCTACACAGGAATCTTTTCCCTACCACATCAAAGAAAAAAATCCATTCTATCACATGGCACTCCACACTGCACTGTCTGCACAAGCAGAACTGTCAGTTGTGGAGTCCAAGAACAAGTGGCTCTTGAGGCGATACCTGGAACCTGCACAGCAACAACGTCAGACTGTCTTACAAGGAAAGACAAATTGAAGGAGGCCTGTTAAAGTGATGAACCTGTTTCGTTCCTTACCCAACTCCTGCCCTAGGAGGCAGGAGTTCAATTCCCAAACAACATTATTTTCTTCTGCAGACAAAGAGTGCTGCTCATGGTGTAAAGTACTTTTTAGGCAGGTAAATATCTCAAGGTGGTCCTCAGTGAGAACACCTTCAAATCAACCACCTCAGCATAAGGCATCTGCCGCAAGACATGAAGTACTAAAGTACTGGCTGATAGAGCCTCAACTCGGGAATAACTGGGAAAGTGACTTCAATCATAATTCAATAATTCAATCGTTCATGGAATGCCCTCATTTTCCAGCCCATGAATATGGTCCCTCCCTTGACTTCATGGTCTGGTTAGTAAAGCTCAGCAACTCTATTCATTTTGGACACAAATAATACTTTCACATCTGCTTGTAGATGTTGAGCAGAAGGCTGCTCATTTCACAGTATAAAGCCTTTCATACATATCTCATTCCTTATAGCATATTGTTGGATTCTATCATTCCCATATTGTATCAGTTCTTCCCCATCTCCTCATATCGTTTAAATTACACTGTTGGGTCTTGCATCATATTCCTGGGGTCATTAAGTACCTGAACTGTAAACATCCTTATTCTCTGCCACAAGAGATCAGGGAGAAAATTGTGCAAGGCAGGTCATAGTAGCCCCCTCTAACAAGAAATGAAAGCCTGGACTTGTGCGCAGCTCCAGAACTTGTGCTGTTGAGCTGCCATAATGACATACTACATCCCATTAATCTGCAATTACACACTGACAGGGACTGTCAATCTAATACCATATCCATTGAGCAGAACTAAATGTACCATTTCTGTCCCCAACACTGTTCCTATGACTAAAACTCTTCAAAATAAAGTTAAATGTGGGATTTAATGGAGCAGGGAAGAGTCCAAATTCTGAATTAAGAAGCAGAGAGGTTAGAGCATCTATAGCCTCACCACATCTGTGACTGTAAAGCCTGAGAAAACAAAATGACTCTGCAGGAATATGTGCAAGCACAGAAAACATCCACTAACATCCATAGTAAACTTGTAGTTCGTACTCACAAATCCCCCTGCTACAATCAACTTTCTGTTATCTACATGTGCTCACCACATCTGAGAGGTCATCCTCCTCAGTGCTATCCCGTCTGAAGTCCCCCTTGGTACCTATTACACCTGCCCTCAAAGCACACCACATTCCCTGATGGCTCATCTTGGCAAAACAAGAGAGGTCAACACTCTATCACACATCCACAGCTGAGAGACAACAGTGTTTTAACATCACTGGAGGCTTACAATGAGACATGAGCTACAGAACAGCACAGCGCAGTCGATGGAAACCAGGCTGAGGCTCCCCATCTCCTCCATTCAGAGTGCAGAAAGACATTCCCTTTACATGCTGTAGTGCCACTGAAGATACCGTCTGGTTGTTGCTGCCTTATGTCTGCTGGTGGAAGTATTCATGCAAGCGCTTCTGGGTCCACTTTGGGTAAAATCCATCAGGACAGATCAGACCAAAAGCGGCAAATTGTTTACAATGAACCGATAGATACAGCTTCCCACAGACTGCCCTGCTGTCAGACCCCTGTGGGATTGTCACCAGCCCTGAGAACCAGCGACATGTAGTGACAACCTAGCTGACACAGCTGGAGCCAGAAGGGGACATCTGGTAAGAGCTGGAGGCCTCATTCCAGGAAAACATGCCTGCTCAGGGGGAAGAGAAGGAGGTGCCCAAGTGCTGTTCTGAGTGGAAATTGTATCAACCAAGAGCACATAAATGCTGTCTTAAATGACACCATGAGGCTGCAAGCTCTCCCAGACTGTGGAGCTGCCCCAGGGCTGAACTCAGGCACAGCATCCAAACTAGTTCTCTATGTACCATGCAGCCAGTGGGAACAGACATCATCTGAGCACGAATTACCTACCCTAAAATAGGCACCCAAAATAGCTGGACCGAAGCACTTTCTGGCCTAGATGTTTTAAGTTTAAACAGCTAGAGACAGAGGAGATGAATTCCACTTCGATGAACTGAGCCCTGCCATGATGGGATTCAGCACTCAGGGCTGCAGAAAAATATCTACATCCACTGAGTGACTTAAGGTTTCTTTCCCAAAACTGATGTATTACAACATTCAATTTCAGTGCAACTCAACAACTTGCATAGCTGTTTATATTTTGAAAGTATTAAAGAATTTTAAAACACCAAACAAAATAAAGACCCACAAACACACAAACAACCACAATGTTCTTTAGAACATGTTGCTTCTGCAGCATTACAAAGCACAGCAGCCACTCCAGAAGAGCATAGGAACACCTAACCATTGTAAATGCTGTTTTTGAAAACTGTCTCCTGCCCTTCCTGCTGTCATACAGCTGGTAACTCTGGGCTCCCACACCCAGGGAAGAATTAAGCAAAAACTGTTTCCTGTGATAGGTCTGTCACTTTGTTGATGGCACAAACACGGCTACGGGCAAAATTAATCCCAGTAAATGAGTTTGCTTAATCCACCTGGTTATTTAAACAACCATGTTCCTTTTCTCTTTTAATCAGCTCTAAATCTTAAGACTTTTGGGGGTTTTTTTACCCTCAGTATTCAAAGAAAGAACATAAATGCGAGGTGTTTAGGGCTTACAAAAAGCACCTGCAATACTTGGCAACCAAAGTTCACACACTTGGGATGCTTGGCAATACCTGCAATACTTGGCAATACCTGCAATACTTGGCAACCAAAGTTCACACACTTGGGATGCTTGCAACTGTCTGCTCACTTCAAGTGTGGTAGTCAGAGTTCAGCATCTACCAAACCCGTAACAACTAGGGAACAACCAGACATACGATGCTGCCAGGCACAGGCATCCAAGCCTGTGGAATCCCAATTTAGCAGCTATTCAAGTCTGAATCAGGGTGNTTTTTTTTTTTTTTTTTTTTTTTTTTTTTTTTGAGGTGGGGGTGGGGGCAGTCACAACAATCAGGTCTGGGAAGAACTGGACAACTTCCATGAGGGAACATTGTCTGCAGGACCAGGCACCTACCTGCAAGGAGGGACTTGTTAAAGAATGGGAGACGGTGCTGCCAAGCGCGTAAGGACCACGGCAGCACAGACATCCAGCTGCCCTGTAGGTGCTTCGTCTTACACCACACCTACCCAAGACTTGATGTCTAATCCAAAGTCTGTTCACTTGTAAGCTCTTTTGTCCATCTGCATCGTGTGGAGGGACCCTCTATCCCCCTCCAAACTGACTCCACAGCTATGCTGACTGCCAGCAGTCTCACCACAGCAATTTCTGCTCCCCACTTACACAGCGTTAAGGCCACCTACATCCTTGACCAGCCTTTTTTGGAGTAGTTTGACAAAAGACATGCACATCTCCACTTATTTGTTTTTTGTTATAAAAGGAAAGTAAAGATGTTAGATCAAAAGTCCTTGATACTCCTTCTGCAACAGATTGCTAACTCTCTATGAAATCACACAGCCATTAGCCAGTAACACAGAACATCAAGGAAACCAACACCATTTGCTTGGTCTCCAGGAAAGGCAATGCTTATAAAGTGTTAAAAGGCAAAATATTTTATTTCTATATATACATACATATTAAGGTTACTTTTATATAACAAGTTCCCTGACTTTTATGTCCTTAAAGAACAAAGCTAGCTAAAGCATAGAAAATAAGGATGTGCAGCCCAAAGAGATTTAACTTCTTCCCTACTCATACCAACTATCTACTTTCATAGATGTAATTTCATTTCATTTTCATTTTTGTCTCACAAGAAAACCAGATCTGTAACGTTTGGCTTCCAAGAAGGTTCTAAGCCATTCGGGTCTTCCTAGGTCTTGTAGTCATGGTCAACCATCCCAAGAGGGTGAGTGGCATAGAAATCTGCTAGAAGGAAATTCAAAAGGGATGTTGTCTGATACGAAAGATATTTTAAAATATCTTTTTTAAAAAAATCATAATTAAAAAAATACATGATGACCATTAGTCTTACTGGAAGCCTATGGAACACATTTTCCTACATATGAACCTTAATACTGGAAACTTTAAACTACCTAATTTACCAGGTAAAATCACCTATATAGGAATGTGATTTCCAGTAATGGAAAGGAACTGTTAAAATAGCAGAAAGGGCACATTGAGAACCATTCAAGCTAAAGATGGGCAAAATGCAAACTGAAGAAAAGCTGAATAATTTATTACAAAGAGTAATTAACCACTACCACAAATTAATAAACCGCACAGCAATTTGTCTGTCACTTCAAATCCTCAACAAAAGTAGTATGGCTTCTGACAACATACTCCAGCAGAAAGCAAAAATTCAGGGCTAGACATGGAAACAGTTGAATGAGGGTCTTCAGCCCAAGTTAACCAGGAAGCCTACGCAATCATAACACTTTCTCCTGGAAATCTATTAAGCCTGCTTGTATTTATTAGGTGATAGAGACAGCCTGCTTCTACTGAGAGAAGCAAATCCTGCCAAATATAAATCAGCACATTATTATCAGGACAACTGAGCTGTTCTGACACACAGAAAATAAGGAACCAGCCTACAATGGCCCTGATTTATATTCCACAAACAAAACCAAAGGCCACACAACTCCTAGCACAATGTCGTACTGTATGCACTAGCAACAAGGACACAGACAGCTAAATAAACATTTATTATTTTAAAAATAACAGACTGCACTAATTGTGTGCATATTTGCAAAATCAATATAATTCACCAGAAAAAAAAAATGCTGTATTTGGATGTGGATCATGCACATGGTTACTTTCTTCTGACAGCAGGGTCACAGCAAGGCATGGTAGGAAGTAGAGAGACCATGGCTGATATAATCACGTAGCAGCATTGCCAGCTCTCACAAATAAATCATAGATCACAGCATTTAGCACTTGCAGGATACTGCAAGAGTCCTTGATGTGAAGTGAGTGACTCCTCCAGCGGTATTATTTTCGGGCCTGCTAGTTCAAGCAGAGTTACGTGTAGAACCCTGAAGCATAATACTCCCCAATTATCTGATTTGGGGATTCTTTTTCTCCACAAGGCACTGACAAAGACCTTTTCCTCCATCTTATGACACACCTGTGGCCCACCACATTCAAGGTCTGTCATTTCTTGTTCTGCAACTTCTGTACTGTTCTCAGTTTTCCTCCAGCATTATTTTTTATTCCACATACCAAAGCGCTATATACAGGAGAAAAAGTGCAAAGGCAGGAAAGGAAAAACTCGAGATCATAAGGAAGGCGAATGGCTCTTACTTTAGTGGTGAAGAAGGAATAAGGGAGGAGTCACTGTTTTGGCACACAGAGAATTCTATGAAGGTGATTACAATTTTATGTGTACTCACAATCACATTGTTGACCTTCCCCTCCTGCAAACACAGCATAAAAATCAAGAGAAATTCAATTAAAGATAAATTTGCTTGGTCTTTTAAGAATTTTTATCTTTTTTTTAAAGAATCTCATTATGTAGTTTGATTTTATCTCGAGATCAGCAATGTTGTATGAAGCCCAACTCCCATCTCCGAGTAGCCAAGGACAGCTTCTACCCTCCTTCATATCAAAGAGGGTATCTTACCAAAATATCTGGCTGAGAGATGCAGCCCTTCCAATTGCAACTAAGCCAGCAAGCTCCTCTCTCCTATTTGCAAGCACAAAAGACTACAAGTCTTCCAGTTATATCCAGCATAAGACCTTTGCAAGAAATACAATGTTTGCACGTACATGGTAGAATACCATAAGGAAAGCTCAGCAGATACAGACATTGTTGGTAGTATTTTGCATTAGCTGTGAGGAGGGGAAGAAGGGTGAAGGGGCAGGCTGCTTTCATTAAAAACCCTCTGAGGATGCTGGACAACCAGGTGAAGTTGTGAAGCCAGCACTGAGCCTCAAATCGCTGCAGTTGCTCGTTTAAATGAGTCAGCTTAGCTACAGCTGCAGCTTACAGCTGCAATACAGAACAGTGTACAACTGTGAGACCTGCTTAGTTTGATATTAAACCTCTTGCCTGCTGTGGTGGGTTAGCCCTGGCTAAAAGCCAAGCACCCACCCAGGTGCTCGCTCGCTCTCTCCCCTCTCAGCAGGACTTGGAGAAAATAGTAAGAATAGGAACAAGAAAGCCTGTGGGTTGAGCTAAAGACAGGGACATCACTTATCAATTACGGTTGCAGGCAAAACAGACGTGACTTGAAGAAAATTACTTAATTTATTGCCAAGTAAAATAGATTCAGGTAGTGAGAAACAAAAAGACAAACATTAAACCACCACCTTTTCTCTCCCAGGCTCAACTTCACTCCTTTTCTCCAAACTCTACCCCCCACCCCAAGCAGCAAAGAGGGATGGGGGCTATGGTCATAGAATACTTTGGGTTGGAAGGGACCTTTAAGGGTCATCTAGTCAAACCCCCCTGCAATAAGCAGGGACATCTTCAACTACAGCAGGTTGCTCAGAGCCCCGTTCAGACTCACCCTGAAAGTTTCCAGGAATGGGGCATCTACCACCTCTAGGCAACCTGTTTCAGTGTTTCATCACCCTCATCATAAAACATTTCCTCCTTGTATCTAGTCCAAATCTATGCCCTTTTAGTTTAAAACCATTATCCCTTGTCCCATCTTTACAGGCCCTACCAAAAAGTCTGTCCCCGTCATTCTTCTGGCCCCCCTTAAAGTACCAAAACCTGTATTAGCCTCTCCTTGTCCCAGCTAAGCAACCTCAACTCTCTCAGCCTGTCCTCACAGGGAAGGTATTCCATCCCTCTGATCATCTTCATGGCCCTCCTCTTGACCCACTCCAACAGGTTGAAGTTCATATCTTTCTGTGCTGAGGACTGCAGAGCTGGACACAGTACTCCAAGTGGGGTCTCACCAGAGCAGAGTAGAGGGGCAGAATCACCTCGTTCAACCTGCTGGCCACACTTCTTTTGATGCAGCCCAGGATACAGTTGGCCACCTGGGCTGCAAGCGTACACTATTGGCTCATGTCCAGCTTTTCATCCACCAGTACTGCCAAGTCCTTCTTGGCAAGGCTGCTCTCAATCCCTTCATCCCCCAGCCTGTATTGATACCAGGGGTTGCCCTGACCAAGGTGCAGAACCTTACACTTGCTCTTGTTGAACCTCATGAGGTTCACATGTGCCCACTTGAGCTTGTCCAGGTCACTCCAATGGTATTTCACCCCTCAGGTGTGTCAACTGCACCACTCAGCTCGGTCTCATCTGCAAATTTGCTGGGGGTGTGCTCAATCCCACTGTCTGTGTTATTGATGAAGATATATGGTCAGTACGTAACAATTCCTCTCTGCTCCTTCTTTCTTCTCGCACCTTTGCTCTGCTCCAGTGTGGGCTCTCCACAGCAGCAGTTCCTTTGGGAACGCTCATCTGCTCCTGTGTGGGTCTTCCATAAGCTGTGAGTAATACCTGCTCCACCATGAAGCACGACCTCCTCCTCCTTCTTCCCTGACCTCAGTGCTCCTCCCTCTGTTGTTTCTCACTCTTTTTTCCCCTTCTCCTCTGCCTGTGAAGTGTTTCTTGCCCTTTCTTAAATATGTTTTAACAGAGGCACCACCAACATAGTTGATGGGCTCAGCTTCAGTGTGCAAGTGCTCCCCTGAACATCTCTGGGGAGTAAATTTGATAATCTCAAAGCAACATAAAATAGACAAGGAAAAAGCACTCTAAATGATTTCAAAACATTAAGAGTGTTTTCCTTAAAAAAAAAACAAGCAAAAACTAAACAAAAAGCTACACTTCACGGTTTTTAAACTTCAAGCAAATTAGTTTTGCCACTGTCCGTAATCAGAATGTGGTAAGTATAAAGTGTTGGCTGCCAAAAGGGATTTAAAATAAGCAAAAATAAATTAGAACCGTATTTTTCATATCAGGTACACATCCTGCCAGAGGACTACAACTGTTCAATTGGCCCAGACCAGATAGCAAACATACGGTCCCTGGGACGCACACCATTGTCAAGCCAACACAAAACACCAGTGCTAACCAAGAACCCAACAACACAAAGAGAAAGAAACAGCAGTGGCAGCAACCAAAACCTAAAAAAAAAAAGTAAAAACCATACGGAAGCCAAAATGCTGAACACTCTCATTCATTGTTAAAAACTGCCAAGAACTCTCAGAATTCTTTTTCCTAAGCATTTTTAATTAAGTTCTTATTTGAAAAAATGTTCCTATGCTCCACCCAGTCCTCCTCCCCATGGGAACAATGTCCACAGCACAAGATGTAATAGCTGCAGAGAGACAGTCTTTACAGAAAGAAAACACCAGGCATAAAATCTAGGCCAGTGCTTTCCCCCCGCCCCAAAAAGGATAGTCTCCCCAGAAAACCCACTTCTCTCCTAACTGCAAGGCTACAGCTGTTCCAGTTACAACCCATCACTGCATCTCAAAGAAGCAGAACCTTAACGAAAATCCAAAGCAAGACTCTCTTCAAACTCACTCCATCTTTGCTTGCTTAAGTGCCCTCTAATCCCCATCCATGCTCAAAGGTTCCAAGCTGTGTAGGTGAGCCCTGCAGAGGTGGTACAAAGCTCACTCAACATGATCTTACGACAGAGCCACCATTAATGGAAGGGCTATCTAGAGAAAAAGCCCAACACCAGCGAGTTTGTACTTTATATGCTCTTCCACTATCAGACATCATGAGTGAAATGACAAATGATATATGCAGAATACTGTATTTAAACGCTTTTCCTCTGCCTGGTCCTTATCTTCCTTTTCTCAGCACACAGAATAATTCATCAGAGTGCAATCCTGAGAGGTTTTGATGCCAACATTTTAGTTTATAGTAAAACCTCAGCAGTTTTGGCAAGTACTTGTATGTGTGGACAAATAGACCATGTCAGGAAGAGCCTAAGGCCCTGACTCAGCAAAGCATGCAAGAGAACACTTAGCACCTCCCAGTAAAGAAGCTGAGCAATCTCCTACTTAGGGATTTAGTATAGGACTTGGATATCTGTGCTTCAAAAACCCTGTCTGGCTAGGGGCAAGCCACTCTGTCTCTCTCATGTCTTAACTCCCTATCTGTAAGATGGAGACACTGATCTCTTCTCCTGTACTAGGCTGTTGTCATAACATATTGGAGACTGGACAGTACTTAGACACTATAGTTAAAGGGGCCATGTTAGTACTTAGGAGAGACAGATTCAGCAAACCCTTGGGGGAGAGAAAGAAGGCATGTCTTTTAAGCACCTAAAAAGATTAAAGAGCACGAAGCCTGACTAGAAGCCAAAGGGAACCGCACTCTTAAATCATTTAAGCACTTCTGAAAACCATTCCTTGATTCAAAGGTTTAAGCACCGTTTGTCTAGCACTGTAAAGAAGAAACGGTACCAAAGAGCAATGGACCTGCTACAATTTAGCACCGCCTAGACATCTGCAGCAAACATACTTTTTGTGCAAGGACGACAACAATTTGGTGAACAAGCAAATGCCATCAGTGCAGAAGGATGATGAGGGCACAAGAGAGAGGTATTTTAAGAATCCTACCCATCCCTCTTTTTCTTAGCATAATCCTAAGAGTTTACTGTCAAATGTTAAAACCCTGAGCCCCAAGATATTCAGTCAATAAACATGACTGAAGATCGGAATTCAGTCCTGTGAAATAAATAAAAACTACTACCCTGTTTGCATTTAGCAGATCAGGCCTATAACTCTGTGATGTTCAATTAACCAACAGCTTTGAAAAGGCATTAGCACCTTAAATAATCTGTGGCACTGCACACAGAACACCATTATTAATTTTCTTACTATGGTGCAAGCAAAAAAAAAAAAAAAAAACAAAAAAAAAACAAACACCACCAAAAAAACCCAAACCCATAAAGCTGATTTTATGGTCAGTAATTTTTTGGTCAAAGACAACAGCCTAAAAGCAGCTCTCCACAGCAGGTCCTGTCCATGACACCAGGAAAAGAATCCAAACATCTCACCTGTATTCATCAAACAGAAGGGATTGGGCTGCAAACTGCCTCCGAATTGTTTAAGCAGCATGAGCTGGGGCAATGATTCTGGAGTAACACTGAATCCCTGCTCTTTGGAGTGTGTTCTAGGTCCTCTCATATTCACAGAAGACACAAGGTCATTACAGTTCTTTTAGTTTGTGGATCTTTGGGGTCTGTTTGGTGCGTTTTTTCCTCCCCCAGCAAAATGCAGTCTTTTTAGCTCAAACCAGAGGCTCTCACTAACCACTGGAGTTCGAACTCTGGTGTCAGCCAAGTGGACGGTGATTCCCCGAGCAACAAGAAGCATGAACAGTCACAGGTCCTCAGAGCAGCTTGCTAACCCTGAAACCCAAAGATTTCTGTTTAAACGGAGGCATGGACAACGTGAGTGGTGACACAGTCCTCAAGACAAAGAAGAGCCAGGACAGAACAAAGCTAGATTATATTATAAAGATCTGATATACCAAGAGTGGCTCCTCCCCATAGCATCTCAAGCTGGGGAGGGAGGTAGGGATGGAATAAAAGTCTCTTCCTTCCACAGTTTTTATTTGACCTTTGGTAGATCCCAGCAGACATCTCTCCCATCTGCGCTGGATTCAGTGTGCCTTTTTCTGCCTCCAAGACAGCCAGGCAGACACAAAAGCAGAAGTCAAAACATCTGTCAGCCTCTGCTACCTACAGAAAAGAGTGGCTTTTTGCTTGAGAGACCACAACACGGCAAAAGCATTGGCAGGAGGCCTAGATCTGCCAGGCTCTGTAGCTGGCTGAATGAGAGGGACAGATCTGACAAGGGCAAACATTTCCAGGACACTAGCTGCTAGCACATGAACGGGCCTAGGGACAGAAACCAGTCGCCCAGGAATTGCATTGAGCAATAGGGGGACAACTCTGAAATGGAAAGATGAAGCTGCGGCAAGATGAAAGAGAGCAGGACGGCTGGAGCCATGCAGCACAAGACTGGCAGCATATCTGGGATTTAAAATTAGCCTTATGCTGATGTAACCAGCCACGACTGCATTTCAGTTCTCACACAAACACCCTGGATGCGCTTGGCCAAGGACAACCCCTGCTGTGGGCATGTAAATCAGGCAGCAGCACTGCCCCCACCTTCTCCTCCTGCCTGTCACCCTACAGCCATCAGCTCCTGCTGAAGGAGATACCCAGAAGCAAGAGTGTCCAGAGATGAGGCTAGGGAGGAGGAGAGGGCTGGCCAAGTATCTGCCTCATGCTCCTTTCTCCAGGGTACACTCTCACTCCTGACAAATAGGAAAATTCCCTACATGCCCTTCTCCATTCCTCTGACAGCCAAGATCGCAAGTCAATATTGTTTGAGTGGCACAAGCAGCCATTCAGGCCACAGTGCATTCAGTCTGAGTCCATGTCAGCTCTTGTACACAGAAAGCATTGCTAGTAAACAAAAAGAAGAATAAAAAGAAGATTGTCCCACATATGCAAGGAATAAAACATCGAGACAGCAAATTTCAGGCACCAATGCAACCCCTTCCCTCCCCTCTTCTCTCCTCCAGCCCTGTCCCTGTTGTACTTTCATGTGTACTATCACTGCAAACAAAAGATATATGCCAAGCTAATGAAATGTCTGGGCTGTGGTATGTGCATGTATAAATGAGGCAGCACGGTCCCTGTGTGCACAGAGTAACTGCAGGAAACACATTTCCAGACCTGTCAAGACTCATTTCTTTTAGAAGTAATAAAAGATAGCTAACTTATTTTTCCCCTTCAAGCAAGACAGAAAAAGAAAAAAAAAAAAGAAGAGAGACAGAAATGAAAATGTATTAATAACTAAAAGGTAAGGAAAAATTTCTGATGGGTGCCTCTTTACTATCATTATTAGTGTGATGGATGTGCTGGGAGACCCCAGCTGCTCATACAACCTGGTGCTGTACAAACAGAGGGCACAATGCAGTCCCCTCCCAGCAGTAAGACAGGAACAAACAAGAGAGAAAAGAAACATCCAGGGGGAAAGAGAGATCTGCCCGAGGCGTCACAACAGATGTGCAGCAGAGTCAGAGATCCTAGCCACCGGAAATCCAGATTTCCTATATATGCCTTGATGTTGCAGCTGTGAGATGCTCTGCTTTACCTGCAGTATCTCCATCAGCTGCCTGACCTCCTCCCAAGGCTGCCCAAGGTCCAGATAACACTGCAGAAGCTGAGAGATCAAACACCCAAGCCATGGTGAGGGACAGGGATGAACTCTGTGTCATAATGCACTCTATGTCCAGGTATGTTCCCCAATTTACCTGTAAAACCAAATGACTTGGCAGTCTGAACTATCATTTACAAGACCCATGCACCCTCTTCCTCAGTGCTCACTGGCCACCAAACATTTTGAGGGGGAGATACTTCCATAGAATCATTTAGGTTGGAAAAGACCATTAAGATCATCAAGTCCAACCTTACACTGTCAAGTCTACCACTAAACCTTATCGCTAAGCATGACATCTCAAGGGATCCCAGGGGATCTCAGAGAACTCTCCACAAGTACCTGAAAGGAGGTTGTAGAGAGATGGGGACTGACCTCTTCTCCCTAGTGACAAGTGATAGGACGAGAGGAAATGGGTTCAAGTTAAGCCAGGAGAGGTTTAGGTTGGATATTAGGAAAATTTTTTTCACTGAAAGGGTTATCCAGCATTGGAATAGGCTGCCCAGGGAGGTGGTGGATTCACCATCCCTGGAGGTATTTAAAAAAAGGGTAGATGTGGTACTTGGGGATATGGTTTAGAAGTGGTTTTGTCAGGTTAGGTTAATGGGTGGACTCGATGATCTTAAAGGTCCACTTCCAAACTTAACAATTCTATGATTCTATGAATTTCACAGGTTGGAAGGGAACTTCGGAGATCATCTAATCCAACCCCCCTGACGAAGCAGGTTCACCTAGAACAGGCTCAATGGGAACACATCCAGGCAGGTCTTGAATATCTCCAGAGAAGGAGACTCCACAACCTCTCTGGGCGGCCTCTTCCAGTGTGCTGCCACCCTCAAAGTAAATAAGTTTTTCCTCATGTTGAGATAGAATTTCCTGTGTTCCAGTTTGTACCTGTTGCCTCTTGTCTTGTCGCTGGGCACTGCTGAAGAAAGTCTGGCCCCATCCTCTTGACACCCGCCCTTTAGATATTTCTAAGCGTTGATGAGATCCCCTCAGCCTTCTCCAGGCTTAACAAACCCAGGTGTCAGCACTTACTTATAAGAGAGGTGCTCCATTCCCTTGATCATCTTCATAGCCCTCCACTGCACTGNCCAGGCAGGTCTTGAATATCTCCAGAGAAGGAGACTCCACAACCTCTCTGGGCGGCCTCTTCCAGTGTGCTGCCACCCTCAAAGTAAATAAGTTTTTCCTCATGTTGAGATAGAATTTCCTGTGTTCCAGTTTGTACCTGTTGCCTCTTGTCTTGTCGCTGGGCACTGCTGAAGAAAGTCTGGCCCCATCCTCTTGACACCCGCCCTTTAGATATTTCTAAGCGTTGATGAGATCCCCTCAGCCTTCTCCAGGCTTAACAAACCCAGGTGTCAGCACTTACTTATAAGAGAGGTGCTCCATTCCCTTGATCATCTTCATAGCCCTCCACTGCACTGTCTCCAGTAGATTCTTGTCTTCCTTGAACTGGGCAGCCCAGAACTGGACCCAGTACTCCAGATGTGGCTGCACCAGGGCAGAATAGAGGGGAAGGATGACCTCCCTCGACCTGCTGCCACACTCTTTTTAATGGACCCCACAGGATACCATTGGCCTTTGTGGCCACAAGGGCACATTGCTGCCTCATGGTCAACTTGTTGTCCACCAGGGCTCCCAGGTCCCTCTCTGCTGAGCTGCTTTCCAGCAGGTCAGCCCCTAACCTGTACCTTTGCATGGGCTTACTCCTCCCTAGATGCAGGACCCTAAGTGTCTTTTAAATACATCCAGGGATGGTGACTCAACCACTTCCCTGGGAAGCCTGTTTCAATGCTTGATAACCCTTCCAACGCTTGACAATGCTCTTTCAGTGAGGAAATTTTTCATAATATCCAACCTAAACCTCCCCTGGCACAACTTGAGGCCATTTCCTCTCATCCTATCACCTGTTACTTGGGAGAAGAGACCAACCCCCACCTCGCTACAACCTCCTTTCAGGTAGTTGTAGAGAGCAATAAAGCCTCCCCCAGCCTCCTTTTCTCCAGGCTAAACAACCCCAGTTCCCTCAGCTGCTCCTCATAAGACTCATGCTCTAGACCCTTCACCAGCTTCGTTGCTCTTCTCTGGACATGCTCCAGTACCTCAATGTTGCTCTTGTAGTGAGGGGCCCAAAACTGAACACAGTACTTGAGGTGAGGCCTCACCAGTGCCAAGTACAGTGGGACAATCCTTTCCCTAATCCTGCACACCACACTATTTCTGATATGAGCCAGGATGCTGTCGGCCTTCTTGGCCACCTGGGCACACTGCCAACTCATATTCAGCCAGCTGTCAACCAACACCCCCAGTCCTTTTCCACTGAGCAGCTTTCCAGCCACTCTTCCCCAAGCCTGCAGCATTACATGGGATTCTTGTGACCTAAGTGCAGGACCCGGCACTTGGCCTTGTTGAACCTCAGAAAACTGGCCTCAGCCAGTCCAGGTCCCGCTGGAAAGCCTTCCTGCCCTCAAGCAGATCAATACTCCCACCCAACTTGGTGTTGTCTGCAAACTTACTGAGGGTGCACTCAATCCCCTCGTCCGGATCATTGATAAAGATACTAAACAGAGTCCTGGGGAATACCACTTGTGACCGGCCACCAACTGGATTTAACTCCATTCACCACAACTCTTTGGGCCTGGCTATCCAGCCAGATTTTTACCCAGAAAACATTATACTTGTCCATAAATGATCTTAACAGGCAGTGAGCATCTCTAAACCCATTGGAAAGCACTGCAGTTTTCCAGTGTATCCTTCTGACATTTCAGGCTCCAGAAGACCCTCTCATCACTCATAAGTCCAACACTCCTGCTCTGCACTCTGCATGTGGTCAGAGCACACATGCCAGGGATAAGGAATGAGCTGTGACCACACCAGCTGCGCTTTGGCTTAGATAGAAACACTTCCTGACCTTCCAGTTCAAAGGGCTCAGGTCAGCATCTGCTCCACCACAAAGCAGTGGCACCCAGGACAATGAAGGTTTGAAAGACTGACATAATCAAGTCCAAGATACAAATGAACGGCCACATTGTGACTCCTTTTTCTTCTTTAGGGAATAGTCTGCACACAGAGACTTGCAAACCTCTAGCTAATACACACACTCATTTAGCACAAGCAATGCAGATTTGTTCCTTTTGTTCCAGACCTCCCAAGTTCAATCCCCAGGGACAGCCCTACTCAGAAGCAGAACTTACAAAGATCCCGTCCATCCATATTTTATGAAGATCAACTATCGACCAGAGCTGTGCAAAGAAGCAGTGAACTGGACAACAATTTCTTTCCTGAATTAATTTCACAGGGTCAATGGATTCTTTTTCAGTGCCTTGAAATGTTAGGTTGGAGATCTTGTTGGCTCTCTAATAACTTAGTAGACCACAGTACTTGTCAGATCCAGGCTTAAAGCAATGAAGAGCTAGGGTAGCCCCAGCACAAACTGATGAAGTCGGACAGTCCTGATCTGCAGAAGTGCCTACTCCCCATATCCTGGGTTACTCAGGCAGTGCTGCACACGCATTTCACTGTGGACTTACTAAAGTGACTTACAATTACATCCCTATGTATTGGGGATGCTCAGGGATTCACTCTCAGTATCGATCCAAGGATAAATATGGACCTGTGCACTGCCACTTGAAGCCTCTGATTTTAAATCCCAATGACCAGCAGACCCTCATGCTCCCTTTTAAGTCACCACTGACGCTGGCAGTTATTTTCTGAGATGCAGCCAAAAAGCCAGGACTAACCAGAATAGTAAACTGCATGCACACCACATATGAAGAGCCAAGAAAATAAATCCTGATGCAGGAAATCCCCTAGGATTCTTTTCAGTGCTAGGACTGAACACTAGGAAGCCACTTAGCAGTTTTCTGTTCCCTTGCTGGGGTTTTCCACAAGTTGCAGGGGACTGGTTTACAAAAAACTCCATATCTAACTTAAATGAGGAACACAACATAAGCATATTGGGAGTGGACAGACATACTTACTGGCTCAGATAAATGCTTTTTTCTTTGGATACCTCATCAGTTTCAATACCATTATCATCCTGTGCCCACCAAGTCAAGTAGTACCACTTTCCTCACCTCATTCCTAGCAAACTGAGGAACAGAGAGGCTATTTGACTTATTCAACACCATATAGGAAAACTTGAGACAACATAAAAATGTTAGACTGTTTTTTTGCATCACCAGCACTGCAATTGCTCCCCTGAGGCTGGTTTTTTCTGTTAAGTAACTCCCACAGAAGGGACACCCTGGTAGTAAAGCTCTATTTTAAGTAAGAAAGAAGATATATTTAAAGTGTGGTAGAAACACAGGATTTCCATCCAACTGATAAATTTCAGTGACAGGATGATGCTGTGCATTCTCCAACAGGAAGTCCTCAAAGGAGGTTTCTTCAAGGTTCCCATCACACCCCAGGAGTCTAACCCTGAAAGAACAGCAGGAACAAACAATACAGGTTTCAGTTCCCCCTCCACCTCACACATGCACTCACCCAGTCCCTCTCTCACACACAGATACCTTTACTTACTTTTCTTTGAACAAATACAAAAAAACAAACAGCCAACAATTAGTTATGCAACCCTTCCCAGGTCATGGCACAATACAGTCTGAAATCAGCTAATACCTGATTTCCCCTGTATAACATGAAACACTATGATTCTGTCTTCTTTTTACATCTGCTACACATTAGTGATGCAGGGGGGGAAGTGAAACAATAGGGAACAAGATGTTTTTGATTTATGTCAGCTGACAAGGATTCATTCCTGGAACACTGAAAGTAAAATTTTGCTAATAAGAATAAAGAACACAATCAAAGCTAAACAGTTTTCACCCACCTCTTACTCTTTCTCCTCCTTTTTCAATCTGCTGACTGCAGATTTAGGGAAATGACTGTTCTTACTTTTATCATTCCAGCAGTACATGGAGGACTCAGATGAGATCACAGGACCACCGCACAGCGTACAGGCAGGGCACAATGTTGGTACATCACTGGGAGAGGATGCAAAAGGATGCAAGAGAATGCAAGGTCCTGTGCTCTTGAGGAGCCCTCCTATCCTCAAGGTTGTGCTGCTTCACCAGAACTCCTTTCTTCTACTGCATAATTCACGTATGGGGTGGTTTGATTGTTTTTCCAGGCTATCATGCACACACTTTCCCACTATCTTCTGCACCGAGACCAAACTTTTCCTCTTCTGCCACCGTCCTCCAGTACTTCTCATTCGCCTTTCTCACCTTCTCCTCAGTTATTTCCTTATCTCCTATCTCTTCTGCTTAACTTTGATCCTACGCTGCTCTATGCATTCCAAATGGCCTCAAAAAGCTTGCCAATACTCTATCTTGTTGATGCTGCTTCTTCTGTGTAATAATGTGCATAATGCAATGTTTCTTTTAAGAATGATCAACAGGTCTAACATAACCAATTGTACAACATCTCTTGTTTTTCAAGAGTCTGATTTGCAAAATAGCTGAACTTCCACCACTCCAGCAGGTTTCCATGGGAGCTAGTAGGTGCTTAATGCTTCAGAAAAAAAAAACCTACATAAGCAAAGGCAGAGCCCAGCTTAATAGCTTCGTCGTGGCTAATTTCTGTCTGCATACTTGACTGGGAGTCAAAGCGCCTGTTCAATTTCTACCTTTGTCAATGACTGACTGATTCTGGGTAAGCACATGAACTTTTCTTCCTCAGTTTTGTCTGCAGAGCAGAAGTGATTGCATCTCTGTCACAAAATTGCCACAGATTTAACTCATCTGAGTTCACAGTGCTCTTTGAGGTCTTCAGATCAAGGGTGCTGGAAAGCACACAGCGCTACAGTTACAGAAGACATGCTCTTGCATGACCATGTGCTGAAGAGCAACCAATCATCAAGGAAAATGTTGCTTTCCTGACACTCCTGCCTTTAACATTTTCAACTTTGAACAGTCTTGTTCCCATTTCATTTCTGTCCTCTGCTTTCTCTCTCTTCCTGTTGGAAGCAAACACCTAGGCACAGCCTTTTCTGATGAGAGCAAAGAAAGAGTCCGTATTTCATAGTGACCTACTATCCCAGAGAACATTTACCAGCAAGCCAATCAACCAAGGAAATGCAGGAAAGCACTACTTGTGCCACTACTATCAGGGAAATAAGCACCAGTCTCCAACAGCCACAGGGGGGATAGCCCCAAGTACAAGTTAAACTACAGTTTCCACTGTACACATTAAATAGAAGAACATTCCTGCAAATCCTTATGTCTGAGACAAATTTTATGCCTGTGGGAAGATTCTGTAAGGCAACGAGACTACCCAGAAATTTAAAGTTACCACTATGCGTAACTGCCTTCCTTTCAGCTTTCATATTGCAGTATTTTGTATTTCTACAAGGCTGCTTTTTTCATATACATGCAGAGAAAACAAGACACAAACCAGGTTTGCCTGCTGGTCTCTGTACCTCACCCTCTGCAACCTGAAGAACAGCTTCCATCAACACGTACAAGTCCACATGCATGTCCCAGACATACTTCTGGCCTGAGAAGTGACACTGAGTATTTTCTACCTTGATTACACTCAGCACCTCCAATCAAGTTCAACATTATGTTCTGCTAGGCACAATACAGGCACACGCAGTAAGAGACGATGTCTGTACCTAGAAGCTTGTGAGAATCCTTCTAGTTTCTGTGAGGTAAAGCTTCAGCACGCTGGCAACTGAAAAGAAAGTTTTTCTTGTCTTGCCTGTGCATAAAGGATAGCCCGCAGTGCCCAGTGCTGACTGACCAACCCACTAACCTGGGTCACAACCCACCGGTCCATCTGTATGCAGAACCAAGCCCTAAACACATCAGGGCAAAAAGAAGGTAAAGGCAGAGGCTGAAACATTGAAAGGGGATGGAAAGAAATCAGAAAAAAAAATCCAAAACCCAAGCAGGTACAGAGCAAAGACTATCCTTGGGAAAGAATACTTGAAGAAAGACTATCTAAAAAAACACCTGAATCACACGACATGTTAAATGTTTGTTAGTATTCTGGTTGTTGGATTTAAAAAAAAAAAAAAAGATTGTCCACACTTCCTCCCAGCTGCCTTTTTGGGTAAGCTTTACCTGGGCTAGCTTCTGTGACTTCCTCCTTTTCTGCTGTTTATAACAGCAGATTATGATGAGTTGAACCCCCCTCTTTGATGCAGATAAGGCTTCATTTCTGTGTCAGTTAAGGTCACTTGCATCTGCTCAGTCTTGTATCTCAAGGGCTTCCATTCATCTTTGCCAGCTCAGCCAGAGACTGGGATCATCCATTTGCAATAGCTGTGAGTCTGGTTCAGAATCTCAATGCAGGCAAATGCTTGCCAAGCTTTCCCCTGGTACACATGCAGAAAAGGCTAGAGAAATATCCAGGCTCAGGCACATTTGTGATCACTGCCCATGCATCTCCAGCAAGGCCAATGTTTTTCTTCCAAATCTTCACTGAGAAGCCAGCTCCTCTCTGCTGTGTATTAAACTGTGCTATACAGGAAGGAGGCAGGGTATTGCAAGGCTGATTATACTGACTTGCAACAGCAAAATGCTCTGTCATGCCATATGCTGAGAGCACATGATGGATCTTGTGCTGCATGATTTGCTTCAAAGGCTAGATTTTACGGCCAGATAGAAACTGGCTATAGGGTCTTCTGCAGGCTGATTCAGAAACAATGAGCTTCAACATGGAAATTCAGGTGGCTAAAACATTTGGGCATGCAAATCCCTCTCTTGGATTTTTTTAGAAGTGGCACGGATCCATTCCTCTCTTTGAGGTAAATTCCTAAAGACTGAACCAGCCAAGATGCAAAATGCTGCTCAAAGCCATCAGGTTACAGCCTGTGCTCATCCCTTGAACCAGGTTGCTCTATTCAACTCTCAGTGCTCAAGATTTCAAAACCTGGTCAGGTGTTGTAATGCACTGTCCACATACGCAAAGCAGCATGACTCAATTTCACAGATTTCAACACTTGTTATTTAAGAATTAATATTAACTTAGTTGATTAGCATGGTTAGAAGGGACAGAGAAGGAAGAAAAAGTGTGGAGAAAGTAGGAGTACGGCAAGTCTGACATGGCTCAGGCGATAAATATTCCTGTTCCAGAGAAAGCATTCAGAAAAAGTGTGCCTCAAAAGCAAAGAAAGTCATGGAGGGGAAGCAGGAAGGGAAGGTTGAAGCCTCTCAACTAGCTGTCTCCCTTCCTCAGACACCCTCTATGATCGGCACTCTGAATAGAGGAGCCCTTCTCCCTCAATAGCAAAGAGAGACAAGGGAGATGTGGCAGCTGACTTACCTGGCTAACCTGAGAGACCCAAGCTGGGCATCCCTCAAAAGAACAACAAACAAACAAAACAAAAAACAAAGCTCAAACCTAGACACAAGCAAGCAGTTACAGCCACAGTATTTCCAAGGTATTGTGGTAACTCACAGGCTCAGACGTGTGAAATCATTTAGACTGGAAAGGACTTCTGGAAGTTACCTACCTCAATCCCTTGCTCAAAGGGGGTCCAGCTAGATCAGAGCACCTTACTGGTTTTGCAGCCAAGCTTTCTTGCTTGACTTATCCCCAGTTAAGGGAGGACTCATTTTCCTTGACTGGGTCTGAGACAGTGGCAAAGGAAGTGGTGGGTCCCAAGCTTTTTCATCCTTACCTCGCTGCTTGCTAACAAGTTATCCTGGTAAGTCCTCTGTCCTGGGAAGCACTCTGCCTCCACCAGCAGCTACCACAAGCAGATCCCAGAGGTCTTCGAATAGGGCATAACCTGCTCCCAGGGAGGGTCCTTTGAATCCACAGCAGCAAGATTTTAGCCCAGACTCTGAAACCTAGGAGACTGTATCCCTTCCTAGAGTCTTGGTGAGCTATAGTATTCCCCACTGTCACCTGACATGCCTGTTATCCAGCATGGTTTAGTGACTTTGAGTCCTAGCTATTTAGCCTCATTGGAGGTGGTGAGGAGCTTCAGAGGCCAGCTGCTTTGCAGGGCTATGAATTTCTTTACATCATTTTCCAGTTTCTTATTTTCACTGACCATTCCCTCGTGCCAGGCGATCAGGTGCCTGCATTCATTCTATTTACCTTCTTTATACCATTAATTACTGTATTCTGCTTTGCCCAGATCCATTCTTATTTGTCCTCTTCGAATAGCCTATAACATTTCCAAACCTACCACAGAAGGATTCCTTTCCTTGCCTTTTTAGCATGAGATGAGCTTTGTGAGCAACACAAGCAAATTCTATGGCTAGGTAAACAGTGCTTCTTCACTGGGGCCTCCTGGAAATTAGTTGCCAAATCCTGACCTGAACTCCCAACATATTACAAAGGGGCATTATTTTTGAAAATTTTTCTGCTGCATGGGCTTCTAAGTGTTTGTGCACATTGAGAATATAAGTCAGCACAAAGTAATGCTACCCTGGAAGACATCTGGGGAAGCATGACATTTTGGTTCTTTAGCAGCTTAAAGATGGTCATTGTACCGCATTCACCCCAGGAGCAACAAAGAAAACTGCCTCTAAGCAGCAACTTTGCAAATGCCAATGCAGTAGAATCCACTCATCATTTGCCCCATTTTCATGGAGAGAAAAACTATGCTTGAAGAAGAGGCAGGATGATAGTTCAGATGAAAAAATAAAATGAAAACCCAAGGCCAATAGACAGTGTATAATCTATCCCTCTGAGGTACAGTAGTCACTTTGAAAAGCACGGCTGTAATCTGACACATCTGCAGTGACTTTCTGAAAGCAAAAGGAGGAGGAGAAGTATTTGAAGAATTCTTCATACTATGTCATCGTGAAAGGCTACTGTTGAAAAAGACAATTGATAAAAATTAGCTGTTGCTGCCTCAATTCTCAGCTGGGCAGCAGACTTGGAGCAAGCCCCTGAACTTCACACTCCCCTGACAGTGCTGGCCCACATCTTTACTGTGCCCTGCTGCTGTGCCACACATCCCGCTTGTCGCAATGAATTTTTTCCCCACAAGAAAAAGTTTCAACAAGGAAAAACCAAAAGGACTATTATGAAAGCTGTCAAAGGATCCTTACCTACTCTATGTCCTTGGCACTGAAGCACTACCAACACCTACATAGGTTACCAAATTAGGCTTTAGTTTCCTGGTACAGTTCACTGGTTTTTGAAAATGGTGGCTTAAAACCATTCCACCTCTTCTCCCACCCTACAGGTATGACCGCTCTCAGCCCAGCCCACTCCTCTCATTGGGTGCCAGGTCAGCTCTTCACAAAGTCAGGTAGCTAACAGGACCAGGGAACTGAGGCAGCTTTAGAAAAACTACCCTCCCACTACCTCCTCTCCCCCAAATGTGTTTTCCGTTGTTTTTTCTTTTAAAAGGTGAGCCAGGTTAGCACCCTGAGCAGAGAGGCAGCATGTGCAGTTTCACAGAACAATGGATTGAGATGCTGCTACGCTTTAGGGGTGCAAGGTAGTGGCGGCAGCACCTAACATAGGTATTGCTGTCCAAAACTCTGTATCATGGAGCCACAGCATCAATAAAGTAGTGTTTTACACTCATTTTGCAGAGGGTTTGATGACTAAACAAGTGGCAAGACCAGGTACAAAGACTACTTGTCCTCCTTTGTCACAATGATTGATGATAACGTTAAAGTTAATTGTACTTTATTCACCCATCAAAATATTATCCCCCTCCAGGGGGGTACAATGTGGCAAAGATAAATGAGGAAATTAGAAGTCTAGCACAGTATATTTGTTCCTGAAGTCACCTGATTTATGCTGCACAGGAGGGATGCCTTGCACTGAGCTGACGTGTAGCAGAGTCATGCATCTGTTCAGTTATTTCAAATAGTTCAAAGACAGCTGCCTGCTTCATCAAAAGCACCTGCGTGCGCACTAGGAGTGTAAGAGGCCATATATATATATAAAACAAGAGTGCATGAAAAATATCTGTTAAGGATACCACAACAGTTTTTGTAACAGATTATTTTGTGAACATGGGAGTCTGGAGAAAGCACGATTATTAGGATTTAAAATTCCTGGTCATGTTTTTCACTAGTGATTAGCAATTAGAAACTTCAGAGTTTTATAGAACCAAAAAGGAGCCACTTATGTTAAATTCCAAAAATCTTTCCCCCGTAATATTGGCATGAAATGAGATTTACAGGAGAGAAAGAGATTAAGCGTGTACAGAGCTCTGCACTACTTGGAAAGCACTGGTTAGCTGGCTCCTCCCAACACTAACTGTCTTCACCTTCTCATCCCAGCAGATTCAAGGAGCTACGCAAACTCAAGTAGTCAAGCCTACTGGCATTAATCATCTCCAAGATTACTCTCACTATAAAGAGAGGTACCGTTACAACACCTGTCTTTATATTGCTAGTATCTCCTATGCTGAGGGGCTATGTTAGTCTAACTAGTGTCAACTGCAAAACCAGCTACTAAACCATGTATGTAGGTGTAAAATAACCCTGGTCAAAGCTGGTAGGGAAAGTCAACAAATCCTTATCTACAGTAGTTTCTTCATCTTAGATGACTGTTGGGTTAACTTTTTTTGGACTATAATAACCATGAGAGAGAACAACATAAAAAAGAGAAGGGAAGATATATAAGAGGTGCCTAAAGGCAATGAAAAATGCTATCTGTGTGAACTATTCAAATAGATCCAGTCCTCATCGCTCAGCAGACAGGAGGGCCCATTTATCTTGCGTTAGGTTTCTATGGCATGCTTTTGCCTTGAGCAGGACTTTTGAGCTGTGACTATCTGAATAGGGAAGATTTAAATTTCAAGTAGAGAGTGACTGTAAATGTGTCGTTTAAGTACTTCATAAACGTTATTGCAAAAGGTAATGCAATTCAGGAGCTGCCTCTTTTCAATTAATACAGAAGGTAGAAGCCAGACGAGCGCACTCCACTGTTTTAAAGCTCTGGTATAGCAAGCAAGGAAGCATCCATCCATAAAGCACAGTATGTAAAACATGAGCCCCAGCTTGCCTATCCACAAGTTCACCCATTGCTGTCCTTACTGGCATTGTCTAGGGACATCTCAAACAAGTCAAGTGTAATGTGTGTAAGATAAGATTTCACAAAACAAAATCTACAAATAAGATTTGTGTTGATTTTTAGTGCCTAAGAGACCTTGTAGGTGTTTCAGCCATTTGCTACACACCAAAGCTGAGATTATCAGCTCTTTTTGTGCACCTTACAGTTGGCCCTTCAAAACTCCAAGCTTATATCCATGTTTTTCACATGCAGTACACACAGGGCACCTGTTGGAAAGAGACGGGACTGATTCCTAATTACCAGTTATCTTATTAGCAGTGGCAATAACATAAATCATTCCCCAGGAAATAAATACTCCATGAAAGAGAATATATAGTGAGCCTGAATCTGGACACAGAAGGAATAGGTGGATATGTCCTCACGGTTTTTATTATAAAGAGACACATGTTAAATCTGTCATACAAGCCCTAAGCCTTCAAAATGGTTGCAAATTAAGAATTAAATACAGCACTCGCTCTCCCTAACTTCAGTTGCACTGCTGATGATAAAACTATACATTAGCGCTAGAAACCATCTCTGTTAAATGTCCCATTTCGTGCCAGAGGGACAGCACATGTTTTCTCTCTCTAAGCCCAGAAAACAGCACGCTAGTAAATGGTGCTGGGTATAAAGACAAAGAATTCCAGAAGGCATCACATGAAAAAATACATGGAGAGAGTCCAGATGTGTTGGTCTCACACGTGTGATAAAGTTCTGGCAGCTGCAGTAGACAGTGCTGAGAACCTGTCACAACTTAAAGGTATTGGTCCCATAGCCTGATTTGCTCTCCAAGTACCAGTCCTCACCTTTTGTTTGCTCTTTAATAAAGGCATTTCAGTAGTTACACATCTCAAGTGAGAGACAAGGCAAGGTAATATATCAATCCTGTTGCTGAACCACACCAGCAGAGCATTAGCATCTGGAGGATTGAGAAGTCTCAACTTGTGTTACCCTGTTTAATGTTTCTGCTGAAGAAGCTCCATGAAGAAATATCTGTGATGAGCAGCTCTCAAGAAACTGCAGAAGCTGCTCAGAGGGAATTTGATGTGATCATTACCTGAAAACAGCTAGTCAAGACAACCCAAAAATATGCGGAGACATCAACTGAATATCCTTTGAGATCATGCCCTTTCAACAAAGGCATCCCCTTTTCCTTTCAATGAAGGATGTTGTTGTTCTTCCTCTCCCTCTCCCAGATAAAAGGACCAGATCATTAATGACTGCTACTACAGCTGGTATCAGTGAAGCTAATCTGCTTTATCCCAGTTAAGCATAGAGGAAGTAAGTCCTAGATTTTGTGTAACACTTGTAGAGTGACACCCAGAATATGATTTTTCTGTGCTCTCCAGTTTCCATACCTTACAACTTTACCAACGTTCTCTTCCATCTCTCTATGTTCAGGGTTGACAGGCTTCTAGGAGAAGGTAGCTCCCTTTCCTACTCCTTCCCATCCCAAAACCCTTGCTCTGCAACAGTCAGGTACACTGCCCACATACCAGAACAGAAACCAAGGATGTGGAAAGTGATTCTGCCATCCTCCCCAAAGAACACTTTGCCTCAGGGTATTCCACAATGACAACACATCACAGAGTGCACACACAAGCCCCAAAAGGATGCTAGCCTTCCCACAAGCCTTTATCAAACAAGTTCCTCCAGTCCAGATATACTCTGTGTCCATGAGCTGGCATGTTTCCCATCTGATGTTCCAGACATCAGAGCAACTTATTTTGTAGCAAGTTGGGGAAAAAAAATTTTCACCTCCTCTGCTTTCTGGTCAATGTCCGGGTATGCTGTATCAGTGATGTGATTCTGTGTCATAGGAATGACACAACTAGCATGGACTGGGAACAACACACTGGTTTACACCAATGGCCAAGCAACAAAAAAATGTCGGATCACCTAAAAAGTCTTGAGACAGAAACAGGTGACTTGTCTCCTACTCAGATGTGCTTATACTTATCGTCAAGGTATATTGTCATACAAACACCATCCCCACATACACACACATTTTTAAAACCCACCTGTATATTTAAAATGCTGCCCATTGTCCAGAAGTTTCTTCCCAGGGAAGACTCATCTACTGGGCAGACACGTACAGATTGCACCTTCATCACTCACCTCCAGGGCTTCTATGAATAATGTCACACTTTATTTTTTCATATTTATTAAAGCAAATAAATATATAAATCACAGCTCCCATTCTGGTTTCTGTGATGGACCATAAATTCCTCTGTCATCAATTGATTTACTTGTCGTCAGCAACCTTGCTCTGACTTACATTCTCCCAGCAAGGATCCAGCAGTAACAAATCTATGCCATATGGAAAATTCACTTGTTTAGATGAGAAGCCACTTGTTACCACCTCTACTGTAAACATAATATACCTTTAAACTTAAAAGGACTAGAAGACCTCAGCAATCAAGGGAGAACCACCACTGGTTAAAGGCAGATCCTAGGTAGGCAGATGAAAAGAGCTCCTTACAGTTTCACTAAAAGCAGCAAAGCAACATTTTAACAAAACACTGTTGATTAGAATTGGAAACATTTAACATCCTGGTAGGCAGCAATATGAGGGATACAAATAAAGCCTGCTGCAGCCTCTCAGTTTTCTCCTCAGAAGTACAAATACCTCAGTATGGCACAACGCCTGTTCCAAGCTTAGGAGACATTAGACCAGTGCAATTACCCAACACCACTCCAGGACTGCCTTTCATGCACCAGGTGCCCTGTCAGCACAGGGTAAGATGAGACAGTCTTTGGCACAGCTCTGAGGAAAAACAGGAGTTTCCTTTGCATGACACAAAAAAGAGACCATGGCAGAATGTAACATGGATGCAGACAAGTCCATCTGACCCGGTACAAACAACATGGGGGGAATGGCTTTCGTTAACGGAGTGACATCTATTGCATACAACACTACTAACATCCCAGACATCCAAAGGAGAGCATATTCTGTAGTAGAAAAGCTTTAGGCAGTGAATTCAGCTGTGGCTGTCAAGGGTTTGCAGGCTTATGCAGGACCACAATACACCAGTCTGAAGAAAGCACCATGCAGACATGCTGTATACATCATCTTCTCTGGCTTTGCTCCTCTCAGGGGACCATGGTGAAGCTCTCTACTAAAAAGACAGTTGTGGGAAATGATCTTTCCCATGAACAGAGAGGTGTTAGCAGGGGGCAAGGCTACTGGCCCAAGGAGGAATCATAGGGCATGGGAGAAGGAATGAATGTGGGGTGGGGTATTCTGAGCCTGTTATGCACTTTCAATCAAAAGGACAAGGATTCACTACACCTAGGCAAAGGTGGCTTGCAATAAAGACGCAAACTGAAAGGACTGTATTAAAGTGACATAGGGAAAGGGATAGACGAATCAACACAGACCAAGGCAGCTATGGGAAGCAATCTGTCATGTGAAGGAACAGGATGGGGGAAAGGAGCAGTTGAAGATCACAGTAAGTAGAAAAGTGTGAAGGCTTCCAAGAGGATACTTACCCTGCAGAAGACAGGTGAACACTATCCACAAGAGTGTTCAGGAGATTCTTTGCTTCCGTAGTCCTGATGATACCACAACTTCTTTGCTGATGTCTAAAGCAACAAAACTAGTAATTCCTCTAGTGCCCAGTCTTTGTGCTGAAACATAAACACACACTTCTGAGCTATCTCTACTTTCCCTTGTTCTTCTCTTTTTTTCCTTCTTAAGCACCTTGGACAAACAACAAATGGCTCAAAAGTGATGAGCTGGGAATGGTATTTAACCAAAGAGTCATTAAACATCGGTACACTGAACAATGCTCCTTGAAACAAGGAGCCGTAATTATTTTCCTCCTTTGAATAAGTCACAGCAGATAAAGATGAAAGGCCTACTATATTTTCAGGAAATTTATTACTACTTACTTAGCACACAACTTAAGGCATTGAAAATGGCTAGAGTCAGGAAGTTTTAAAGTGTGTGCTCTCAAAATCAGAGCCACTTAGAACTGCCTTTTGCACATTTAGGACTAAAACAAAAGTGCACTCCATGGGCTATTGATTTATTCCAGCCAACTGCAACTTTAGAGAACACGTCTCATTATAAAATGCTCGTGGACATTCTCCTAGTTTGTGTTTCATTTACAGATGATTATAGCACTGCTATTTCATACATCAGTGCTTCGTAATAAACAAAAGCATTGCCCTGGAGGGGCTTCAGTTTAATCGACATTTCTTTTAGTCACATTCTGTCTGAAGATGGTGAGAAACTGCAGGAAGTCCCTGAAGGACAACAGGCTTACAAAGGCACCCTATCAATTTTATGAAAGCCCACACATCAATTTGTCCATGTGAGGCCAAATGATGAGCTCTCCTCCTCCCAGTAAGAGGACTTGCAAGGCTACAGTGTGTCTCATCATTTACCTATTTCTTTAAAAGCTAAGATTCACAAGGTGATTTCAAGTGCACAAATGGCTGAAAGTGAAACAACCCATTATGACAGATTATGACATTTGGTCTGAGCTCCGAAACTCACTAGGTGTGTAGTTCACAAGTTCTTGAGATTATTCCCCAAAAAAAATTTTAAGCTTTTTCACTAGTGTCCACACAGTGCAGGATACTGCTGGAGATTAGGGAATTCTAATGCTTTTTAGCTGGTAGGCATGACCACTGAGAGCTACTGCACAGGTACAGTGTGTGATTCCTGTTCCAGCATGCTGAGGTACCAGGAGTGGTGCTGGCATGCCATCTGTCCTTAGCAGAGCAGGGAGATAAGGTCCAGAGAGATTTTACCTAGGGTTATAAATTGTGGTGGGAATGGACCACATGTCCCCAAGGATAGAGCCAGTCGACATGCTGTGTGATCTAGGCAAGACATCTCTCTGTAAAATTAGAGCAAAAGACCTGATCACCTTTTGTTAAGTGTTTTTACAGCCTTAGACAACAGGCATTACATAAATATAAAGTATTCATTCTATAATTAACATATGCACTGTCCTGTAAAAGCACTTCACACTACTAAAAGCCTAAAGAGTGGACCTCGACAATTATTTTTACGTCACTGTAGAGTTTTTAAATTTTATCCTGTTTAATTTCCAGGAAAGCACTCCTCCCATACCCATTCTCTATTTAATTTTAGTTGTGGTCTAAGTGCTATTTCTAAGATGCAATAGGTTTGAAAATTAAGTGGCTCCCTATCATACAACAGTGTAATTTATGTGAAAAATAAACCAAACAAAACTATGAATTCAAAATGACCCACTTGGAAACCACAGTTCAAAACAGAATACAGGACAGCCTCATGGTTCTCTGTAGACCCCTGCATTGGAACCACTGCAAATAAGCATGTATTTTATGGAACAACACAAACAGCAGCTTGCAATACAAATCTCAGACAGCAAAGTCCCCAAACTCCTGATTTTCTCCCATGATCCAACTGCTGCAGTCAGCTCCAGCAGAGAGAGTTTAGATTGAAATGCAAAAAAACTGTAGCAAAAGAAATAATGAAAACTATCATCAAATCATAAAGCAATAAGGCCCTTGTTCTTCAAGCCTCTTTGGGAACTTTCCAAAAGTACTCACACAGTTGCCAGTCTGAAATACAGGTGTTTTTTTTAACTGTTCACCTGCCTCACAGCCCTCTTTTAAATGCAGTTTATTAAGAGTGAATACATGCAGTCCAACTCCATGATTGCCTAAGTTGTATTACATCCAAAATCAGCTAGCAGTAGCATTGAAGAAAGTCAGGGGAAAACACAGATTTTTATTCAAACATCTCCACAGTTTTTATATCAGTATATAGTTGACATATGTCTGTGCACACCCAGAGCACTGCTGAAGGCGAGGGTTGAAAAGGTCTCAGAGTTGCCCAACAATGCAAACACAGGTACGTGTGAGGGATCATATATCGAAACTGTATCCTCAAATAATAGCAAGAACAGCAAATGCTTGTCCTAGAACACCACCAAGGAATTTCAAGTCCCCTTCATAGCTCCTTTTAAGTGTACCAGAAATCACGGCTGCAGAAATCACCATGATACACATTCACTATGTCTGTGCCTTTTATGCATACATTTAGTATTATCTCTAGCAACATACAGATGTATTATATACAGTAATTAACAACTTATTTTTGAAGAGCAGGAACAAGTGAAAAATTTCATAGAAATGCTTTCTCTCTATGCATCCAATTTTCTCATGAGTCCATATCCCCACTCTCACTCTACTACCATTGGATTCAAATAGTTTAAACACAGCTTTCAGTGATGCCACATCATGTGCTAAGTGTTACACTGAGCAACCAGAAGCAGATGTAAAAAGGAGGAGGAGGAGGAGAAGGAGGAGATGCCACTTGGCTAGAAAATGAGCCAGGAATCAGGTGCCAGCCAGGGAAACAAATTGACTTCTGCTGAAGAGGATTTTTTTTATTAAAAGATTAAAAAAGCAGATTGTCTGGCTGAAAAATGAACAGGTGGTGACTCTACTTAAATTCTGTTTTGAAGCACAGCTCAGGTTCAAGAACGAGTAGAAATGATTGCTGAACTGTAAAAACATAGCATCATCATCAGTTATACCCATCAGAGTAACAGCTCACTATGAGTCTTTGCCTTATAGTTACACCCAGACACAGTGATGTAAGGAAGTCTGTTGCAGCAGACAGATGTCTATAAAGAAAATCACAGACAATGACAGGTTGTGGCCTGATGCTAAATTTCACTGAGCTGGTCTCTTCATGAATTCAAATGGGCCTTAAAGATTATCTCTTTCCAAAACTCTTTGTGTGTTTTTTCCTTACCAATGGCCAGGGAGGGAGGAAGGAGGGAGGGATGGGGGTCTAGTGCCTATGCTTTTCTTCAAACAGGACAACGCTATGGATCTATGGTCAGATTAGCAATGGGAGAATTTGTACGCCAAAGTGATGACCCGATTCAAGGGTGAGATTTAAGTGTCCTGCCAAAATCCTCTGCTTAAAAACTAAGATTCCATTCAAACTGGACTGGCAAGAAGAGATTTTTGTCTTAAAACATCAGTCTGATCAGTTATGAAATAAGATGCTCAATGCTTTAGCCAATGCCCACGTTATTCAGGATCTCAGGAGACAGATATACAGGTTGAACAGAAGAAGGCTATGCATGACAGACCAGCAGACGCCGAGTCTTTCTAACCACCAAGGGTCACTGTTGATTCACTCAGCTGAGGAAACAGTGGGGAAAGTACTTTTGATTACAATAACAAGAAACTGACTTTGTCTCAGAAGACCCTCTAATCCCTAAAATGGCTGTCAAGGTTTGATGATGCTCTTCTGGTGGACTTCCCATGGCAATAGCACTCCTGACTGAAGTGCACAGCCACTAAGACAGAATGCAGATTGATTGCAGCTGCTCTTCAATCACAAATTTCTCCTCAATCATTTACATCTCACTCCAGAACAAAGTGTGCTAGCAAGTTCCTTAACTTATACATGCCCACGGATACCAACAGCAACTTGGATATCTGACCTGTCATCCCCAAGGCATAAATCGGCCGTTATCAAATCTCAACCTGGAATCTCTAAACTTTCATCTTTCTTTGCATGGGCTAAGGAGTGGTCACAGAACCCTCTTCTTTGTTGTCATAGATGAGGAAAATTCCCTATTTTTTTCTTGGGAATAGCCTTCTTGTTGATTACTGACCTTTTTCCTTCTCTTAGGATAGTTCTCAAAGCTCTGTTCACTGCATTATATCAGCTGATTTCACTACTCAGCCTTGCATTATCTTCCTTCTTCTTCAAAGAATTGCTATCATGTAATCATCTTATTTAACAAAGAATGAAAAGATGATTTTAAGAACCATTTTACTCTACCAGAGGACCTCTGTCTTCAAATGGCAAGGGGAGAGAAAGAACTTCAGTGTTAACAAGACAATGTGCTAACGCACACACCAGTGCCACATTACCTCAGAAGGCAGCCGCACATCTTACATATATATAGCATTTCAGCTTGTTTTCCTTTTACAAGGAACAGCGTGCAGCCAGAAACCACCCAAATATGACTAATTTACACACTCTGGAATAATCCAGCTGCTATACTGGAGCTTTGCACCTGCAACTGTGCGCTGCAGTCTGCACAAGCTCTGCAAATGTTCATTAGGTTTTAAAATACCTCACGCCTACAAAGAGTCCAGCTGCAGTGAGCTTGCACCAGGCTAGGGAACCAGGCAGGATGCTCTGCAACAGCAGCTCCAGGTTGAGCCATACCTGGGTCTCGACATTGCAAAGGTGAGAGAAGCATATGGGAGTACTCTGAACTCTCCCTGCTGTCCCTCAGGCAGAGAAAGCAGGACATTGAACTAGGGAAAGAAGTCAAGCACCAGCCATGGAGAGAGACAGGCAGGTGAATGAAGACACACACACATTTTTAAAAGCTTGTACAGGGCAGTGAGGACTGAGGGAAAAACAAAGTAAGATTTAAGAATAAATGGGGAAGCAGGAAATTGCAACTGGCTGGGCAAAGGCAGGGAAACTGATAAGAAAATACTGTATTTGATGGGGTCAGGAGAGAAACTGTAGGATGAAGGAACACAAAAGTTGTGAAGTGATCAAGGGCACAGGGACTGAAGCAGAACAGTAGGGAAGGGGCCTGACAATGGCTGTAGGGCCACACTGGGAAAATACAGGCTTGGAACAAGAATAATCTAGAAAGAGAGGCAAAAGAGGTCGCTCTTGGGAAAACAGGCACATGCATAAGTGAATGCTTCCTGAGTCTTATTGCTTCTCTGCTGTCAACAAATTCATGTGCAACCTGCTGGCAAAGCATCTCAAAAGAGCACTCAGTTATATAAAGGTGAAGAAATGACAGAATTTGTGTCTTACACTTTTGCTGATGTGAAGTCACTCATGTAGGCCTCCATCTCCACCAGAAGACAAGTGGCTGCGTAGCTGCAGGTAAAGGCAGGCAGCATCAGCCTTTAGGAAACCTGCTGCAGGAATTGGTGTTAGTGTATATGCAGCCACCTGGGATTGTCAGTCAATCAGGAAGATCGGCTGGATGAATATTCAAAGCCTAGTATTCGGAGGACAGCAGGTAACCAAGCCTCTTTTGCTGTAAATCTTCAGAAGGAATATGAAGGCAGCAAAGTATCTTTAACTCTTCAAATTGCATTACACATTAATTAATTACATTTAATATTCCCTGCAGATTTTAGCTATAACTTACATCACTTATTTGCAGCTCTGTTGAAATAGGAGAAAACTCACTTATAGGTCAGGCACAAAAACCCCATTTACCCAGCATCAACATGATAGCACCTTCACTGGAGATCATCCCTTACAAAAAGGTGCAGCACATTAACACAGCAAGTCCCTGCCCTCCACACATTCATGTGCTTGCTTAATGCCAAGATCCTCTATGGCATTAACAGGACTGCTCATGAGGGGAAACCAAACCCATGAGTATGGATCATATTGAAGATTAGCTGAGGAAAAAAGGATGAGTCCTGGGGAGCCTGGGCCAAGCAATTGCATGAGAAAACAAATACAGTCTTGAAGATCAGTGTCTCATACAGACTCACAGCTGCAGTGGGAGTACTGAAACTTCCCTCTCCAAAGAGAGAGAGATGGCTACAACCTCACAACCTCATGTCCAGAAATGGAGTGAGGAGCTCTGGGTCAGTAGGCCTTCTCTCTGAACTCCCACTGTGGCATCTGGTCTGCAAACTCCTTGTGTGGGATTCAGAATTGCTCAGTAACAAAACAGTGCTTGAAATTCGGCTCTGAGCCTGATTATTCAGCATAAACTTTTCTTTAGGAAATGACAAAATAAAACATGAGCAAGAAAGGAGCAAAGGCTTAATTAATTTGTACCCATTTACTAATGGCAGACAATTAGCACCATGCAAAAGTACAAGAAAGGCAAAGTACTTCTGACCTGCTGACAAGGTTGTAGCTGACCTCAAGCACAATGGACCTAAGTAAAGGAAGCAAAAATATTACTGTGGTTGTTACCGCAAAGATTTGAAAGGTCATAGTCAGCAGCACAGCAATACTCTGAAACATACACTACTGAGGGACTGTCACCATAAAAGTTTCAGCTGTAAATATTGTCTCTGCAGTAGCAGAAACAGAAGATGTTTTTTGTTCCTCATCCAAATTAAATTTAAAAAAAAAAAAACAAACAAATATCAACCAGTTAGGCTACATACATATACACACAAACACACACACTTAAATCTTTCATCAATTGGGAATGCTTCCAGCTTTTGATGCTGTGTCTTGAATTAACATTGCAGTTTCTCTCTCTCTGAGTTACCCCAAAGCTCTAACAGATTGTGCGGCACTTGTATTAGCACCTACCTGGAATGAACAGGAGGGGAAGGTAGTGAGGGAAAGACAGCAAGTAGCATAGCAAGCCCACAGTGGTTTAGGTAATAAAATAGAAAACAACTGAAGCCATTTGACTCTCTCACCAACTGCTGCCATTCAGCTTTAGCACAACACTGAACTAAATTCTGCCTTCGCAATCATACATACGCAACATCTTCACTGTGAACAGTTCACATGCACATGAGGACAAAATTGAGCCCGCAGTGATACAGAACAGCTGGGCCAGCCACTTGAAGAAAATGCCTGGCCACATAGTGCTAAAAGCTACGTTACACTGGCCACCCAGAGCTAGCTGCCATCATCCATCCAGTCCCATGCTGTCCCAGCTGATCAGCTGGTCTGTAACTGGCTGCAGCCTGCCATGACTCGGTTCCCAAAACGCATCTGAAAACAGAAGATCGATGAACATACAGAGTGGGGCAGCTTCTGTCTCTGCACCAACATTCATCAGCTGAAGTGAGGAAACACACACCAGTCATTTTGCGTAATAGAAAGAGTCACCTTAACAAAGCTTTGTCACAGCATCCATCTCTCTTGCTGTCAAAATAAACACTGACCGTCTGAATGCCCTTTATATAGCTATAGACACATCAGCCTCTGACAATATTTGATTCTGCTAACGTTATCTCTTAAGCTTATTTTGGATTTCACAACACATCTACAGTAGAAATGCAAGTACCTAGCAACATTATCATCTCTTCTGGTGGACACTACCTTGCTGCTTTCTATGGACGGAAGGGAAGAAGGAAAGAAGTCCCAGAAATTACATTTGCTTTAAGGCTCTGCAGCAGTCAGGCAATCTTCCTCATAAAAGCCACTAAAACATGCATCTACTTGGAAGAATGACGGGTCAAGTCTCCACCTCCCAGTACAGACTACTTATAAAACTTATGCCCTGGCATTTATTTATTTATTTGTAGTAATGTAAGAGTGCTGAAACAGAAATGAATGGAAAAGTTCTGCCTAACTTTGAGACCAAAAAAGCCTTTTCTAAGGTACCAGGAGGAAAAAAAAAAAAGGAAAAAAAAAAAAAACCTACATATACCAGACTCCAGCCATGCACCCTTCCCTGCTTCTGTGTGATTTTGTATAAATGTTTTGGTGGTGTTGAGCCAGTAGCTCACCAACTTGAATACAGAAAACTGCTGGTTGTCCAGAAAAACTGAGCAAAACCAGCATCTCTTTGCCATTCTGTTCCAGCATGTCTGCCTCTTGTCTTTCCTTCTGTAAGATGTTTCTGCAGGGTAAATCAAACTCCAAGCTCCATTCAGCCCGTGAACCTTCCACAAGATCATCAGTAAAGGCTTATGCATAACATGAGCCATCTTAACTAGTGGATCATGCCTGCTTAGGACCACAATACTACTAGTTATATCCTTAACACACTTCCAGGTGATTAAGGTAAAGAAGTTAGGAAAAGCCTCTTACTGAAATCCCTGTAAGAAACAAGCATATTGACCACTCATTCATATATTCAGGGCCCTATGATGCAGACACATGCTCTTTCTAAATAAAAAGATCACCGAATCTGTTCATGAAGGCCTTGTATCAGCCATTGGGAACTGATAACTCTAAGCCATTTAGAGGTAAAATGCACCTGAACAAGAGAAATTTGAGCATAAAATCTGCTGCCTGCTAAGCATGAGCCCCTGGTTCCCCAGCACTGTTTAGTGTTACTTGAGGCAATGCCTATGCACACCAACATGGGCAAATGCCTGTGCTTACTGCCTGTCAGAAAAACTTACTGCTGATTATCTCCTGGGCCAAATTCTGATTCAGAGAACTACAAAGCAAAAGTGATCAGTCAATATCCCAGAAGATCTGTGAATGAGAGAGACAATTATAAATCCAGATAGACCTGGGGAGTGATGTAAATGTATTACAAGCACCAGGATTTATATTAATGCCTGGAGCTGACAAGGTCTCTCTTCTTATTTAATTGCCCACTCATGACTAAGTTAAGCGAGTTCACATGGGACCATGAGGTAAAAATGAGTGGCTCTGTCTAGCCTCAACATTGAATGCAATACAACACTAATATGAAGAACGGATCTCCCAAGCACAGATCACTATATTATCAAGCATTTTCTGACAGCTAAAATAATTCAATTTAGGGCTGAAATCCACAGACAGACTGGTCTCTGCACACTAATCTGGCAACGGTCTTGCTAGGAAATTTGCTATTGAAACCTCTTCCTCTCCTCTCCTGATAAAGGCAGTCTTGTGCTACTTGATGTGTACATTTTAAATGTGCTACATTTGTTTAAAATGCTGCTGTAGAGATTCCTCCCTAACTTAAAGCTACAATCACAATAGCTCTTACGATTCTCTCCACCTGTTCTGTTACTTGTTTTAACACAGAGGATCCTTCCTGGCTTCTCACCACACTCACCCTCTATCACACACTGACCTCCCAGCTCCACTATATCAAAATCGGTCTCTATCATTCATCTGCAAAGATTTTCAGGAACCAGTTTTGTCCTCTTCTCTCCTCTGGCAGTGTCTGTACGCATGAATACCTATTAAAAGTCCTCATGGCCTCCTTCTGGCATCAGAGATCTCATCAGGTAGAAAGGCCAAAAAGTAACCACAAACAGCAACCTGTGAGTGGTTGGGCAGCTACACAGAGAGAGAGAGATTTATATATAGTGTACTCCATTGCCATGTTTTCCCTATTCTCTTGTCTTCTTCATATCCATTTATTGCCTCTGACGACTGCAAGTTCTTTAGGGCAAAGACTCCTTGATAATAAGGCTTTGTAATACATTATTAATGTCCATGTGGGCTCCTAGGCACAACTGTGATACAAATCCTAAATGACAGTGGTAAGACAACTACTGGCATGAGCTTAAAAGCCAAGCTGAGCCCTTTAAAAAAGTCTGGCCTCAGTGATAAAATTAGTTTTTTTAATAACCCATAGTCCCAGAGCATTCGAGTGACTCATCTACAACAACTAATTTATTCTTACAACACCTAGGCTAGACAGGAAAATTTAAGCTCCCTCACTTAATGACTTTGGGATACTGAAGGATGTGCAAAGAGAGGGACCGAATGCAAGATCTGCAGCCTTTGATCTTAACCACAAAATTATGTTTTCTCACTTTGGGACCTACAGCCTGACTCCTGATCTCAAGTCACCCAACATCATACTTAACAGACTCTCCTGATAATTAAGAAGTGGTATGAATCACCTGCCTCCAAAGAGCAACATCACTTCTTACGCTTATGAAACAAGGTCAAAGAAAAGCTGGAATAAGCAAGCGTTACCTTTGCAATCCAAAAGGGGTAATGCATTTAAAATGCGTGTTACTTAAACCATAAATAGTTAGGTGTGAGAAAAAAAACTCAGACACAAAGTATACATTTAGTACTGGGAGAGAGGAAGGAATGAAAGACTGGATCTGAAACACTTATTTTCATCTTTAAACCATATTAACTCTCTTCCTGACATAGCAAAAATGAAATGAACCTCTTAATTTATCCTTATAACACAGTATTAAATAGCAAAGTTTTAGCTCTGCTACACAGATGAAAAATTGACATATATTGATTTAACTAAACATAAAAGAGTGAGACTTCCAGCAAATCAAACAGCCCATCTGGCTGAGTACTTTTTGAAGCTATGTAACAAGATGAAAAAGCAAATAACCACTCAAACAACACACTGGGGAAATGCCTACCTCAGAACAGCCAAGAGCACTGCCTTGACCGTCAGCCCTTGACCTAAGACTTAGAGCTGGGTCTAGTTGCCACTTTCCCATAGACCAGACCTGACCCTACCATTTAGAGAGTCCTATTTCTCAAAATGGTATAATGATCTTTCCTTTATGTCTTGCCCATCTAGATGCTAAATTCTTCAACATCACTTACAGTGCACTTGTAGGTGGCACAGTGCAATGAAATTGTGACCAGGAATAAGGCCATCAAGCCATGTTATGACAAGTGTGATAATGCCTTTAAGTCAAAGTGACAGTAGAATCACCCAGTTCTCACAACTACGTAGGTGCATAATTACAGTTTGCAGTGTATTTGCACAGTCCAGGTGTTTGCCCAAGAGGTTAAGGTTAATTAACCTTAAGGTTAATTATAAGCATTGTATAAAGGCAGCCTCGCCTGCACTCCCATTAAGACCGTGTTTGAGTGCTATGAAATGGCATGGCACTTTTCAAGAGGAAAATGGTATTTGCAGAGAGCAAGCATGGGTAATATGCAAGACATTGGTATAATCACACATCTTCTAACTGTTCCTAGAAAACTATGCCTCTGGTAATAAGAGCCAGCAACTGCATGTAACTCGCTGAAGGCTATTTAGCAATATAATTCGAACAGAAATTTTCTAAGCAAGTCTCAAGAAACACAGTGAAGTCATTTATTATAAGCAGACTCTTCACAGAGCAGAGTTAGAAATTAGAAATCATGAGTATTTACTAAAAAAATCGTAACTCTGCATGACTGTATAACAGGCAACAACAACTGCCTGGTATATGTGTTTATGATAAGCGTAACATTGTTGCCAGCACAGAATACATACACTTACAAGGGAAACTGCTGTAAAAAGTTACAAGCGTCATGAATCCTCTCCAGCATATAATACTGTAGCCAGAGAAACTTCCACAGGCTACGCAAGAGATCCTTGTGCCACACAGGAGTGCAGGCATGCTCACCTAGCAAAGACCCTTGTCCACAGATCTGCAATGTACACAAGTAGACAGTCTTAGGAAATCACCACCTTTTTGCAGGACACATTAATCCACTTCAGTAAAGACACAGCCACACCAATACCATCGTGCGACCTCTAAATCCTGCACTACTACAGTCAGCATCAGCTTAGCTTTGTGCCACAGTTTTGGTTGCAGAACTCATGGTTTGGCCTAAATAAAATTGTGCTTTAATTCTGTCCTTTCCTTGAACACAATGAACACCCTGGAAAAGGAAAAAGAACTCAAAGAGCTCCCTTTTACTGGCAAAATCCATGTGAAAAATGAACTCTGGGACAGAAGAAAGCCTTGTCTCTTCCAGACAGCCTCAGCTGGTATCACAAAGCTAAAATTACTTTGGTTCAAAACTAACACAAACTATAAGAAACAATAGAATTATTAATTTATTTATTAGCATTTAGGCACTAAAGGCATTGAAATGGTTAACCTTGTGTGAAAGGGACTCCTCCTGGAAACCTCCAGAGTGTTTGACTATACAGAAATAATACCCAGAGATTTTTAATTTATTTTAAGTATAGTCTAGTGGGGCTGAAAACTGCCATTGTAGAGGAGAGCATCTTTGAAGAGGCTTCAGGCTCTTAACTCTGCCATGATGCTAAGGAAGTGAATGAAATTGGTGGACTTGAGTGGGTGGTTCATTTTCGCTTATTTCTAAACCAGATGTCATTCCTGCCTCCTCTCGACTTACACACATTGCATTTGGACTCCATAGTGAAGGAACAAAGCCCAGCAGAATGGGGAAGAGAAAAAAGAAATGTAAGAGAAGCGAGAAACTGGCATTTAAAGCAAAAACTCAGGTAAAATCATTTCATCGAGTGCCTCAAAAACAAAGGGCTTCATCTTAGCAGAGAAAGCAAAACCTTGAATCATTCAAATGAAATCTTCATCTGGGCAAAGTTCACTGTGGTTTTGTCAATGACATCAACAGGGTCAGGATTAGTTTCTCCATGTTGAAATACACTAACCTTATTGAGATCCTCTTCATTGTAAGGATTCCAATTAGCCCTGTGGAAATCTAATCTAAATTCTGCCTCTGTGCACCACAGTGGTAGCAACAGCAACAACAGAAAAACACAGCATTTCAAAAGATCCACAACTCATCAGAACAAGCATTTCTGCCGAAATCTTAGTGTTTAATGAAATCAAAGCAATGTTGACAACATTACAAAAATAAAAATACAGGATGCAAGTCATTGCACCCCACAACATTTCTAGAAGAAAGAGGATTTTCCTCACTTTTCATGTTTAAATTCCTTTCCCTTATTTTAAATTCCATACTTTTTTTCTGCATATTACATTTACACTTCAGATGTCAGAATCTAAATGAAGTACTTCAGTTTTGAAATTTGAAACAAAAAAATACAGACTGTAAGTCAAATATCTCCCTATACACACATGTGAGGCTATGGAGTTTTCCTTTGTGGAGTCTTTCAACATTTTTAGGTTTTTCTCCAAGTCAGTAGGAAGCAGAATCCTTAACAGATTTCCAAATGCCAGAAGAAACTGGCCTTCCACCCTCCACATGGCTATTTCCACATCCCTGTGCATCAACCGATTTTAAGTGAGGATCAAGAAAAAGAAAGGTGGGCCAGTTTTCAAAGATAATTAAGGAGAAATTCCAGAAATCCATAATTAAAGGGTGATTTTTATTTTTTTTTTAACTAATGGTATAACTGAACTCATACAGACAACACTACAAAGACACTTCATACTGAAGAGTAGCATCCAAGGCTAGAAGACAGAGTGTGCGGTTTCCTTGAATGGAGCAGCCCATGAAAGCTCCAAGGGGAAATGCCACATTTAACAAAAACAAACAAAGCTGGCAACTGCGAAATGAGAATGCTTCACATTCAAGAAGAGTTTAAATAAAAACCCAAACAAACAGTAAAGTTAGTCAACTAAATTTAAAGTTTTGTGTTACATTGCAATTAGCCTGTCTCAGAGATGACTGCATCAGCTGTAGAGCAATTAGGACTGTAGCTAGTAACGCATCTCAGCAACTGTTGTTTTGTCCAGATACACATTGTATAAATGCCCGTAGAGAAACATGGCAGTGTTATCACAAGCTGCCTGTCTGAAAACACCACACCTACACAGTCCCTGCTCCCATTCAGACACAGATTATAGCCATGCAGATTGACAAGTGATCTCAGGAGACAGTGTAAGATAGCACAACATGTTGGCAGTCAGCAAAGCTACAGCTAGAGCTAGTCCAAAGTAAACATCCCTGAAACACATACAAATGTGGGTGTTGAGTCCTTTCACACTGTTTTGTTATTCTACAAATCCACATCTATGAAGATGCTCTATTTTATTTTTTATATATACCTATATAAATACATATATATTCTTAGACAAATACCAAAAGAGAACAGGAAAGGCATTGTGGGAATAATCTAATATGAGACCTTGAAAGCTGGAATTCACTGTGCTTATCACGGTGTTTTTGTGATTCATAAACTTAGTGCAGTGAAAACTCATTAATCACTTTTTCAACAACCTTTCCTTACTAACCCTTAGTACATGGAACTAACCACTTTTTCTCAGTATATGAGTTTTAGTAATAGAGAATACATATTTATACAAACTATTAATTAATCCCTCTCGACATCTACTGTACCTGAAACATCTGGCATTCTTCTCTCTTAATCAACACATTTCCCACAGGCTTGACGTTTTAAACGCTGTTATTTTAAATAACTCCAATTGTCAACACCAAATCATGTTTTGTGCCTTTAGATGGCTGCAAATACAACTACTAGAGACAATCCATCAATTGCTAACCCCTGAACATGTCTATCGAGACACAGAGGCTCAGAGAGGACACGCATTCGTCTGTTCCTTGCCAATACTCATCTGCAGGACTGTTACAAAAGAGCACAGAAGACTGCTTGAAAGCCATCGTGAGATACAAAGTCATCTTCTTTATACAACTCTCAGTAGCCAGCTTGCATACAGACTAAGCAAGAAGAATCTTCTCCTTCCTATTCCTTGTCAGGAAATAAACTCGTGATAAAGGGATCACATGCTGTAAGAATGCCTGTTTTATTTGATTCTCTATTACCAAAGTCCAAGGACTAAGGGAAGAAGGATTATTTTTTCCCCCAAAAAGAAAAGGTTTCCTATAGGCCTGGGAACTGCTGCCATGATTCACAACAGAATCTAGTGTGTATCTTTTTATATGTTTACAGTCCAGTGTTTCAAGCAGACCTCAGGCCCTGAACTGGGCTAATCCACCATTTTTTCCATTTCAGGGTGCAAAGCAGGAAAGGCAAACAGACTTGAGAAATGCTGAGGAAGTCTGGTATCCGTGGGGCTATTTAAAAAAAAAAAAAAGTGCTCCACATTTCCAAATTAGACTGGGGCTTTCAGGGCTATACTGAGGACTTCAACCCCAAGATACTCTGGTGTAAGAGCGGCGGCTCAACAAGCAACCAGAAAACAGGTATGGCAACAGGAGGACAATGGGAGAGAAGGCAGGGCTGGGAGCTGCCAGGTGTAAAAGCAGGTCACTTGCTAGAATAAACAGTAGATACTGCCCCAGAGCAGAGAGGTTAGGAGCTATATGACATTGGGCCTGTGCCCACAGGTAATGTGGAACAGTCAGACTCCTGCATTTGCATGAATACTAGCAGGGTGCCAGGCAGCTGCAATACAGAGTCTGTAGTAGAAACAGGAGTGCTCTCTACCTCTTACTTTCATAGACAAAAAGTTCTCCAACGTAGTATAAAGCTGCAGTGCTTTCTAAAGCCCCCTCTGTGGGGACCCCGGTGTTGGCTTTTCCATTACACACAACAAAAAGTGTTTTCTCACCTCTAACACTGAAATAAGTCCTATTTCTAGAACAGCTGTCTTGCGCCATTTGTCACTTAAGAGAAAGCCCTGAATAAGTGGAGAGTGCATTGACCTATGGCTAAGAAAAATGTTGCTAAGACACAGCTTAATTGCATCTGTCAAAAATGTATTCGTGCTCACTGCACCTGATGAATCATCACCACACACTTTCTGACTGCCAGACTGAACGCTCTAAGGACAACAGAAATCTTGGAACTCAGCCACCTAGAAATCTTTAAATAAAAGACTATAAATAATAACAAATGTATTACATGAGTCTTCATGCAGGTATATGAACAAATTCCATGTCATGGCACCAAAATCATTGTGCTTAGTCTTCCGAAGTTTCACAGGAGGGTCTTACCAATATTCATATTACATTCTCTTCCCACCCTTCAAACTTGTATCATCCAAAATGGTTATCACAGCGCCCCTCCCCAACTATATTTCAGCTAGAAGATAAGCAAATTTTACTGGATTCTATTTATTTTGTTTCAGGTTATGTTAATACTTGCAGTATGTGATCAGTGATTTCATCTGCAGCATTAGGAACATACAACATACCATCTTAGAAATAAGCTACATTTCAGTCACTTCATGATGAACTTTCTTGTGAAAAAAAAAACAACTTATTGTTTAAAATATGGCAATTCTGTGAATCTTGTAATGGTGTTGCAATGGAGTTTTGCTCAGAATAAGGAAAACCATACATATATTTGTCACAGGGCCTTTGACCAAATGCTTTAGTCAAAATTAGAGATACACTCACCACAGCAGAACTTCAGATTACTTCTCTAAGCATGATTTGATTTTCCAGGTACAGCTTTGTAAGCAGGATGTCACCATAAAAAGCATATGCGAAAACACTGAAGTAGCAGGGACTTCTGTTAAGATTAAATTCAAATTTATTTCAGTTCTTTCATCATTTTTTCTTCACTCTTCAACATCATCAAGGTTTGCCTACAGTGTTTCAGAGTCTACATCAATATGTAGACTTGGGCTATACAAACTGCAAATTCCTCTCTAATGTCTCCCCAGGCATTCCCCCTAAGCTTAAAGCAAGGTTCTGGCTACAAGTTTCCAGGGGCTTATGTAAATGCAATTACATTTCCATGAATGTGAAGGAGTGTTTTATGTTCCACTTGAAACACCTTACAATGTGCAAGAACTATTCAATTCTTTTCAACCAGATCTTGGTCAAGCTATACTTTATTACTGATCTGACTGCTTTCAAGTATCCTCCTGCTGCAATAAGCCATTTCATACAGCATGTTGACATGGTTTACATGCTAAGTAAGGCTCTAACCTTTATTTTAAAAGTTCCCTTGTACTCTCAATTGAGGAAAAATTTCTTTCCTTAAGAATCAACTTGCATCAGTTCTCTTTTACTGATGAAAAACTGTGCGAGGAAGACATGAATTTACAGCCATCGCTCCTTCTCTTTCACAATAGTGTAAGACTCTTCAGTTCTTCCAGAGAAAGCCACTTGACCTCTACTTGACTGATAAGTTCCTAAAACTCATATTCCTCCTACAGCAGGTAAGGAGGTGCTCGACCTGTTGTAATAACTGTGATTGCATACATGGAAAGAGCTCCCAACATTAATGCTAAAATCCTGATGAAGGAACTCTGCTTTGGTTCATTGCACGTGACTAGGAAAAGTCAATTGACTCTTCTGTATACCAGTCTCTGTAAAATGGCAGATACTGATGTTAACCTCTCTATAAGAAAGTCAAAAGCTTATTAAGTATTTAAAAATTGCTGGATGGCAGATGCTAAGTATTTTCAGTAGGATTTCACACCAGCAAGATTTTAATTACTGCTGTTCTTCATTTGCTAGATTCCCTGATGAACTGATAGGCAGACTCTCATTTATTCACAGCTGAATACCCAAAATGTCAACTAGGGTTGAGACGGTGTTGTACCCTGAAGCGTGCTACTCTAGGGTTTTTTGCAGACACACATATAAAGGCAGCAGATCATCTCTGCTTCTCTGTGCAAGAGAGAGGAAAGTGACCCCATATGAGATTGATCACCATGAGGTACTCAACCAAATTATATCTTGCTTATAGCAATGCCGTGAGCTAAGGTACTTACACGGGTCTTATGGCTAACGCTAACCCTTGCAAAAGCAGAATGCTTTAGGTGTGTCAGTCAAGGAGATACAGGCTCATTCTACTGGTAACTAACTACAAGATATGAAGATGCACTTTCATTTGACTAATCCCACAGCGGTGTCCTATCAAACTAAATAAACATCCAGCGTACTGGATAAGCTGGTAAAACCTCCCTCAATGCTACTGCAACTTCCCAGGCTTCTCCCACCTTGCTATCAAGTTATCTAGATGCTATCTCTGCATGGACCGTTTTTGGAAGGTTTAACTGCTCCTCAAATCTCTCTTCAAAGTGATCATTAAGTTTTAAATTTAGTTAAGCAGCTTCGCTTCAGACTTACTCTCAGCTGTACTTGTTCTGTTTAGTATGTATTTTATTCTTTGTGTTGCAGTGACAGGAATTTTTCACTTGAGCTCAAAGTCTGATTGTGGTAGAATCAAGTTTTGTGCAACTGTTAAAATGAAGAGTCATTGACTGAGATAAAGGACCCCTCCAGGCCAAATTACACCTGTGTATTACTAACTCAGCTCCTGAAGTTCTGGTCTTGGCAGCAACACCCTCCTCCTCTCACATGCCTGCAGGCAGGCTGGTGTAAGTTGCCTCATACATAGTAATGTATTGATCCCTGCCTCCGACTTTTTGCCACCACAGGAGACATGATGTAAGCACCTAAGAAGTCACTGTCTGGCACCTCTGATTTTATTACAAAATGGCTTGGATCAAGGAAGCCATCAAATTGGCTAATAAAGATTCTGAGCTGTGCAGCATAAACCATGAAAATGGTCACTCCAAGTGCTATGATTATCTCTGGGCTAGACTGCTCCAGCCTCAGGAACCTGGGTTTCTATCTTTTGCCCCACAGCTTCCCCAAAGCTGCCCCAGGTGACAGCAGAGCAGCAAAGCTCATCATCTGCTATTTGCTTACATTAGTGAAAATCCTCCTTGCCAAGACAGCAGCTACCAAAAGCTTTCACAGATGCTGCTTGTGCAGGATTACTAAAACAAGTCCTGAACAATACCCTTAATGAGGAATGGTGAGACTTAATTAAAGTGTAAAATAATTAAAAGCCAATTAAGTGTAATAAGAAGTTTCTGATCATTTTCCCCTACATTTAAAATGTAATATATGGGGAGGGGATTGCCGAATCTCCATGGTTTTCAAATGGCTTTTAGAAAATGAAAGAACAAAGAAAATATTAGACAAAGATGTGTAATAAAGGTTTCAACAAAGCAATTAAATTATGGACTGATATAAAAGAGATAGACACATGTTTCTCATGCAAATAAAAATCCCTGTCTCACTTATCTCAGTATACAAATGAATCATAGTAAGTCCTGGGATATAAACGCATAAACACCCTGCCTGTTGGTTTCAAACAATCCCTTATTCCCTTGACACTCATTTTGATGGCCTGGGCTCACAGCATTTCCAAAACATAATTATTTCAAAGGAAATGGGTAGCTGGAGCAGGAAACATTCTCTAACCTTGAAGAAAAACCTTGAGAGCAATTCAGTTTGAGCTGATTTTCTTTCCTCCTTTTCAGGAGAAGAGAAAGGGGAATGAACAATACTTTCTATTAAATTTTATAGCAACAACTCATCACAACACTTTTGCTGTTACAATGAACAAGTCATTGAAAAACAAATCCTTTCAGTTTCACTACATTAAAAAGGGAATTTTGATGAAAATAAAATACTTTTCTTTAAATCCTGAAAAATGGGAGGGTTTTGTTTTGTGGGTTGGGGTTTTATTTGTTTTGTTTGGGGTTTGTTTTTTAGTTTTGGTTTGGGTTTGTTTTGGGGTTTTGTGGTATGGGGTTTTGTTTGTTTGTTTATTTGTTTCAAAACACAGCTTTGCCTACTACTTTAGTACTGAGAGACTCAAAACAGCAGCTGATTTGTAGGAACAAGTGTATGCCAGACCTTTCCAGCCACACAGCGCAGGCTGCTTTGCTCTGTATTCCATCCTTGCTCCTGAAGTATATGTGGTAGGGACCATAACGGTACTTAGTGTCAAAGTGAGCATCTGAGAGGAGGGTAGAGGACATCCTAATTGCTTTTGCTCCCTGACTCCATCATTGACTAACTCAAATAATATATGTTCACTGAAGGCAAAGCATGTAGAGAGAGGAAGGCTTTTTCCTTAATAAACCTGCCAAGCAGGCAACTCCTTGTCCATCCTCTTCCACCGAGCAAAGGGAGCCAGTACTGCCTACACTGATGATACAGCTCTCCTGACAGTGATGACCTGTATCATCCCCAGGTATTATTAGCTAGGTTTACATTTGCACCTCTTTGTGGAATGGGGCAGGCCAAACACAATTCTAGTAGAAGAGAAAAATCGCAAGACAGGCTTGCCAGCCATCATAACAAAGGAGGACAAGAGAATTTTGCTAAAATAATGAGAAATTAAAAGCCTGGATTGTGATGTGTTTGCATTTTCCTGTTATTTACTCAGTCTGCAGACTCAAGACAGTCAGCATCTCTTCCTTCCTATCTTCACAGCATCAAGCACCAACTTGAGCATGATTTGTTCAACACAACACTACCTCCAAACAGAAACAATAAAAGATGTGCTCTGAATATGAACCTGTGACAGGCAGAGCTAAAGATGGAAAAAGAAATAAGATGTTTATCAAGTTTATGAAATTTATTATTTTTCTCACACCGGCTTTGAGTACAAGTACAAAAGAAAGAAAAGCAGGCAAAACATGCACCTGTAAAACAGTTTACATTCACAGTGAACAAGTACCTGGATTTTTTGCTGAAAGAAACCAGAGAAAGGAAACCATTCTGGGAATAAGCTGCATTAACACCTCTACAGAGCACCTTCCTCCTCATCATTGCTGGCACCCTTTCACCATACTCCTTTTGAATCCTGCTGACTTCCACCCAAGAAAACCTTGATCAAAAACTAAACCCAAGCTGAGAGAGGCGTTGCCACAGCCTTTTCATTCTTCTGTAACTTCTCCTCTTCCTGGAGGGAACAAGTCTATTGAGATCATCACCTCTCCAAGGAGAGGAGTTATCACACAGTATGCATACAGCAGCTGACACACCAGGTCCCAGACTAGCTTGGATCTTGGACAATAAGCTGTTAAGAATAATTATTCAGAAAGCCAAAACCCGCAGAACAACAGTTGCACAGGCTGCCGTCTCTTGGATTTAAACCGATTCCTATCACAACGTTTCAGAAAGACTCCACGGCAAAATTTGTCACAGAGATTTGTTATTTGGGGCCCAGGACATCATTTTTACAGAAGCTAAAAAGAGCTCGAATTGGTCTCGAAGTCAGCTTTAAAATAAGGATCGAGTGACAACTAGTGGAGATTTTCGTAAGTGCATCTCCGTGGATTTCTCTGCACAACATGATCTGGATCAAGATCCTACTTCATTGAAATTAAACAGATGCAATCCAATTACATAGAAAAGATTTCCAGGAAAAGTTGTGTACACATATGTGAAGACATGGGGAATGTGAATGTGCTCAAGTGACTCTAAGCTGTTTCTTACCAACCTGGTAAAGCTGTTCAGAATATAGACTTAATTAAAAACCAAGTAACTGAAAACAGAACAAGCCATCCTCACAGGAAAACACAAGTGTAACCAGCCCACTATCTACTCCCAGATAATGAATAGGTGGGAGTGAAGATGGAACGAGTCAGAAGTTAGGAAAAAGTAGCATGACTTTCCTCCTGGTGGATCCCTTTCCTTAATATGTTCCGGCTGACTACTATGGCTTCTCAGCTGGAGGCTGGGATTGAACTACCCTGTTTAATAGCCCATTAATCTCCCCTCCATTAATTTCTCTAGCTGTGTATGCTTTTAGCTTAAACAACATGATGTAGCAATGAGTTCCACAGCTCCATTCTGTGTTGCAAGAAAATATATTTTCATTTATTTAAAACTACTTAATTTGATTGGATGGTGTCTAATACTTGATTTATAAGACAATGAACAATCATTCACTAACTTATCTTCTCTTCCTTCTTCGTGGTTTTGTTAGCCTTGTCCCACAACCTCTCATTTACCTCTTTTGCAGGCTAGCGAGTCTAGAAATTCATGAATTCGTGCACAGTAGGAAAAAAAAATCTTTCATTTTATTTGCCTCTTTAATCATCTCTCAACACAGAGCTAATGCTTCCAAAGACTTATTAGGAGCAACTTTCCCAAAGCAGTGTTAGTTGAGGTATGACTCATCACTACTACCCTTGAGTACTTTGTGGGGGTTTTGGTAAGGAAGGGGAGAAGGTTGTTTTCTTTTTACATACTTTGCATTCACTGATGATACATTATAACTGTCATTTTATCAGTTGGTCACCCAGTATTGAGAGAACCTCTGCAACATTTTAAACTGCTTTTAAATCTGGCTACCCCTGATTATAAAACCATCATGTTTTATTAGTACCAGGCCCTAGCACAGTACTACAGCTCTAACATAGCCATTAAAATATTAGGAAAATAATTCTCCTACACAAATGGCTAGGATCAAACAAGGACAAGAAATTGCAACAGGGCCTTTGAGGAAGTTTTTGGAATCTAGCCTGCTCAGGTTTCCTGTCCAAAGTGCTGCAGTCCTGATGCGTGTACAAATAAAGCAGTGGCCAATGTTATAATAACAACTTCTGAGTTTGATAAAAGAAAAGAAAAAAAAAAAGGTGAAAGATGGGAGAAAAAGTGCCAACTATATATGTTTTAAGAATCCTCAATTAACATTATTCATTGCTTGTCACAGGCAGCTGTTTCTTTAAGGTGCTTTAAATAACAACTGAAAGGATATAGAGAGTTGTCAATCTGTCAACTTTTATTATTATTGTAAGTCTCCTCTTGAGCATAAGTGCCTCGGTCTTTAAAAAAAAAGTACAAAACTAAGTTTCTGCTCTTCCTGATTGCAGAAGGAAGCCTGGCAATACTAACCCTAAATGTTCATCAAGCAGAGGATAAATGAAAAACAAAATGCAACACTGTGCAATAACCTCATGATTTAAAAAAATATCTCCTGCTTTTGAAGGTGTGACTCATTCGCCTGCTTGTGGATTGGCTGTATCATTACAATAAGATTAGCAAATGTGTCAATTAATTTATTAATATTTGCAGTTTCAATTTTCATGGCAGGCAGAGAGATATGAAATACTGAACAAGAAAACACTTTAATCTCTCTCCAGAACACTTCATGTTTTTAAATCATCTCTCCATTCAATCAACATAATGAATGAAGCCTGCTCAACACATAAATGCAATAAAGACTTCTTAGCTACTCCCTGAGATGCCCAGAAATATCTTCCAGGCACAACTCCAAGAAGCAAATGATGCAGTGTTGTTCCCCTAGATGTAAACACAGAAAATGGGGACACAGGCAAGTGTTTAGCCCTTCCAGAAGGTAATGATGTCACTAGGATGTCTCAATGGAGATACTGAGGGTCAGATATCACTAAGGCTAGGTTCATGATTTGGGGCAGTCACATCAGACATTGATGGGCAGACTTGCCAGCACAGGGGAATCACAAGGACAGGTTTGGAAGATATAATGACCTCAGTCACTTCTCTTCCACTACAAGCAGCATGCTGGGGCATCTGAAGACTATTTGTTGTTCATGTAGAGGCATTTCTTCAGGGGTTGGGACAGAAAATTTGCAGAGCTCCAGCAAGCAGCCCATGCCAGCACATAGCTAGTTGCTTTCAATACTTAAAATTTCACAACCTAGACTGTTAACTAGAAGTAGAGGGTTACATGAGTGTATGCCTGGTGTTCAGAACAGGATCAAGGACCTTGCAACAAGGCCACAAAGGACATGTGACTAGACCTTTGTTCTGCATCGTTGCTTTTGGTCTAGCTGCTTGGTTCCGCAGGCTCACCAGGCTGTAGTCTGCTCCTGTGAACACTCACCTAAACAAGTGCCTGAACTGTGACTGTATCAGTGAACCACCCTGATACAAATCCCGTTCCTGTTATCTTCCTCCTGGCTGTCAGGAAAGACAGCTGATGATCTTTGTTTAGCTGGATGCACACCCAAAGCACCCACTCAGCTCCACAAAGGAGGGCCAGCTGCCTGCCCAGTTCCACAGGAGATATAACCAAGCCATAATACACCAAGGAGCAATACAGAAAGTGACATTCACATAGTTGTGAGTAGAAACCACTGGAAAAAAAATGTGGACAGAAAAGCCAAACACAGACAAAAAGAAGTTGCAAAAATATCAATGGGACATAAGGTAAAGAGCAGCACAGAGAAAACCCAAAATAGTAACTAGGAATTGACAAGGAAGGACAACAAAAGATGGGCAAGATAAGCGAAGGATAGAGTGACATATCTTCCCTTCATGAAAGTAATATTGTGGGAGTTTTGATGTAGATTGAGGGCAGCCACAGGCACACATTTATAACCTGGCCAAGAAGAACATGCAAGACCCATGGGCACAAAGGTTCTGCGCTACAGCAGCTTTGTCTCCAAGGCACAGCTAATGCTGCAGCACTTATTAGCATCGGGTTGCTAAAATATAAAGTGATCATTGCACACGTGAAAAAAAGGAAGACTGCTGGGAATACATCTCACCAAGGAAAAGAACGATCCTTATCTCATCAAGCAAAGTAAACAGAGCAGCACAGATTCACTGAGAATGATAGGCAATTAGACGTACAGTCAAAACCTATTGAAAATCAATGGAAAGATTTACAGTCCCATGCAGATTCACAATCAGACCCCTAGTTGTGATGTACATGTATCAATAACAGAGCTGGATATATGATTTTGCCACACTAAAAGGAAGTAAATTCCAGGTTAGAACAGAACTACAGTCAGCTAAACAAAAAGCATTAGAAGCAGATTCTGGCTCCTCTGGGGGAGTGCAAGCATCGGGAGGGGGTATAATACACTGTGTCCTGTAAACAAAGATTAAAAAAAAAAAAAAAACAACTCCGTGTGAAGCCAGCCATGAGAAACACATGGGTCCAACATTAGGCTGTTTATTCAATAATTCTACTTTAGAGGCTTTATAAAGTATACAAACAACTGAGACATATAAAACATAATGAGATAAAAATAAGTCCATAAAATTGTCTGCCAACGGAGAGGAAGGGAGAAGAATTTTCTTTTAGGGAGCCTTTGGTTGCTATTAGCACTGAAACCACAGCTGGCAGTATTTCCTCTCATTAACAAGGAAACATGCACTCCCTCTTATGCAAAATTTAAATTTCACTGTGCTTTTGGGGGGCAAGAGAGGAGGACAGAGCTGAATCAACATACAGTGACCAGCAGTGGAAGTACTGAAGAACTGTTGAGCATTTAAGCCACAGCAGTACCCTCAGGGTTCCTGCATATTTTGCTAAGCACCTTGCCAAACACAGTGGGTACAGTTATGGGGACATCATCCCTGCCCCAAAGGCCTTGTCATCTAAGTCCCCAGGAGAGGAACAGATTCAGACAGCTGTGAGGGAGGTGTATGAAGATGACTGTCATGGCATCACTTGCCAGCTCAAAGGTTCAGCCCTTACTGAACACTGAGGAGAGCTGAGCAGAGGCAGCCTTGCTGCTGCTGGAGGGACAGGAGCACAGTGGCTCAGCAGTGATCATGCCAGCCCTGGTAGACAGTGCTCTCCCACCCTCCATACCCCCTCCTCCCTGGGCTGCAACAGGGTACCACCACGGGCAAAGAAAGGGGCACATGGACAGCTTCTGTCACTCTCAGCAGCTGCTCCCTTGAGCAACTGCTTCCAGGGCCATGCCTGGAGCTGGCTCTGCAGGTATTCCCCATGCAGCAGCTGTCTCATCATCTCCTAGCTTGTTGCTGGCAGAGGAGAGAGCTCAGGGAAGACTGAGAATGAGAAAAGTTGTCAGCTTTGTTGACCTTTAACCAGGACTCCTCTCAGTTGCCAAATGTGACATGGAAGAAAACATGAAGGAGGCTTTGTGGAAACACATGACAAATGAGCACTCAAGACTGAGAGGGCAAATAGGGGGTGATGTCTCAGCGCTGCACTGGATGACGTATGCAGGGCAGGGTTAGGATACGAAGAGCTGACACTAAAGATGAGTGTTTTGCACTTGGGTGGTGGAATAGGAAGCCCTGTGAGGTGGCAGAAAAAAATGTTCAAAGCAGTAAGCCAGAAATACAGTATTTGTAACCACATTCTTGGAACAGGAAAAAAACATGCAGCTCTGACAGACAATGAACTGTCTCAGGAGCCACACCAACTAGAATGAACTGCACAGCTAGAAATTTTGCAGATCACTGTTGTAGAACTGTGCCCTGGAGCCTTAACTTTGGAAAACCTAGGAGGACTGCATTTTAAGCTATGTCTGAGCTTGCAGCCAGCCAGCCACAATGGACCAGAAGGGCACAGCTGCCTTCCAGGCAGCCAGTGACAGCATTTAAGTTCTTTGTTGTCCCTCCCAGAAACGGAAAAGAAACCAACCTACTTTCATCTAATTTGCAACAATAGAGTATGGTCCTCAAAGCTCATGTTCTAGCCACTATTCCTCCATGTTCCCCATTCATTTCCCAAGCCACACAGAGCTGCACAGAGTGAGGCTGTGGAACTAGTCCATCTGACTCTAAACTCAAGAGTCCTTGGTAAGGATGAGAGACAGCTCAAGAAGCATAAGAACAGCAGAAGTACAGTCTTTCCTGCTGTTCATTAGCGACATGACCACCATATCTTGGCAGCTCTTCATCTAAAGATCAGCAGACCACAAGTTGCATGGCAGTCCTGCTACCAATCCTGTTCCAGAATCCTGGCACAAAAACCTCCAGCTTATACACTGATCCCAATACCAAGCTCAGAAGTCCTCTCCTAGCTGGCCACAAGTAAATCACATTGTTTCACAACAAATCTGTAGCCAATTGAAAACACTCAAAACAGAGCATGGATATATTTTAATAGAAAAGCAATTCTACCCACTGGAACTTGTTGCTTATTCCATACCTAACCAAATGAAGTTCTGTTTTCTACTTCGTGCAGAACCACTGTAGAACCACTAGTTTCCACAGTACTCCCAGAGCTTGCAACAGAATACAGATATGACAGGCCAAGGGACATATGTCAGGGTATCAGATCCATCAGCACATTACAGTAAATTAAGCAGGTTGCAGTGTCCTAGCTGAATCATACTACTTGACAGTAGTTTTTCACCTGTCGTCTCAACCTGCTGCAACCACAGGAGATTTAAGCCATGTAGCTATGGTCTCTTACAGCTGGGGAGACCAAGAAATTTGCTACCACAGCTCTGCATGACTTACATGCCCGAGGCTGAAGTCAGACAGAGACTGCATTTCACTTCTCAAAAGGCTTTGTCTAAATATCACACAAAGATGCCACACCAGGAATGGTGTGGACCACAAATTCAATAAAAGATATGAGTATAAGTTACTAATTCACTATTGATATCTAAGGTTATTGATGACAAAACATTTGCCCTAATAAGCATAAGATATATTTCTCCAAAGCTCTCCATTTCCTACCTCTTTTGCAGCCAGGTTTAGTAAATGGCAAAGCCAACTGCAAGTCTCCTCCACAAGTGTCCTGGGAATAGATGCTGCAAGCTCCTGCACCTTATCTGGAAAGAACACAAACTCTGAAACAAATCAAAGGTTTTTTTTCTACCATGTTTAATTGAAGCGGACACAAAAGAAAAGGAACTTAACTCAGAAGCAGATTTTACAAGTCTCAAAGGACTGCATGGATCTGATATTTGGAAATGCCGGGGAACAGTCACTATTTTAGTAGTCCTTCAGCCATCACTGACTCAAGAATTATCTGTTCTTCGTGCTCTCTTTACCCATTATATGATGAAAAAAATTCACAAGCCAAATAAATATTTGTTTTCTCTTACAAGTCACCTTTAAGATTATAATCCATCCTGACACCAGGACAAGGAGTTCATTTTCAAGTTTAAAGTAATTCATCACTGAGCTAGGATCTGAGCTGCACCAAGAATAAACGTGTTTCAAAAATATGTAGTTGCCAAGTCTTTAGACAACCATTTGAAATGTCTAATGCAACCACACAGTTCTGCAGTTTGCTTCCACTGGAAAAGTTTTTACATTTACATTAATCTCTGGGAATTGTCCTACACTACAGAAAACCACAGAGATTATTGATTTGACCACACATTAGTCTGAGCTGCAGACTCTGATTTTTGATTATGTGCTTGAGCAGAAATCTTTGAGTGACAGCTCTGTATTCTGACATAAGGCAATAATTACCCTGTGACGAGAGCCCCAACTGAGAGCATGTCCCCACTGTTTTAAAAACAAATCCTCAGGATAAATCCTTGGCCGGGATAAATCTACACAGCCAGGCTGGGAGGTGAAAAGAAAAGGTAGTATTTTACTGATTTTGCAAAAGGAGAACTGAAGCAGGTAGAGTTTTGATATAGAGCGCCATGTAGACACCTAATCCTCTTGAGATCAGTGGGAGCTGAGATCTAAACCATTTTTGCAGATTTGGCCACAAAAGATATGTCCACAGTCACACCAACAAGTTTATGCTTTCCTGAGAAATTGGGGCTCCCCCTCAAGCCTCAGAATCCTTAACTCTCAGTCTCTGGCTTCAATCTTAATTAAATCTTAAAAACTGGATGGCTCTGAAGGCTGGGAAGCTGCACCAGTACAGGAGGACCAGAGGACTGGCTCATGCTATGGGTCTGCACCTCTCTGCAGCATAGACAACTAACCAGTCCCTGGCTTTCGGGTGATATATGCACATAATTGCCAAAATCTGTATCAGCTTCCTTGCCTAGAAGCTTATGTGCTCTCTTCTAGCACACATTTTGGAAAGCTGCAGGGCACTATTCATTTGTTAAACGGGCCACAGAAACCTAGATACTTCCTTACTCTGAAGGGGGAAGCAGAATAGCTCTAGGTCAGGATTTGGCATATAGGCAGAGTAATGTGGAGAAACACCATCCCCATTTTATCTATACTTGACACTTGACTAATCACCTAAGCTTCTCAAGACAGATAATTATACAATGATCACTCTTTTATTGGAGGTTATGTTTTAGATAAAGTTTTTTGCCTTCATGTTTGTAAAGTGTGACCTTAAGTAGGGTTTAATGCATGAAGACATGGAGAAAACAGCATATTGTGATCTTGTGAGGCCTGTAACACCAGATTTGGGGATGCTCAGGGACTACAAGAGTGGGACAGAGGGATTCAGCCTCAGGGGTATCTATGAATTCATGCACATAAGAAAACAAAAGAGGCAGAGTTCAAACCATTTTAGGAGGGCTTCTACTCTTGGGCACTTCGTGTGCAGGCAGTAAGTCATACTTGCTGGTTTCCTTCACCCCATACACAATGAGAGCAGGCTCAGTGCATATAAACCAGACTGTAACAGACACCGTGACAGTCAAAGTGTCACTTCTGAAAAGGGTCTCCAGGACACAGGCTTAGGTCTGCTGGTGACAAGTCCAGAAGAGGCAAGAGATACATGCAAATGCTTGAACAGTGCTCCTGTCTGTGTACCTACAGCCCTCTTAGCTATCAAGTGCTTGTGACATTGCAGAAGATCACATCAAAACATTAAGATTAGAATTTAAATATTCATGATAGAAATATGACAGCATTGTGATAGTAAATGCAAAGGCCATTCAAAAAATTCAGGAAAAGCCAAAATTCTCATGGTAATGTTAAAAATAACATATGCACCATGTGGATATGCTAATGGGCTGTCTTTCAGCCTCACAGGCTGGGCTGGAGGACAGCAGGGGTATTTTTTTATGTGTATTTCGGGAATAGTTATGACCTTAAAAATAATTTTGCTCACTCAAATAATACAATGTTAAGGTTGTCATGCTACCAGTGAAAGGTGCCACCTCCACAGCCCCATTAACTGAAATCCTCCCTACTGCAGCTTCAGTCCAGCCACCATAATATGTTGCCCTTCAGCCACTCTCTGGCCTGATTTAGCTTCTCAGGTAATTTGGCTCCTCCTAAGAACCATTAAACTGTTGACCTCTCCCTCCAGATGACCCAGTGTGGCTGTGCCAGCCACACAATGTGCCAACCAGCTGGCCCTGGCATCACAGCAATTCATTAAAGGCATTGAACAGCTAGGACATGGCAGGATTAGACAGCAATGCCATGTTAACAAGAAGGAACGCTAACTTTTAGGGCTGGAGATCAAGATAGATGCATGAGTTTCTCTGGAAAGTATATTGTCACTAAACAATAAAACATGGCATGGAAATGGGATGATTTCATACTGTAGCATTTAACTCTGCCACTACCAGAGGATCTGTTCCCCCTGCAACCTGGCACACTATAGTTCAAAGCCTCGAGAATCTCCATGCTGATAGAGTGCCCAAGTGGCAGGTTTACACCCTGGACACTCCACCATGCTCTGACCTTGCTGAGCAGCTGTGAAACCTCCCATAAATCTGGTCACCTGCACGCCCTGGTCTGTTCTACAGAAAACATCTCCGCACAGCATTCAGCCCTGGTTTGACTGAATGACAAAAGCACAGTTTTGATCGCAGATGCTAGTCTACCATCAAGTGGATTTTGCAGCAGACAGCCAAACAAAAACAGGTAGCAGTAATTTCAGAATTTCACTCTAGTCCTCATACTGGCCAGGTACTGAATATTTAAAGATTATGTGGCTGGGTCTTTGATTGCTCTTATTCAACACAGAAATAGTACTACATTGCTTAGCCTCAGATTCATCCCGAAGTCCGCAGTACCTGTAAGAGCAGCGCTTTGATTTAAGTCCCCTCCCCCAAGCCAAGATTCATCATTTCCAGCTAAAGGAAAGGACAGTAGGTTTGTTCTGTGCTGAAGCCCCCGGGGCTCAGAAGGCAAAATGAAATGGAAATTTTTCTTTTTCTTGTCTTCTTTTTTTTTTTTAATTGAAAAAAAAAAAAAAGAAAAAAAAACACCACAGGTTTATACGACCAGTATGGGCCAGATGAGACAAGATAGGTTCTTAAGAGGCTAGGTCCCTTGGTACAGAGCACAGACTGAATGTTATCAAGATGGTACATGCCAGTCATTAGGATGCTAATTGGCCCTGACTCGGCTCTGATGACTGAAGTGAACATCCTAACTGTCACTACCTGGAAGCATTGCTGCAGGGAACAGCTCCAAGCAGCCTAAAGCAAAGAAGTGGGTGTGAGAAGGTAGAGAGATGGGGAATGTTTATAGCTCTCTACAGCTGTCTGCATCACATATTCAAACCAGCGGAAAAATACTTCTGTCTTTCTACACCGTGCTGCTAAAAATTCCACTAAAAAAAAAAAAAATCACTTCGGGTAATTTACATTTAAATGGACTTTGCACATGAAGTAGATTATTTTGCTGCTCATGTTTACAATTACTTTCCCTCCCCCTTTCCCGGGACTCCTTGACTCTTGTCTCCAGCAGCTTCTTTTCTTTCACTGTCTCCTAACCTCTCCAATTAAAACATCAAAAATAAATTAACTTGTCAGATTTCCCCACCACAACTCTCTCCTACTGCTCTCTTCCTGTCGGAGCTTTACTTCATCTTGTAAAACCCTGGTGTGTTTAGTTTTTTTGTTTGTTTGCTTAGGTGGCCAGATTTGCCATCTACGTACTAGATTTCCAGCTCTTTCGAAGCAGAGAATCAAAACTTTCTGAACAGCTTACTGGTCACAAAAAGTGACTGTTTCCAGTTTTGGCTGGACAGCATACAGGCTGCGAGAGCACCAACATGGAGGTGCGAAACTGAGACTGGATTATCTACAAATTAAAGAGAAGGCTGAGAGTTATCAAAATGTGGATTACTGAAAACTAAATGTTATCTGAAGGTGTGGCTTTGTACCTCACTGCAAATAACCAGCAGCAGTGAGTGAAGCTCTTGAACCAGTGACTCAGTGGCCTAGATGTGAAAAGTTAGCTGTATCCTTGAAGAGACCTGCTGTGAACAAGACAACGCTGCTTACAGGATGCCAGAACAGACACTTACAACACCGGTCCTCAATTCTGAATCACAGGTCAACATTTCGTCCAGGCTCTGTGCACATGAGATGAAGCCCAGAGAAGCTACTATCACATTTTATCTGTGACAAAAGCAAGGGTGCTTTAGAATAACATCCCTAGATAAACAAAAATTAATGTTTCTTTTGACAGCCGCAATCAGCTGTCCACTTTTCTTAATCATTCACTACCACAATACCTAGGCAACCCAGCATATTATCTTCCTAGAACTTCAGGGGGTGCAGACCAGAACCAAAGCAGCAGGTAAGATACTCTCTCCCCCCCAGCAAACTACCCAGGTGCTCCTGCACATTACACCCCATAAATGTAAGTTCTGTGGTCCAAAAATCTGCAGTGGATGAGGAGATCCTGGCAGAAATAAAACAAGAGCTTCCACACATGAACATGCTGATAAATACTTGCAATGCAGGTAAGGCATCCTTCCTCCCTTGCAAGCCAGATGAATTCTTAGCCTTCTAAAACATGCATCCAATAACACTGCGTGAAGAGTACATGACTAAGGTGATGAGGGGAGGGAAAGGGAGAAAAGTAACATGAAAACTAAATTCAGTTACTGGAACTCCAACAGTGTCTGCTAAAATGACTGCAGAACATAGAGGGAAGAGAAAAACGAAGGGGGAGGGGTGTGGGGGAGTAGAATCCATGCACTAATGCACTATCTTTTGTACCGGCATTGCAGGAATAAAGCTTCCTCTTGAAATAGTTTGCAGTGCAAGCAAACAAGGAATGGTGGGGGAAGAGAAGCACAGAGGTCACAAAGCAGCTGTGATTTCCACTCCTCTAGCACCAACAGGGATAACAGGACCACAGTTTGTCACCCTCTCTGCTCAGCTACACCCTTTCCAGCTAGCCTCAGCACAACCCTTTCCAGATGGACTGTAGAAAAGAACACCTGAACACAGCCAGAAGGATCCTGGAGAGCCACAGAATTTGTGCCTCTTTGCTGCATGCTAGATCTCACCTATACAGCAAACACGACTCAAGAACGTGTGCTTCTTATGTTCACTTCCACCAAGCCCCTGCAACCAGCTTTGCTTTCCGTTGTAAATAGGTTTCACGGCTTCATAAAATGGATGTATTAGTCATGAATAAAACCCAAAAAATTACTGGGGAGGGAAGCAATACCAGTCAATAAAATGTATTTTATGTACCAGTCAATAAAAGACAGAAGAAAAGAAAAATATTAGCCAGAGAGTTCCAAGAAGGTTAGTGTTACAAAGAAACAAAATATTGGCTCTCACACAGGAAAAAGCTCTTCTGAATACCAATGTGTTCCATACAGTGACAAAGAAGCTATACTTACCTCAAAGGAGATTAAGTAATATACCGTAGCACCTGAGGAAAGGGAGGAAAGTAGAAAAGAGAGGCGAGCAAGCATAAACACAAAGAGAATAAGGCCCCTGTAGTCTGTTTCATATAGCTTCTTCTCCTTCACAAAGGAGATTTATATCTTTTCCTTGGAAATTCAGCATTCAGGAAAGTGGACTTAGAAGTATAACTCCATAATAATACCCTCTTTTCCAGTCCCCAGGAAAGTATAATACTGATTTACTGGTCAAAGAAATAAATGTGCCTCAGAGTTCCATACAAGGCACTTCTGCCTTTCTGAAGTTAATCTAGCTCCAAGATGGATAAGCAAAAGGCCCACACTAGTGGAAAAATACCGCAGAAAGTATTTGTGTAGATAAAAGCAGCTTTCTAAAGGCCAGTGTGCCTGTCATGATGGAATAATTTTCATTCTCCAGATAAAGAGTTGGAGAATAAAAGTAAAAAAAGTTACAGCACACAGCCAGCTCCCTGGGTACCAGGACATGTTTGCTGGTTGGAGAGTATGCTTTACTGAAGTAAAAAATGCCTAATCAGTTAAATTTTAAACTGAAAGTATTTCATATGGGATTTACTTGAGCAAATGTTGACATCAATGTCTGCACTACTTACCCAGACTGCGACTACAGGCATTGGAGAGAAACAGGCACCTGCAGCGCAGGATTCATCTGTTTCTCAAGCAGTTGTCTAAAACAGGGTCAGATGAACTGTCTTAAAATATCTATTTCTCATTCCTGACTGGAAGGATAGTCCATATAACTCAGTCAGATGCAGACAGCTAGTTACTAGGCATCTGAAGTTAATGGTGGACTCATTTCACCAAGCATCATAATGACTGCAGCACATCACTTGAGACTCAAGTACAGACACAGAGTTTGTGAAAATGAATCCACTTTCTTCTCACTATGACAACTAGAAATCTTACTCTGGAGAAAGCAAATACAAGTCCCAAGTTTCTATGAAATTTATGTTACCAATTGAAATGAATCAAAATACAGCCCTTATAGTTGCAGAGGTAGCCTTTTAAATGCAAGTGGGAGCAACACTGCATTCCTGAGCCTGCAGATTGATACAAACAGGACTTCAGTGATACTCAAGAGCATGAACAGAACCGTTGGAGGAAAATTCACAAGACTGACAGTTTTGCTTTTACAAAATAATTTTCCCTTCAATTCATGTCAACAGAGCTGTCCCTCAGCTCCTAATCTTGGGTTTAAATGCAGCTTCCAGTAGCAGAGGAGAAGATGATAAACCCCAGACTTCTGTTAAAACATTTATTTTTATTGGTGAACAAGCCAAATGAGTCCTAAAATAGAACTTAATGACATAGACTGCAAGTGTCCAATCCATGGCCTGGCAGGAGAGCTCATATAGCCCTAACTGACCATCCCCTGATAGAAGGGGAAGTCTAAGTTGTTCCCTTATCCCTCTCCTGCCAGGTGCTGTTTTGTCCCGTAACACAGGTGGCTGGGAGCAGGTTGCAAGAACAATCCACACAGCCCACAGCTCCTCTCCCTGTTCACTTGCAAAGGGTTCTCTGGGAAAAGCACAGGCAGGACTGGGTCACCCTCACCAGGATGCCAGCAGCCCACTGCTGGTCACCATCTTTCTCCACATGCTACTCAGGAAGAGACGCACCCTGTTGTGCATATTCATATCTGGAAAACATTAGGCAACTACTATAGACCAACCAACTGTACTGTGTATGCAAGAAGTACAGCTCTCACTAGCCTGTAGTATTAACTGTATGTTCCCTCTATCTGGAAGGGCTGGGCACAGCTAGGATGAAATCTCTATTCAGGCAGCAGCATTTACTAATGCAATGGCCATTTATTCCACATGGGCTGAAACCTTTCTGATTACGGACCATTTTCTTGTCCTGCAGTTGTACAGTGCTTACATAGCATAAGTTGCCAGTTGGGGCTCATGAACACTGCTGTGATACAAACAAATAAAATCAGCCTTATTCAGACCAAATTCCAAAGCAGAGGCTGTTTGCTTGCCCACATTCCAGATTAAATACAGAGAACTGGGCTAACTGCTCAATTCAAAGTAAACAAGACACTGACCACCTCCTTTGGCAAGGACAAATAGCTATGGGGAAGCTGCTTCAGGACTCGGAAGCAGTCACTTATTAAAACTGAGAGACTACTCCTACCAATGAAAGGCAAGGGGACTCCAGAAACATCTCCAGGACACATGAAAAACTGTCCAATCTTGACCTCCATTTCAAATGCTAATTACTTTCCAGAATATTCATTTGAATTTTTCTTAGCTTCCATGGAGAATGAAAAAAAAAATAGACTGGTACAGAGATCTTCATCTTTCCCTTGCTAAATTTATACAAATTATGTAATTGAACTTTTAAAGGACTATAGCAAGTGACTAGAAGAGAACTGCACAATGAACTAACACTACATGTGACAGGGCAGGAAAATTCTTTTAAAAGCAGAAGAGCACTTTTTTCCCCACAAACACTTGAAAACAGAAGGTAGAAGGCACTATAATTGCACATGTGAAAAATTATTCAAGTACAATGGGATGTATGATGAGTTATTTTAATTGCTGAGTTTATTATATACTTCGAACAATGTAAAGGATGCCCAGAGCACAAGGATGGCTGCCATCTTAGAGAAGACTGAACGCACATGCTTTCTTAACGTACATGTCTGATAAATTATATATATATATACTGGCAGTGTAATCTAGCAGGAGGCACTCAGAGGCATTTCATAAAGACAAAAGCTTGCCACTGTGAAAGGCTTTATTAATTATTATAAAAAAAATTTATGATCATGGAAGTTAAATATCTGAAAGTATTCTGCCAAAATCATTTAGTTCTAGACTAAAGCTCCAAAAGAAGAGGAAGGAAAGAGCAATTCATTTTCTCATGGTAGTATTTCAGTTAAAATCCAGAAGGCAGCTTATATCCATTGGTATTTGGGTGTTGGGTTGTTGTTTTTTTTTTTTAAGAGAGGTATGAAGCATTTATTCAACCGATGTTAGGACAAATGTATTTGTATCACTACACCTTAATCAAAGCTTTAGTGTAGGGCACTGGGAAGCAGAAGAAAAAACAGTCCTTATGCTAAGAGTAACACAATAGTTCCCCAGCAGCAGTTCACAGGGGTATGACAAATGTTTGTAGCCTCTCCAACAGGCAAAATTAAGTGCATCCTGAATATGAGAACAGTGATGTATGATAAACAAGGAGCCCAGTCTGCCAGAAACTTCATGTTTGGCAACAGTCCATTGTTCCAAAAAGGTCAGAAGCCACTGAATTAGAGTATATTACAAGAGACAGAGACAGTGTGGAACAAAACCCAGAGACTCCGAAAGCACAAGTAAAGAAAAAGAAAACCACAACCAGCCTGACTAGCATCCTAGAGAATGTTAAGCTCAGCTAGATCATTGTTTCAGGTGGCTTTTGGGGACCACGACCTGATCACTAGCAGCCCTGTGCTACCATCACTGTAAGCCCAATGGCTAAGCAGTCAGAGAGTGTGTCATCAGAAGGGTTTAGGAAAGCACAATAGCTCAGCTGGGCCACGCAAAGTGTCATTGCCCCCAGTTTAAGGATAGATACAGGAAGGGATTGTGCAGTTCACTCGTGGACAGGCAGAGCATCTGCAGCACAGCCAGGTAACAAACCCTGACTTAGCGCATGGCAGGATGTGCCTTACTCACAACTACGTTCTGCTGACCTTCAGTGCCAGCAGAAGGAAAACGGAACTACACCAAACAGTGGGAGAAATCCCTCAAATCTTCACGATATACAAAGCCTGAAGGAACACGCATTATGGAAAGATTTAGTTTGCTGGCATGAAACCAAATGTATAAGCCAAAGATTATTCACAAAGATCAAGACAACCTTCAAAGCAGCCAGAAATCCAGGGGGAGGCAAAGTATTTCCAAGTAGTTCCACTTTCCTCACACAAGCCAGGGAAGCTCAGAGAGAGGGTCATAAATAATGGACTTTATTTTCATTCTTTGCATATACTCTTGCTGGTGCAGTGCCCAGTGTCATCTGGAGATCTAAGCTGATAGTGAGCCATTTTTGTGTACTCAAAGATACCTTAAAAGGGACCTCTTCTTGGAGTAGGAGTGTCCAGTTTCTGAAATTCAGACTCTTGTGATTTACTAATTGCTTTACACAGTCTACAAGTACAAGAGCACTTTCAAGAAAAATCAGATTTCTGATAATAAAAGCCTTCTAAACTATCAAAGAAAGTCACTTCAAGATGCAGTGGCTAAAGGTAGCCTATTCAAATTAAGACACCTATTTAAACATCAAAGTAACCAACCATTGACAGAATTCCCCTGGAGCAGAAAAAGTCACCATTACTTGATGTCTTCAAAGCAAGACCAGAGGATCCTTCTCAAATATATGATCTAGCTTAAGCCACAGTTAACGGTTAGATGCAAAAACTGGTGTTAATGAAAGCAGCCCCTTCCCAGACACTCACAGTGTGACCAGTTCTGGTCACACCAAAATTCAAAGATGATTAACTGAATCAAGAATAGGTATACAGAAGTGCTGGTAAGGATAAGAGGCCTATCGCAGGAAAGCCTGGCTTGTTTAAGCTGGCAGAACACAGCTTGATAAGGGACAGGAACACAGCCTGCAAATATGCTTGAGGAGGGGAGCAGCAAGAAATAAGAAGAACCGTTCAAACCATAGGATTATCTTGGTGCAAAAATTAGATAAGCCAACCATGAACACTTCCAGGCTAGAGGTTAGAAAAATCTGAGTATGGAGCAGTTGTGATGTGGAGCACCCTCCCGCAGAAGTAAGCGGATAAAAAGAGAACCTGAGAGTCCAAAGAAAGGACTCCTGCCCCATGTTGATCCCTCAGCAGTGGGGAGTCTTCCCTGGGACCAAGGCTTGGAGAGTCATGTTGTCCTTTCCAGCTCTGAGTTCATACACAGAGTTCAATAACTTGGTAACCAGTTATTACTGGAAAAGAAGGATTTACTTGGGGTGGTTTGTTTTTTTTGCTGTTTATTTCTAGAACAGAAAAGTTTTTATTTTCTTTAGACACAAATGTAACCTCTGTTTTTCATCAGTTCTCCAACAGCTCAGGAGAACACACAGCAGGAGCAACACATGGCAAGAGGAGATAATTTAGGATCCATCCTTGAGCAGCCTGCACAGTCAAGACAGGACAGCACAAGCAGTTCTACACTCCACCACCACCAGAGGTGGACTTCACAGATTTTGTATTCTTTAGCTCTTATCAACATAGGGAGGAGAAACTAACAGGAACCAAAGAACCAACATTAAAGCCCGAGAGATTCAGAGAAATAGAAAAAGCAGCAGTGCTCTGCAGTGGCCAGGCAGCACCGGCTGCCGGGTTGTCAATCTCAAAGTATGTATCCTTCTTTCTACAGACTAGATACATGGGACCTGGATTCAGCAACCCTTTCTGCAGCACACCAAAGTCAGTAATCATACAAAAGTTAAAGCCAAAGTCACATCCACCTAGTAAGGAAGCTGTTAGAGTTGCTCTTGCTCTCTCCGCTTCAGAAGCAACTTACCATAAAACCATCAAAAGCTATGTATTAGGACTCAGGAGAGCTTGGTTACTCTTCTGACAGTTCACCTCCCTACCCTCAGTCTCATCTCTTTAGGTCAGGTTCCATCTCTTACCAGATATACACAGGGATATCAGGGAGAATATCTATCGTTAGTGGCTTAGCAGCATCTAAATGACCTTCCTGCTTATACCAGAATCCTTCCCTTCATCTTGCAATACAAGGCATTTGCTGGGAGTTGGAAGCTGTGAGTGCAAACTATCACCAAGCCACACCATTCCTTAGAAATAACAGACTAACCCTAACAGAAGTAGCTATAAAAAAAAATAAAATATTCAGCAAGCAAAAGTCATAAGCTTTCCATAAACACTTCATTGTCACAGAGGACCTCACTCTCCCCCTCTGTACACAAAGCCTCTCCTCTTTGGAAAGTGTAAAGAGACTTTTGTGTGCTCAGAACTGTAACGTGAAAACTAAATTGTGTGTTGATGATCTTGAAACCAGTTCAATGAAGCAGTTTCAATTCCACCCTTCCTTCCTCCCAACTCCACCCTCTCCTCCAAGAGGTGAATTTGTTTGGGTTAATAGGGAGAGAAAAAAAGCAAGCTAAAAATAGCCTCCTTTTTGCCTTAAAAAAAGTTAAGGCTATGAATAAACAGCCTGAAACAGGAATGCAGTTAATCTGCCCACCAAATTCCTACACTGCTTTCTTGTTCAGTTCTTCAAAACATTTTCATAAGGATCAAACACACAGACTTATTTCTGCAGAGGCAGTGGTATCCCAGAACTGCCCGCTTCCTTGCATGTAAGGTAACTGGCTTTGACATGAGGAGGAACAGGCTATGAGACTGGATGAACCAAAGATATAATCCAAGATTGTTAAGTACTAGACTATTTGAGCAATATCCTTGCATCTTGGAAACCAATATAAAAAAAAATAAGAAAAATGCACCAAGAAAACACAAACACATTTCTGCTGTTCCCCTTTACTGTGGAACAGACAAATTGCATTATCTCCTAAAATCTACCTTCCCACTAAAAAAAGCACTCGCACTGTTATCCCTATCTTAGACCCAAGTCACATCTGTCCCTGACAGCAATAGCTGTCAACACTGAAAGAGCAGGATGATCAGCCATCCTTTTCACCCTGGGCTGGGAGCCAAAGCAAGGTTGGCTTATATATTTGTAGTGCAGAGCCAAACATACTTCTTTAATCTATTCTGTTCCCTCTGCTACGCTATTAGCAAGCAAGCAGATCAAAACCAACGGACTATCCTTACAATCTGAATATTTGAACCTTAACTTAATTTTACCATATTCCTTTTCCACTGTATCACCAGTGAGATTCAGCTAATGCTCTAAGAGTCACGTGTACTATCAGTGCAGACAAGAAGCCTCTTGGTAGAGTTGCTTTTCATTCCCATACTCCCAGTTTCCCATAGCATGAGGCATCACAGCATGCTGCCGTGGAATCCTATAGACACTGCTGTGATACCTGATACAAGTTACTTTTTAAAAAAAGAAAACCACCTCCCTCCTCTTACCACAGATGTGCCCTCTGAAAGGAGAAAGGAAATGCCTCACTTTCATCTCAGAGTTCAGAGGGAATGTTTTATAGCTGTCAATCCTATCAAGATCCTATTCATTGACACACCAGGGACAGCCACTATTTTGAGGTAGGCTGTGCAGCCATGAAACAGCCAGGCTCTGAAAAGAACTTCACCCAGTGACATTTGGAAAGCATGGTAAAAGACTTTCCTGCAACCCTAAAGTAAATGGTTAAAGCCAACACACAACAAGCAGGCCAGCTGAGTTAGCAGATGTGACTACACAAAGCAAAGACACATGAGGAACAACGCAGCATCTTCTACTGGAACCCTGGGTGAGGAACATGAACCCAAGCTGTTTGAAACCTCTGGTGCCCCAGCTCTAAGCAAGCACTTTCACTCGGAGAGGTGAGATGCACTCAGTGATCAGAGTGGAACAGTGGATGCTGGGATCTCATGCTTACACCTCAGTATCACTGGTATGGTATACAACCCTGCATTTCCCATCCATACAGTGCTCATCATCTCATTTTGACTGCTAAAGAGACTTCAGGGATACTATTTGGGCTGTGCAGAAATATGAAAGAAAGATATCCTGGTTAATACTTACGTTACTACTTCAACCACTATACTGGAGCATCCGCTGGCTCTATGTTTACTCTCAGTTCCCATCCAAGGTGGAATGTGTCCTTTAACAGAAAGGAAACTGGCGCAGAGACTGTCATGCTACTGAATTCTCAGAGGGAATCTGCAAGCAGACCAGGGAGCTGAAACTGGACTTTCAGAGCTCTAAGTTAGCTACCAGATCATTCTCCTTTCAACACGCATACCAGCCAGCATGCATTTGTACAGCATACTCAAAGTCTGGTGGCTAAATAAAAGAACAAGCAAGTCAGACCAAAAAGTCAAGGGTGATGTGAGTCAAGGTTAGAAGCAACTGCATCAGCAGGGCTGCCAGTGCAGCATCTACTATGCATCCAGCATCACACCACGGCTGACCTGCTCCCCAGGGAGCCTTGCTCAAGCAGGTACAACTGCAGACTCCTGCCTTCTCAAGGGTGCGATAGCCAAATGTTATAGCACAGAAAAGGCCTTTGACACCACTCATCTGTAACCTCAGCCTTTGCTGCCAGCTAGTTTTAACAGATGCAAGCGCAGGTGGCTTCCATGGGTTCAACTGGGATTCAGCTTTCCCAGGGCACTGTAAAGAATCAGATGGGAAAGGACATTGACTCAAGAGAAACAGAAAACAGGCTTAAGTGTGTGGAAGCAATCCTGCTTTTGATCTGAAAGACAAAAACCTCAAAAAGCAGCCCAGGCTGTATATTTGTAGAAACACAAAGTCTAGGGCTCCTTTACAGCACTCAGCTCAGTGTATTTCAGATTGTGCATACAGTCACTGTTCCCAGTGACACCCCTTTACAATTACTCTTAAGAAAACATCCACGATCACTACAGATGATTTGTCAGGAATGATAATTGATATAAACTGGCATGTCTCTGCCACAGCCAGTAGATTCAGCCAAATATCTGTCCACACACCAAGAAGCTTCTCCTCTGAGCAGTGTTCTCTGTCAGCTGACATAGGACAGATCTCACTTAAACCTCTTCTTTTCCTGCATTTTACCCAGCCAAAATTCGTGGCCCACATTAAGATCCATACATCGGGGAAAATATCTGCAGGCAGGATCAAGGATTTAAGTGATTAACAGGGGAAGAGGTGTAGAGGGAAATCATAGGCAACCTGTGTGACAAGATCATGCTACCTTCAGCAGAGGCAAAGCTCGCTTGCAGGTTTACTAGAGGACCTCAGAGGAGAGTACACAGACTAATCTCCCCACGGCTTTTTAGGGTTTTTGTGATTAAAACAGTCACTTCTGTATAATACTAATTCAGAAGGAAAGAAAGGCCAAGCTAACCATCTCAAACAATGCTGAGATCCCCATCACACCAGCACCAAGTGCTTTGTACTTGGTCACAGAGAAAGGAGTGGAGTTCAAAGAGTTAAGAAATCTTGATCAGGAAGAACAGTGGTAATGCAAGGCACAACTATGGCCTTGATCAATATTCCTAATACATAAAATATCCATCTCAGGGCATGTCTGCAGCATTGGAACCAGTCTTCCAGCTGAGCAGTTGGTTTTGGTTTTTGGTTGTTTGGTTTTTTTGTTGTTTTTTTTTTTTTTTTCCTTCGACTCAGCCTCACTTCTAACTACTTTTGATTAAAACAATTACGTTCACTCAATATTCAATTTCTGACAGGTATTATTCTTTACATATGCTACAAGCCGGCTCTATCCTTCCAGGCAAAACACAAAGCAACCTTTCTTATTTTTACAAGTCACATATAATTTATGCATCCATAATATTGACCAAGGCTAGAAATACACATTTTGTCCAATTCTCTTGCCTATAACCTTTCAACAGAGATTTTGGGGCGTTTTACTTTTAAACATTGGTTCCTCCTGCTATTGCCTTTAGTTCTTAGGAGAATCAGTTACCTAAGCACAATTATTTCCCTTTTGCCCAACCCCATGACCCAAAATATACACCATGTCAATATTCAATGCCATTTAATTGTACAAGTGTCCTATGCTCCCTTAAACACTTACCATTTTTTTGGTTGAGTCCTCAAGTTTTCTTCAAAGCAAAGACTAAGCACATGCCTAGATTTGCTCCTGCCCCTCTAGTCTTGCAGATGGATTCTGCACAGGAGACGCATGACTGAAACATTCAGCTCTCCCAAACAGCACACCGCAGGTAAATAATTGTCTGAAAGCCAGCGATGGCTTTGCAAGCAATTGTTATGCCATCGTTTTAAAGAGTGCAAAATATCAAAATCACCTGAGTGCGTCTTACTGAATTAATGGCAGAAAAGAATTATTTACAAAAGACTCACAGGCAAGTTACATGGACATTCACAGATAGCTGGTAGGAGTAGAGAAGCATTTTCTTCACTGTATTTCCTTTAGGTAGAAAATAAAAAGTTTGAGGGGATGAGGATTTTCAAGAGTTTTTGTTTGGTATCCAAATAGCACTGAATTAGCTAGCTCTCTTACACTACTGAGAAAATTCCAGCCTCCCATTTTAAGAGTACACCTAGGAACAGACTCAAGAATACTCCCCAGCACTGAGACACCTTGTCCTTTCACCTGCCACTGCCTACAACTAGATGCCACACATGTATGATGTGTTTGCTTCTGGAACTCTGAATGAGTAGGGAATTTTAATTTTCTTTGCCCAAGCAATAATTTTCTTTCCTCTTTTCATTTTTATAATATATTTATAATATATTTTTATATATATTATATATAAGATAGTATTTTATATATCTATTTATAGTTTTTCTTTCTGAAGCTGTTCTCACGAACAAAATATTTTGTCCAATTCTCATCTTGGCTGTTAGATGAATAACCAGAACACACACTCAAAGCGCATAGTCTTCCATTGTCCTCCCACCACAAGGTGTGCAGGTGGCCAGAAGAGTTTGCAATGCTGAGGTTCTACTGTGAGCTGTTGGGGATGGGAGGTATGTATCTTGGGATTGGTAAATCAAATCTTTTTGTAGTAGTGAGTGAACTCACAAAGCATAAATAGAGAAAAATATTATTATCATAGATTACAGCTAACAAATCCTCACTGGCGAAAACAGAGTGTGTATAGGAGAAACTCACTGTGACTGGTTGTTTTGCAGATGACACACAAGATGCAGTTAGAAGTAGCCTTTGACCTCCCACAGCAATAACAGCCAGCCCTTCAGGGGTGCCACTGCAAGACACAAAACAACAGATTCATGAGTAAAACAGGCAAGTGGTGATCAGGAGTCACTTCAGGAACAGATTTTTCAGTCCAGGATTAATGCTCCATGCTTCACAATCCCCTTCCCCTCCCCTCTGTACTTCCCCACACACTCTTCAACCTCAATGAAGTTTGTTACTAAAATGAAACTGCAGTCACCAAATAAAGATTGACTTATTGGAGAAAATATCTTCTTGCACATTTCCAATACAAAATTAAAAAAAATAAATTAGAAGATGTGACTTTTTCTCATTGAATCCATGGACAAACTAATAAAGTGAGAGCGAACATGCAATGGCAAAAGACTAAGGCATGCCGGGCATGCAGAGGAGAGTCCAGGTAAAGAGTGCCTACAGAACAGCACCCTGTAATTTATGGTCCACCAGCAGCATCCCAAGAAACAAGATTTGTTGCTCTGTGGTAACAATGCACAGAAAGCATTCAGAAGAGAGCACAAACTTATGTTTCCTATGCAGGGAGAAGGTCACAGCAAGGGAAAGTAAAATTGATAAATATTTCTAATCATTTGAGTTTCTGAGACTGACAATTGTCAACAAACCAAGCTTGGCTGGTGGAAGCAGTTTATGTAAACAACCACTGACTAAAACAATCTTCTGCTAGGAGTGGTAAAATTGGACAAAGTGATGCTGCACAGGGAAGAGTAAGGTTATAGCTATACTCAAATGCATAGCAACATTCAAATCAACAATCAACCAACAGTTTAGATATACCTACCAAAGCAGCAGTAAGGTCTGTACTGTAGACAAACCTTTTTGAAAAAAACTTCTTACTTTTTCCATTGCAGCTTTAACATTACAGTGGATAATGAATTACACCACTGTTTTGTGCCACCAGATTTTTGCTAGTGTATACATCTCCTTAGCATTAAGTTTGGAATTGCAGAAAGATTTTAGTTAGCACAATGCAATTAGTCCCACTGTAAATTACTTAGAGTTAAAAAGCTAACCCCTACAAAAGGACTATGATATCCTTACTGACCACAGATAACCAAGACTGCAATTTATCTACCCATTTGAAAGACATTTGGTCTGTAGATCAATTGTGCCTCATTTGCCATAGTGTAACTCCTAGTTTGGGGTTGGGTTTTTTTGTTGTTGTTGTTTGGGGGGGGGTTGTGTTTGTTTTGTTGTTGTTTTTTTTAAAAGTCTTGCTATTTAAGCTATTTAATGCCACTAATTTCCAGATGGTCTAGAAATCTAGCACAACAGAAAGCAGACTATATACCTGTTATGTGCAGGAGTGTTGCTGTCTGACATTTCACTGCCACATAAATCAAGCAGGCCCCAAAGGAGAATCAGCAATGCGTTCCCCAAACATTGCTTTGTTTTGGTTTTTCTAAAGCAAAGAACTAAGGAAACAGATATCAGCTGTTTCTTGAGAAGAGATTGCTGCCTGATGATTTTTAGATTTGTTTTTTTTTTTCCTAAACTTGACAAATACCAGAAGCAACGTCACCTTTTAAGGCAAAAGGCAGCTGAACACAAAATCCTTCTTTTAAGCCAGAGTGACTCATAACAGCAAAGATTCTTCCTAGAAAAACAAATTCAATCATGAAGCAAAAACAAGCTAGAAGCCTTTGTAATAACAATGCAAACGAATCCTTCTTTCCCCATGACTTTCGTGGTCTGGTGTTGGCTGATTCAGCAGGTGCTCTTGGCTCCTACAAAAGAAAATAAGCTAGACAGACTATTACCCTGACCTACCATTCATTCGCATCCCTGGAGAGTACAGTACAGTAAGCACAAGCACAGATGTACAGGAACACATTTCATGCCTTATCTTTTTCATAGGAATGCAGGAGGAACTATGTATCTGAAGCTGTATCTATGCTGGAGTCACACATGCTTTCAACACAGTTGACAACCAGCTCAAGAGACAAGGCAGAGAAGATGAAGCACGCACAGAACACCGACTCCAGTAAGCCTGTGTAGTCGTGTATAACCCAGTACCACCACATCTTTATCACGCCTGTTAAAACAGTGTTAACAAAACCTAGGTCACATACAGCTTATTCAGACTGCAATCCTGCCTCCTGAAACAGAGGCTGTCGCTACTATCAGAAGTGTCATTAAGCTAATGACAGGATGTTGTCTCAGTAGGCTGCATCTAAATCTACTCTTCAAATCTAGAAGACAACCAAAATCCTCCTCTTTGAGTATCATAGCCATTGCACAGATTTCCCTTGACCTGTCCAACACACAAGCCCAGGCAACTACACTTTCAGCAGAGAAGGTGCTGGCACCAAGCAGAGAGACATGGGCTCCACTTCCCTCTCCACAAATGACCTGCTGTATAACCCCAGGCAAAACATTTTGTCTGCTTGCATTCCACTTGCATTCTCAGGTTGATTTTTTTTTTCTGTCTCCTCTTTTGACCAGGGATCATCTTTTGCAAGATGTTTTTGTAAGATGTTTTTGTAAGATGTTTTTGTCTATTTATCACATGTTGTTGAACACAACAGGGCCTCTAAGCATTAACTTTGATAAAAACAGGAATGTCAGCTGCAGTGTAACTCCAATTAGTGCTATGAGGCTCCCTTCAAACCCAGCTACACCAGACATCCTGCTCCAGAGGCCAGAGGCATGTGTTTAATATTTCTGTCCTGGACTGTGCCAAATGCTTCCTGGATATCTGGCGTGCACCACACAACCTGGAGCCCATCTAAAGAGAAGTCTCTGACAATTCCCAACAGTTAAGGATATTTTTTCAGGCTATCATTACAGGTTCTTAAGAGGGAAAACTACAGCTTAGCAAGACAGAGTGAATTGAGTACTAATGCCTAAATGCAAACTGTCTGATTACAGACGTGCCACAGACAGCTCAGCTTTCCAGGAACTTGGAGACCCTCAACTAGATAAGAGTCCTGCTGATTTTCTTACTTTGAAACACCTGTACTTGCTTTCCCCACTCTTGCATTCTCCCCTTGGCATTGCCATCAGAAAGAGATCAAGGTGACTTTCTGCTGTGACCCAGGACGACTGTTCTTCGGGGCTTATATTTTTCTGCACGTTGGTCAAGGAATGTGGTTTCTAGAAGCAGAACATCTCTGAACATCTCTTGGTGTCCTAATATTGCCCAGAGCTTGCCACTGCTTCACAGAATGGTTTGGGTTGGAAGGAACCTTAAAGATCATCTAGTTTCTTCCTAATATCTAATCTAAATCTACCCTCTTTCAGTTTAAAACTGTTAACCCTCATACTATCCCTACACTCCCCAATAAAGAGTCCCTCCCCATCTTTCCTGCAGGCTCCCTTTAGGTACTGGAAGCCAGAGCCTTCTCTTCTCCAGGCTGAACAACCCCAACTCTCTCAGTCTGTCTTCATAGCAGAGGTGCTGGAGCCCTCTGATCGTCTTCATGGCCCTCCTCTGGACCCACTCCATACATCCATGTCCTTCTTATGCTGGGACCTCCAGAGCTGGACACAGTACTCCAGGTGGGGTCTCACCAAAGCAGACTAGAGGGGCAGAATCACCTCCCTTGACCTGCTGGCCATGTTTCTTTTGATGAAGCCCAGGATACAGTTGGCCTTCTGGGTGACAAATGCACATGGTCGGGTCATGTTGAGCTTCTCATGAACCAACCAGGTCCTTCTCCTCAGGGCTGCTCTCAATCCATTCTCCACCCAGCCTGTATCTGTGCTTGGGATCATCCCAATCCAGGTGCAGGATTGGCCTTGTTGAACTTCATGAGTTTTGGACTAGCCCACCTCTCTAGCCTGTCCAGGTCTGTCTGGAGGGCATCCCTTCCCTCCACTGTGTTCACCACACCACACAGCTTGGTGTCGTCATCAACCTTGCTGAGGGTGCACTCAATCCCACTATCCATGTCACCGACAAAGATGTTAAACAGCACCAGTCCCAGTAATGACTGCTGAAGAACTCCCCTTGGACATCAAGCTGTTGAGTGCAACTCTTTTAGTGCAGCCATTCAGCCAGTTCCTTACCCGCTGAGTGGTCCATCTGTCAAATCCACATCTCTCCAAGTTAGAGACAAGTATGTTGTGCATATCTTCCTTATATCAGCATTAACCCTGCCAACCATATCCCTGCAACATGTGCTTCACTCTTGTCTCTGAAAACCACTGGATTGATTGTACGCTTTGGAGTTATTCTTTACAAAGTCCAGAATATGGGACTGTAGCACACTTGCATATCAACTTTTAAACTGATGAGCACATGTAACTTCCATTAGAGTTAGTGCAAACAGCAGATCACCACTCAAGCACTCTGCTCTTAAATATACACTTGCACTTGCATCCTGCGTGTGAACTTGGCAAGGTTTTGTTAAATATTTGCACCCTGTGTTTCTACTTGCAAAGGCATCTGCGCTCAGCCCTTAGCACTGAAAGCTGCAAGATCTGTGAACCTCCTTTCCCTTTCGCTGTTCTCATATCTCAGCATGACCCATGAGAAAGCTCCCCCTTCTCCCGCAGAGGACCTTTCACTTTTATCCCCAAATACAGAGCAGAAACATGAGGCTTTAAGTTCTTATGTACCCTAGGCACTCTAAATGGAATCAGCAACATGAACAACCCATTGTTTGCATAGGATGAAACTGTCCCAGTGCAGCCTGAGAAGGCAGTTACTCCTCCAAGCAGGTAAACCTACAAGGGAGGCTGAAACATAGGACACTCCTGAAAGCCCCTCTGCATCAGCCTTTGCTTTCCATCGTCATCTAACTCGCAACATCTGCCTTTTTATCTAGTGTAACTAGATAGACATTTAGATTAAAATACCCCATGCACTAAAGTTCAGCACACAAATTTGTTACAGAAGATACATCACCATTCATTTAACTAAGCAGTTATGCAATAAATGATATGTTTATTCAAGTTTCAATTTTTGCAATTTTTATACGAATGAATGATGGATTTCCTTTTTACTAAATTTTGGGTGGCAGGTTTTTTTTTTGTTTGTTTCTTCTTTTGTTTTATTGTGGTTTTTAATTTAACTTCTACTTCATTTCAAGGTATCCTTGGAGGAAAATTGAAACCCAATTAAAATCTGCAGAAACAGCCTTTATTTACTACCTAAACGGCCCCAAACTTGATGGCTCACCAAGAGAGGGAAGTAGGTTTAACAAACTACATTTAAAATTGTTTTTAAAATAGTACTGTCTATAGTGAAAGAAAGTAAGGCAGTGTAACTGGCTCTACCAGAATAAAGAGAATATCTCACCATCCTTCATTTAGACTTTGTTCAATCCCTTCCCAACCAAGCTATATAGCATTTTTAATTCCCGATCAGTCTCACAACTTCCCAAGTTACCCATTGTGGAATTGATATTGCTGTAAAACTTAAATGACAAATATTCTCTCTACACCTGCAGAATAGGGTACTGCTCTCAGGTTATCCTGGCACTGCAGTGAACTCTTTCTGCACAATTAAACCACTGATCTCCTGCAGTTCAAATGCTTTCATTTTTCTTTAAAGCCCTAGCCAAACCTGCACTGGTAAATACTTTTTATGTAAGTGCTATTAAATGGTTACTGAAAGTTTAAATTGATTTCTCATTATTTCAAATTCACCACTGAAGAGGTTTCTTTTCAGAGAATACATTTAATTTCATATATATGATTATATACACACACACAAATACAGACATATACATTGATATCAATACTCAGTGATTCTTAAAACTGTTCCAGGGCTTTCAGAAATGTAAGGTGGTTTTAAAATGTGACAGGTACTTAGTTCCCAAAATATATTGTCAGTAGACATAGCCAACTCTGTAAGCCTGTAAGTAGAGATCGTAGGAATTTTCTGAAGGAGTTACTCTGATTCCCAGACAGCCCGTACTTACCTTACAATACCACAACTTTGCATACATTTGTCCCTCTATCAACCTTATAAGCACAAGAAGGACTGTCCTTCCCATGCTGCGATGGTCATGAACCTGAGATGCTATGAGGAAGGCAACACCAGCAACAGCAGGATCCTCCCCACTCTCCAAGCTCTCTCAGAGCAAGGGGAACGCAGCACTGGCTGAGCTAACTGATGGTTTACTACCTAGGTCCAGGGTCACACCACACTCAAGAGGCCCACCTAATATCGTGGCATGACACTGAGTCACAGCAACATTTCAAGCCACCCTGAGATCATCCACAACACTTGACATCACGCAGGAAGACAGACGTGACCTTCCCAAGGAGTCTGCTGCAGAGCTGGGAGATGAACCAAGTACCCCCACGCTCCCAGTGAGAGCCCAGCTTCACAGGGAGCAACAGCCAGGTAGACAGCATTCCACAAGCATGCCCTGAGCAAACACTCAAAATCACCTGTGGAGAAGCAAGGTAGACACTCAGTGTAGACAAAGGAAATTTTGGTGTTACCAACAACAGTTTATGTGTCATTTAATTTCCTACCCCAATCAATCAACTGAAGCAGTCAAGGATTCAGCACTAAGTTTTCTAGTGCTGTAATTTCTGCAAGGTACTCATTCCTCTTTTTTTTTCTTCTTCTTTTTTTTATTCTTTTAAAGCTTGTCAGCTTTTCCTTTTAAGCTAGTGACTTAAAATGACTGTAATCTTAGTTTTGTTGCTGTGGATACACCAAGACACACATTTTGCTCCCAGTAAATCTCCAAGGCAGTAAACTACATGATACCATTTTTACCCCAGTATTTCCAGGAAGAAGATGCATCTATCCTATCTTTGCCCTTTGTGATAACTTCACAGAGTTAAAACAATACATTCCCAATTTTGAGGCAAATCTACATCTTTTGCTCTCCTAAACCAACGATCCAAAACACACAAATCAAATAAGTTTTCCATCTTGGGTTGTAGCAATTCTCTCTGCTCTGATCCTCCATCTGGCCACAGGGCCCTGTTCTGGCCAAGCAACATAGCATCGGCTGTAAGCACATCAGCCAGCTATTATAAAATAACACTCTCTTGCTGGGCCAGAATTGCTGCAGCTATGGCAGGCACTTTGTGGTAAATGACAAGCTGCTGTGCAGTAATTTAAGAGCACTGGTGTTTGGCAACAGTGCAAGCACTGGTTGTGACCTAGTCAGTGGGTGAAATAAAGCACAACTCAGTTCTACCTGGGCCAGGACAGCAGCACTCACATTGTCCAAAGAGTTCTTCACTTTGACAAGTGTTGCTCTAAGCAATTTTCTGACAGTCTTAACTGCTGGATTTCCCCACAGACTACCAGGTCCATGTCCCCCTTCTGTCTGGGGCACTTGCATTTGGTTGGCTTCCAGCCAAACCTTGTTAGACACACTTATTTCCCTCTCGTCACAGAGCATCCCCAGGAATTCACAACCTGCTGCCCTATGCTTCTCAAGTCCTGCAAAAATTTGGATGCCTTGGGTAACGCTCACAAGCACATAGTCCCAGTGACAAGATGAGAAGCTCATTACAGGATAACTGCACAGAATACATAGAAAAATTTATTTGTGGTCTATACAGGAGTCAAATTACCACCTTTCAGGCAGGATCAATAACAGTTTCCAACCCACACTCATTTGCAAAGTTTAGAAAGGATCTAAACCAGTACTTACATACCAGGTATGTATACCAAAGATACTAAACAACTATACACATTGCTGGTAATTCAAACGCCTTCCCTCTGGACAAGGATTTAAGAAACTCCTTTAATGGGATCATTAGCACCACTAGGCCTCAGGAAAACCAAATTCATCTCATGAAGAATCACCATTGCTTTCTGCTTTAAGTCCTGCTGTAGAAATGAAGTTTGGCTTAAACCACTGCAAATATTTTGGAATATTTTACACTCAGTCAAGAGTCCCTAAAAGGCTTCAGCAACAACATCTTTAAATTATCCAGAGGTTTTCAAAAGTTTTGTTCCGAGTCAGTTACAATAATGCCACATCACACCATATTAGTTAAAGCAACTTGGCAGCAGATGCAGTTCTTTACCTTTTCTCCAGATCCCTGTTATACAGGCAAAGCAGTTATCAATGGGACTTGAGTCTTCACTTCTATGCCCCTCAGTTCTCACTCGCAACAGAGAGAACACTCCAACTAATTGATCCATCTTGAGACCAAAATCTGCTCTTTGATAGCAGAAATCTCTCACAATACCTATTTACCATGTCTAGCTCAGGAAATTTCTGGCTTCGTTTGGAGAAGACTGGGCAGTACAGCATACAAATTATGTGCTTATACTTTAAAAAAATGGGGGAAACCAGGAAAAAAGATATAAATATATATATAAAAATATGAAAAATATAAATACAAAGCTCCATACAAGTCTACGACAAGATAGAGAGCCCATCTTGGAGCTTCAGAAATATATATGGAAGACAAAAAGCGTCTATCCCCAGGAAAATTCAAATTTAAAGCGTTTCACTTCAATTCTGTCCTGTGGTTTGCTACAATCACACAAGAGTTGGTCAAGTAGATTAAATGCTAGAGGTGGAGATTAAACTTGCAGGGGTAACAGCTGTTCATTGGCCACTGGTATTCTAATATCATTATAGCTAACCAGCATATTTCTTGTTAGAACCACACCAGGCCCACAAGTCAGTAAGAACCGCAATATCTGTCTTTACCTCCCCCCAACAATTTCCGCTATCTGCCTTTGCTCTTCTGTCTCATCTTCAGCCTGGCACAGCCTAAAACTGCTCTCTAGTTTATACTTCATACGCGTGTTGTTACTCAATTTATACAGCTAGTACCACACTCTCTTGCAAACACAATGCTTGGCTGATGCCCGTCCATCACAACTAGCATTCCAAAGACAAAACACCTCTCAATCCAGAACCCAACAGCAAGCACGCCTCTTACAGAAATGCCTGCTCATACAGCACTGTAAGCATCACTGATGCACTGGGGTTGTCTGAAGCCCATGAGTTAGCTGGTCCCTGCCCTGAGCAGATGGCCAACCAAAGCACATATTTAATTTTCAGCTACAAGAAACACTGCTGTTGCTACCTACAGTGAGACTATACTTAAGAAATACACTGTGGCTGGATCAAAACTTTGTATCACTTAAGATATAAGTAAAGTCCTGTTATGAAGATAACAACATCCTCTCATTTCTGGTCCACTTTAACATTAGGCAGTCCATGGAAGGATAAGGCAGAGGGATGATACCTCACAGCTGGATGGGAACAAGAGCCGTAAGTCAGCCACAGGAAATCAAGCAAAGTCTAGAACTGGCTGGAAGAAAGTAATTCCTCATTATGGGCAGGCTGTGAAGTATAAGCTGATAAAGGTTGCTCATGTTCTACAGAGCAGGAGAGTGGCTTAAGAAACAACACCCACATTTAGAAATACAAGTTGTTTCCTGTACCTCATTCATGCTTTCTGTGATACACAATGCCTTAATATTCCCAACACTAAGCCAAGCACACAATTTCCTCTCCAGTCAACACAAATTCAGACAGCAGTTCCATACTATCTCCTTTCTATACCTTAATCTCTCAGTGTAGGTGGACTTGTATCAACCATTACTTATTCTCACTTAATTCTGCTTCCCTGCAAACACGATTAAGACACCTACAATTACATGACAGTTCCTGATACAAGGAACTGGTGATATATCTTCACCACATACACACATATAGCTGTGTCCTCCTTGCACCCCTCCACCTGGAGGGAAATCCAACCACTGGGGGAGGCGAGGATGAAGAGTGTGGGAAAAGAGGAGGATGAGACTCAAAGAACTTGGAAGCCATCCTTATTCCCAGCAAAGAAAGGACAGGTTACCCTGAAGACTTACCTGTGCCAGTCCAGCACATTAACAAAGCTACGGTGGACCTCAAGCTTCCCCTCAGCCTTTCACAGCCCTGCCATGCTTGCTAGGACACAGGTCCTCAGGTGCAGTAAAATGCATGAAACTCCTCCCAGTTCCATGAAGCAAGGCCAGTTTATACTGACCAGTGATCTGGCTCAACATACCCAAGGAACTGATGCACTCATTAGGATGAGTGCATCAGCAGGATATTACAGTAAATTGTGAAAGCTGCTGTATGTAGCTTTTCAAAACTCTTTTCTATGACTTTAAATACAGCTAGCATTGAAGATGTCCTTTACTAGGAAAAAAACATCTATAGATCAGCACCCTATATGTTGTCCAGCAGTTTATAACAGTGTTACTTGCCAGCATTTACAAAGCAGCAACTCACATAGTGTAAAGGTTTTGCTAACACCAATTCACATGTACCTCTTTCAGTAAAAGTAAACTCAAAAACGCTCTCCTCTCCTCATCATCCACAAAGTAAAGTCTGAAATCCTCCCTCCCTCCTCTATGAACCATCCAGTTCTCCTTTTTGCCTTTAAAGTATTGCATTTCTCTCACTTTTTAAAGGCACATGAATAAAGACAGCCTGAATTCATGAGGAAACGAACAAAAAAAAGTTTTCCTACACCTTCCACAATCTCTTAAATTCTAAATACTTAAAGATATTCTCTTATGCCCTTCTATACTAATACCTCTTTACAGTCCTCAAAGTGTCACTCCACCTCTCCATGTCTTCCTCTCTCTCCCATGCCCTTGCTGCTGTACTTACCGCAAAACAGTTGGTTCAAGGGAGCAGACAGAACAGGATAGCTTGGGCCCTTTCACCTCTTGTAAATTTGTGCAATGTGTACTGTCCTTGCCTCACAGACATCACAATTTAAACAGATGAGGCTGGGAAAAAAGAAAAACAATTTACCTCATTTATAGGTTTTCAGGAGACTAAGAATCTTGCTCATAATCACACAAAGAAGTTTATGGCAGAAGAAAGAACTGAACTCGTACATCTCCATTCATTAGTATGATTCCGATAACATATTTCCTTTCAAGAGCAGTGTGTTCACTCATTTCTTACCATGAGAGGTCAGGAAGGACTTTGGCTGCAGACAGACATTTTTCTCTCATTCTCCCCCACCTGAGGAGAAGTGATCATGTTTTCCTGGACTTCATGACTTGAATGCACAGGTAAGCATCAAACACATAAACAGTTACAGCTCTATCTGCAACAAATGAGGTATCTCCTGTTCATACTGATGGCAACAGGTCTCCAGAGTACTGTAAGAAATTCCCTCACAAAAACACCCCAGTGGAGTCCCAGGCTCATTTGCCTGACTCTTTGCCTTGTGAATGAACAGGTTCAAATGTATAGCAATCCATGGAATGTTAGGCCCATATAAGAAAGAGAACTAGCAAAAATAATTCCTGCAGACCTATTCTTCTTGGAAACTCCTTCAGTTGTGTCTGCAAGATAAAATAAACTAACAGTCTACAGGTCCTGGGGAAAAGAAAAAACTAGCCAACCAGGGTGGGCAAATGGGAAAAGAATACAGCCAAACAAGCTGCGAAAGCCCTGCATTTATTCCCTCATGGAAGCTACCTGAAGGGAGCCCAGGGCTGATACCCTTTTGAGTAGAAGATTCAAGCAAGCAAGCAAGAAAAGAACAGAAGACTGAAGCCCACTGACTCTTTGTTATAACACCAACTGAACGCAGGCGGCTAGTCATGCCAGGTCAGTACAGCTCTTCCCATCTTGTGCTCTCATAGCGCAAAAACAGCTTCATAAACCTAGTGCAATGGTTCATGCCTCCACACCCTAATCCCCACCGCAGCAGCATAAATCCCATGCCATAAAGCTACAGTTGCAATGCAGCATGCTACAAGAGGAAGTGATTCTAATTACAGCTCTGATCCCTTCACTCCTTTACCTGCAAGAACGTCAAGTTTAAGGAATCCACTTTACCAGTCATGCCTTTGCCATGGTACCCAAAAGCCACTCCACTTTGTATTCTGAACTAGCCAGACAGTGTAGTACATTCTCCATCTCCATACCCAGGAGTCTCTCAGCAACTCTAGCTGGCCATAATTACACAACTTCTACAAGGTTTATTACATAAACTTCTACAGAGAACATGACAGCCACTTTTCAAATGAGAATGAAGTTAGCAAACTATCAAACTTGAGGACAATTTCTATAACCTCACAGTCAGCATCTACTGCACTATGTAAAAATCATAATGCGCTTTTTCAGAGTCTTTCCCTTTTTTAGAGTCTTTGTGAGAGTAACAGTCCACACACACATCCCCTGAGTCACCAACTGGAGGTAATTCACACGCCTCAGTTCTACCTTCAAGTCAACAACTCCAGTTTAAAAGCCAGAGCAGAAACAGAGAGAGATCATAAAAAACAAGTTCATCAAGTTCCTCTCATCTCTCACTTGCTAAATGGAACTATATTTACATTGGTCAGCAGCATGTGTCAAGGTATTAATACAAAAGCAAGCATTGTTTTGTCCAATTTATCAAGTAACAGGGATATTTTCTGAATGAACACTTTCCTCGCCCTATTAGTTGTACCCATCTAACCACTGTACCAGTAAATGCACACAAAAGAGTCTCCTCTCTTCAATAAGGACAGTGGCAGGAATGAAACAAAAGGGTTGCAATGGGTGCAAGAATAGGCTTTTCAGAAAAGCATCAGTATGTTTAAATAAAGATACTAGCTTAATAAAAGCAAATACACTGCAGTACTTCCCTTCAGATAAGAAATAAGCGATGTTTAATCAAGGTAGTAATTTTGCACTAATGGAACCAGTCCAAGTACTGAGAAAACATTTTACTGAAAAAGCTTTCCAGTTCATAGCCACCAGGGTTATTATCCCAGAATAAGAATGCCTGATACTGGTATAGTTTGTACTGCTACAAAATAGAGTAAGTACATTTATACTACTTTAACAGGATAGTAAATGTTATAATCTATTGAGTGAAGTATTCACCTTCCCTTTCAAATCACAGATGTAAACATCATCACATATTGTGGGATAGTCCCATTGCCAGGCAAGGGAATGCTAAACAGTGTGGATGTGAAGAGCTGGATTCCACAAAAGGAGTGGCCATTGGGGAAGAGAAGAAAGCGTGCTTTACCCTCTGGTTCCCATTTTCTTTTTAAGGAGCACACAACTTTTGTGAATCTTACTACTGGGCACATTTTGTAAGTCAGAAAGTAATTCCATTATAGATTTATCTCTCTCTTCTGCTAACACTTCCTTTGTAAGATTCGCAAGTAAGTTTCCATAAGGTCAAAATTGGCTTTTCACCCTCTAGAGACCCAACTGGTCTTTTCAAGCAGTTTAATAGCCTTTATCTCCTGAAAACATGTCAGTTGTGTAGGTGGCTCCTCTGATTCCCCTAGCATTATAAATATATCTGCAAGCCCTGCAGACAGCATAAAGCACACATTATACAGCACAGTCACCAAATGACATTTTTATGTTGAATACACATAGATTACAGGAGCACATGCCAAGGATAACATCTATCCTCTAACACCTATCAAAGCTAAGGAGACTTTGGACCAGCTCACAAGGCAGCCAGGCTGATTCCGTGACAATATCCATGCAGCTTCAGCTTTGCTCCCTCTTTAGGTGCATCACAGCACATTTTCCATGCCTGTTACACTAGTCGTCAGCACATTCTTCCAAGCAAAGCTAACCCTGCTTAGGAGTACCAGAGAGGTTCTCTACTGAACAAAACTTTTACCTCAGGAGAAACAAAGTTCTGGAAGTCCAGCAATTAAAGACATTTGCTGGATAACAGGACAACTCTTTTCTGTATGTGGGGTGCAACATGCTCCAATGAGACCAGCTTCTAACAGAGACCAGTCCTCAGTCTCCAATACTTCAGTTATTTCATACAGCAGTGAAGAAAGCAGGCACAACAGTGTGTAAATGTGAACTGACAGTGTGCATCTTCATGTGTATACTTGTACATACGCATTATTATAATCACTTCTTTATTACAGGTACTACGTAGAAGACCAGTATCAAGAAAGAACATGACTCCTTCACACAAGGCACCGTACCTGTCCACCTTTAACATGCATGTGTTAGTTTATACATGCCTCAGCCACAAGATATAATTTTTGTACATCTTAGTCTTTACTGCACATTTTCTCACCTGTGAGACATGGGTTCTCATCATTATGAAGACCAGAAAATACAGGTATATTGATATATTCACATCGGCTCAAGGTTCGGCCGCCCACTCTGATGTAGTAGACCACCCACTCTGATTACTTACACTGCCTCTGATGCTGGTTTGCAACACTAGCTTGCTGGTACAAACTCAATCACTACAAAAACCAGTCTGCACCACATACTCCAACAACCTCGGTTGCACCTGGGTACAGCTAAGACCATACAGACACAGTCAGAAGAGCCTGGGTCTGAGGCAGTTCCATCGTCACTTTAATCGATGTGTAGGATGCTGTTGAAAGGCAATCTGGCTCACACTCCCCTCTGCCTACCTGCTCTTTACCCATCTCTCTCATGCTGACACTAGCATTCAGAATCAGCTGTGAAGTTGGTTACTCTGGAAAAAAACCCGCCACAGGCAAGAGGAAGTCAGGACCATCCCTTTCTGCAGTACTCTAGGTGTACATTGCAAAAGCATTTTAAGTTCATTACAAAAAACAACCCCTGGAGCTATAATCCAAGTAAATTTTCAAGTGTCATACTGTAAGTCCTAGACAGAGCATATATGAAACTTCAAATAAGGCTCTTATGCCCGGGTTAACACACCTATACCCTACACAATAAAGAAAAATAATCATAATCCCTAATATATAAAGGTTACAATCCAAGCGTGCAAACATAAGATTATACAAGTATTCAGTGAAGACCGATGGTTGAAGACAAACTTACTACCTGAATCAAAGCATTACTTCAGAGTCAAAGTTGGTGCTAGACTGTGTTTTGTTTTTGTCATTGCCACTACTTGAGATTTTTAAAAAAAATAAATTCACGTGTGCACTCAAACTCTATCTTCAGGAATTTGCCAAACATTTCTGAACAACTTAAAAATTTGAGAAGTGGGTCAAGCTTTTCACCTGCCAGCCCTACCAGCGTCCCTTTTATTCAACATCAATAACTACTAGACAGTAGCAACCGTAAATTAATGGCCTAATCATGTTTGATTTCTGACATTTATGCTAACAACATGATCTCGATAGACTCATTTAACATTAATAGTGCCATTGGTCATTAATTCAGCTAAAAAAGTTTCCCTTTGCAACTCAATATTAAACACACCAATTGACAATCACAATCTTGAAATATTACTGACTTTTCCTACACTAAATCTCACAATTGAACTGTAAGAAAATGGGACTGTCAGGCAGGTAAAAAAGGGAATAGCATGAAAATTTTGTTTCACCTAAGCCTTAAAATACCATGCAAAATAAGACGAAAAAAAAAAAAGCTTAAGTGAAATGGGAGAAGAATGTGTGTCTTCAATTAATCCAGAAAATGAGGAAGCCCTTAGAAGGCTCCAAATAAAATACACAACCTGGGTTCAACTCTTGTGGTATTCACTTCCATTAATAATTAAATTATCATATGTGGTGCACAGAGACCACTCTGTGCCTTCCAGGTTCTTACCCACGAGCTGTCATAAGGGAGACTGAAATCTGTACTCAGGCACAGAAATTATACTCTCTCTGATCTCTTTGCTGTTTAACTCCCTCTGGTGCTGCAAAGCCAAGTACCCCACTAACCCAGCCCCTTCGCAAATCTCACCACTAATGCCTTTTGTTCCCATATACTGTGGATAAATTATGTCTCTTTTTCCACCCCTTTTCTCTGTTTAAATTGTACATTGTTTTGGGGAAGGGACTGGCCTTTCTACATGTGGCAGTTCAGACCTGTTAAGCACTCTTGCAATTCAAATGACAAGAACTTAAAAGCCGTTAGAAAAAAATGAATGAACGACAAGTCTAACCCACAGGTTATGAGCTGTACAGGGCTAATGGAGCACATTGTTTAGGCTCACCAGTGCTCCCAGAAGGGGTAATTTATAATCCAAAACATTAGTAACTCCAGCGCAAGCACAGCACAATCATAGCCTTATGCAGTGCCCAAACAGTCCTTCTGGCAGGAGCCTGCTCCTCCAGGTTGGCCACTCCAGCTGATTCCTGCATCTCATGTCTTACGTTTAAAATGTAAGTGACTTACTCTTAAGGGAAGATCGCATACTGCTAAACTTAACATAATCAAATCCATTCCATGCCAAGAGAAACTGCTTCCTACAAAAGCAGCTGAGCGCATGCAACACCTTGAAGGTAGATCTGGATCTTGCTGCACTCTCTGTGCTAGCTGTGTCTGACTGAGGCAGAAGATAGGTCTTTCTGCAGCTCTCCCTACCACCACTTCCTTAACACAGGAACGTTTGTGGGAAGAGGGGTGAAAAGGTTAGATTTTGACACACCGGATCAAAGACTCTGATAATTGAAAGCAACAAATTAAATTCATTTGGTACAATTTTATGCAGCTGGTGAATGAAATTTTCTTTCAAATACAATCTGGATAGTAAGTCTTAAAAATGAATTCTGTGGGTTTGTGTGCTGGTACAAGAGGAAGGGCCTGGGTTTTTTTTCCAAAGCCTCTCTCAGTCCTCCTTGTTATTACTATGCATTGCTAATGCCAAAAGGCAGGTTCAGAATCTCCAGTTAACATATGCAGAAAAAAAGGAAAAATAATTTTTACTAAGCAGACATCAGTTATGCAAAGGAGCAAACGAGATCATTCTGATGGAGATTTTTCTGTAACCAGGCCTAACACCTCAGAAAGCTCAGAATTACACAAAATCCCAAGCCACACCACTGGCATGTTAAGGGTAAGATTTTGTGATCCAAGCAAACAATTTTTTAAGAAACCTACAGAACTGGAGCAGTACAAGATACTTTTGCAGATTACAGCCATTGAGCATGAAGTGCTCTAAGTATATTACAAGGAAATGTTTGTCCCTGCTGAGGACCTTTTACTCTGTGGCTTTGATTTTCCCCTACACACTTTAACAGAGCCTGAAAAATATAAATCAGGTTTTCCCAAGCTTATTTGGGTGTTGAGTATTTCAAGCTCTAGGTACCTCAGAACTTTAAATACAGCAAAACGAGCTGAGTGTTGTCATCTTGCTTAACCTTGCTGACTACAGAAAAATATCCTGTTTCCTCACTCAGCTAATTCATCTTCCCCACGTGGCCATACAACAGCAGAGCAGTGTGCCAGTGACAGGCACTGATGCACTGGCTTTTAATGTTGATTTCATATATCTTGTTAGAGTGAAGTCATGACAGAGGCATTTGTTATTCCTTTTCCTCCAAGTTTGTACTGAAACACAAACAAACAAGGTCTTCACTGTAAGACTAGTAAAAAGCAGTTAGTTTATTTCCTTAAAGCAACATGAAGTATCTTTACTTAATTCTTATTTTTAGAACACAAACCTAGTTTTAAATTTAAGAGGATTTTTTAAAAAGAATTGTTACAGCCTAATTCTTTGATATTCTACTTCATACAAATAACCTTTCAAGTACTCCAGAGAACAATGCCCACCCCAAATTTCAGTGTTAGAAGGTTCTTTTTAAAGTTGCACACATAATACAGCTTTGTCTTTTGAGGTTAACGCAAGCTTTATAAATATAGCACAGCATCAAGTACTGCTTTCAGTAAGTACCAAAGAGTGAACACTCCTATTTGCATTTTCCCCAAATGTCAATACTTCACTTGAAAAATAGAGAGTTCAAAAATTAGGACAGTTTGTTTCTCTTTCCTGCTCTACAGCTACAAACAAGGCAGAAAAGTCAGAAATCTACTTGTTCTAGAAGCCTAAACATCCTAGGACCTGTCTTTTCTTTAAATAAGTGCCTAGCTGCATCTTTTAGTGTCAAAATATTTTTGTAAATCAAGCTCTCAGTGACCAGAAACAATCACCTAGTAATGGCTCTGTTAAAAAATTCAGTTAAAGTTATATGCAGGACATGTTATGATAAAAATCAATCTTCCTCCCAGTCCCCTCTTCTTAACGATCATTCAAAATATGGAAGGCAGGAGTGCAGGGAAAATAAGTTAAACTAAAATTAAAGTATTGTACAGGTGTCATTTCAGTCTCCATTCAAATGTATTCAAATCACCAGTAATCAATTTGGCTATAACAATGGATGACAAAGCTAGCTGAAAAAAAACATATAACAAGATTTGAAGGGGTTGTTGAAGTTTTCTATTTGTCAACACAGATCATAGTCACTATCAGGGATCTGTGCCTCTGGCTTGAATCATTATCCTCAGCTCCACACTACAGCCATACGTTTCACATTAAAATGGACAACCAAGGGTCCTTGAACAATCGGACACAGTTGCCTTTTTAAAAATCATGTACTCATCCCATGGTTACATAACTATGCATAAGTGGACCTCTGCTTCCCTGTGATTTCCCTGCTGCTGCTAACATCTGACAGTATTCCCAAGCTGGACACCAAGAGATCAGGAAACAAACGCAACATCTCAAAATAACAGGGAGCAAGTGTCATCTCCAAGACTGGCAATAGAGCAGACTGTGATAGGTGAACTGGCTCCCACCCTGCAAGCAGTATGGCTTTGTCAGACACCAGTGATTTGGCAATCTCTGTTTGTTACCACAGAGCTCCACTGGTTTAGGATTGTTGTTGACCTATTGAGAAATACTTAATGAGCAACATGTTCCCCAAGTGTTCTGGGATGTAACCTAGCACAACAGAAAAACAAGAGAGCTACACAGGCAGCTTAATAAATGGCAATACAAGTGTTTCAGCTTTTGTGTGTCTTGCAGTAAAACATGCAGTGACCAATGCTCTCTGCTAGCTTTGAAGAGCCTCTGCCATTAATATGACTGATAGCATTGCCAACAGTAGATGTATCACCCCAGCTGGGATGAAACACTCCCCATCTTTACAGCTGGAGCCCTGATCTGCAGCTGTATTAAGATACACAAATCTCTCACTGGTGTTGCAGGCCATATGCAGAATTTCTGAGCATACTATGAACATATTACGCAGTCACATCTAAAGACATCAACATGACGATAGGTAGCATAAGAGGAATGCTATCAGAGGGCCCCATTTTCAAAATTTATTTAGAGACATAAAAAAAAAAAAGACACTGATTTAAGAGTTTTCAAATCAGGCCTCCAGGAAGTTTTACATTCAAAGAGACACTTTAGTTCACAAAGCAAGTTAGCAGCAGAGGTTATTCTCAGCCCCACGAACCAACATTCTCACTGCTACAGCTGCAGTTACACAAAAGATATACACAGCCATATGTGTTTACAACATTACACAATAAACCAACATAAAAATCATTGCTAGGTTATATTGTGGGAAGTGACATCCAGATGTCAGGCAGATCTCAAGTCACTGTTGCAGATGGCCAAGAACGAACCCTGGACAGAGCAACACTGCACTGGCAGGCAGATGAACTAGAATAGCAGCTCTTAATCAGCAAGACCAGCCTCTTCAGCAAGGTGCTGTTGTAGTAGAGATAAGGTACTAGAGACAGCCTGCAGTATGCCAGAGTTGTACTCCTGGTACCAGGATCTGAAGTCAAGGCATCTCTGCAGAATAGTTAAAGGTAGAAGGAAGTGGATTNAAGAAAAAAAAAAAAAATTACCCTTTTTCACCAGAAAGGCTACAGGAAACATGAGAACCATTGGGCAGAAGGATCTGAACAGTTCTCCTCTATGCAAGAGTGAGCTCCCAGAGAAAGTGATACCTTTACACACGCACCACAGCAACCTGCTTCTCCATGTCTCAGGAGCAGTAATAGCTACAAGCAACCTGACCTTATGCAGAAATCAGCTGAGACTTTATTCAAATACCACGTCACCCTTAAGATACAAATATCCACTCAAAATCAACAGATCAGACTGAACTGGCTCAACGTTCCCATAGCCTGTTTTCCCTCCTTCCACTGACCTACTTACTGCCCCTTGCAACCAGACAAACGTTTCTCCATCCTGGTTCCTCACCACACTATATGAATAGTCGCTTGTCTTCACAGTTAAGGGTAACACAGCTCCCAAGCCAAGACAGCACAAGTCTAAGCGGCACATAGTCCTTTCAGTGCCAGGATTTAATCCCACCTTCCACAACAACTTTGGAACAAGGGCAGTGGTCTCATCACAGGCCCCTTTCAGGCTGTAATGCAAAACACCGCAGAGACAGGGGTCAATGGAAAGTTCCAGTTGGTTCAGGCACTCTCACCTTTTTTTTTTTTTTTCCCAAAGCTGTCAAAATAAACAGTCACCAACTCTCAAAAAGTCCCAGTGTCAGATACTAGAGATAAGAGCTGTTATGCAATAATAGAAGTAGAGAAATGAATACACTGCATTATCTCAGAGAAAGATAGACTAAGAACTTCAGAAGTAAAATAGGCTACAGCATGACTAAATTCAGCCTCCAAAGGTCCATCCTTTAATCATCTAGTGCACACTCTAGACAAGGAAGGCATTACTTTTTACTGCTAGCTGGCTGAGGGTAATTTCATTTTCTATAAGGAACACCCATAAGACATGATGGAACAAACATCAGGAACAAAATAGGTAGTGTATGGTATGAATTTCAGAGACAATTATTTCCCAGCAATCATTTCATCATTTGCAAGGTTTTATAGCATTGGGTTAATAGTAATTTTTTTTAATTACATAAACAGAGACCTGAAAAATGCAAAAAGAAAAAATAATCACTGGGAAAAGTAACAAACTAACTGGTTCTCAAAACAAAACTTAAGTGGCAGATTAGCTTTCTCAAGGAGACTTATCCACACACTGCTTCCATTTGACATTGAAGTCCTTAGCATTTCCACTTAAAAATAAAGATTCACACTGCAGACAAGCGGATATCTTTTACCCTATTTACTAAATTAGTAAATTTGCTAAAATTTCCTCCATGATCCTAAGTGACATCATCCTCATACTCGTTTACCAAAGGACAAAAAAAAAAAAATTTTATGTAAGAAACACCGGAGACAGCTTCTAACACGAGATGCAGCTTCCCTAAAGCAATGGACCAGTTCCCAGCTATCACACCAAACCTCATTACACTCATTGCCTGGCACGCAGTATTTCTTGCATATTTATTCTGGCAATCTCTTCCAAAGCTTACTGGAGCTAGTGGGCTTCAAAATCAGGTTCTAAAAATGGAGTCTGGTCCTAAAATGAGCAACCCAAATGCAAGTTATTCAAACCAAACACACTGTGGGAAAGAAATCCATCAACTTTTTGTTCTGCCTGAAACTTAAGAGCTCTTTCCCTCCACCACTGAGCTCTCATGGCAACAGGAGTGATTACAGCTCTGAACCATGGAGAAACATCTCTGAGTAATCTCAGTGTGCATGCTGGATTTCAAGGATAAATCAGTGCACTTTTTTTGCACTAGCTCTGCCATCCATCTCTACTGTAAGTTATTCAGTTAGTAGGCAAGAAAACAGAGCAATACAAACACCAAGGTGAATCCCTCCCCCTAAAATACACATCTGTTTACACTGGCAGGAGAAAGTGAAGTTGTAATTGTGTGCAAGCTGTATGATGCTATAAATCAGTGCTAGTATATTTTAACATTCAAGTAACATCTCTTTGATAGAAAATTTGTTTGAAGAACATACTTTCTCAGAGAATGAGAGCAGAGTCCCCTCTTTGCAGCAGGATGGATGCCAACTACAAAATCTACAAGCCCTCTGTGTCTAAAACAATTATTCTGAGAACATCATACACCTGCACTAGAGGGTCAGATTTAAAACTGAGACCCGTTTGCATTTACACAGTTACAGTCCACATGCAAGTCTCCCAGCTGCAATAAACATACCTGCAGAAATACAGACAGAAAGCAGAGACTCCAGACCTTGTTCAAGTCCTGAATGCTGAACAACAGGCTCTAAGGATTTGCAAATTTATTGAGGAGATTAAAGGCACACAGACACCTAAACGGATTTTCCAAAGCACCTAAGCAAGTTAAAAGCTTTTGAAAGTTCTACTAAGCACCTGTTTGCATCTTTAGAAACTTAAATACATTTGAAATCCAACCCCAAGAGCACATTAAAGGCAAATTCAATCTGGGGAACTTAAAAAGCATACTAGACCTCATATTCTGCAAAAACTGTTTATTCACACTTGCCTTAGTTGAGGAAAGCTTTTTAGATGTCGGTCTTCTAGACTGCCTGGCATGAAAGAAAAAAAAAGAAAAAAAAAAGAACACGGGAAAAATTTGTGCATGTGAACGAGTGATTAATCTAAGAACGAGAACAGACAGTCAGTGTGGGGGACAGCATGCTTAGCAGGCATTCAGAAGAAATGCAGTCATGCAATGTGACCTGCACAGTCGTTTCCCCACTCTGAGCTGCAGTCTTCACAACATTTTTCAGCCTAGTGAGTTTACTTGCTTTTTGGATCAGAAAATGTCTCTTACTATATACCTGTACAGGGGCTAGTCCACAGCCATTGTGACCTCTATCACTGCTATAATTCTGATACATACAACGTGATTTCTAGATGACGGACCTCGACCTCCCCAGGTCTAGACCCATTTTCTGATGGGAATCTGGTTAACCACATAACATGTAGAACAGCCTGTGCCTACCACTGCTTATAGTTTTTCCATGTATCTCTGTATACGCCACCACTGTTCAAAATAAAGGGTCCTTAAATACCTAAAACATGTTTAAACACAGTTTAATGGGTCTTTCTTTATACATGTATATATACACTTTTTTAAAAATATATATAGACATAGAAGAATGCAAGCAGCAGGCTCCTGGGTATGTAATTGGCATTTTATAAAGGTCACCTTTTCATGCAGAAAGACTGCTGAAGGTTAATTAAAATAAATTCTACATTTATCCAAACTTTCCAAAGCAAGGACTTTAATAACATCCTTAAATAACAGCCAGCACTTTTAAAAGAACTTTGAGGATGTGATGATCAGATAAATCTTGGAGCAAGATGGAGAAAATCAACTGCATTGTACATGTATTATTTCTTAATTCTCTTAGAGAAGTTTGTTGTGGTTGGTTTTGTTTGGATTGAGGAGTTTTTTGAATTAAAAAAAAAAAAGGGGGGGAGTAGTTTACGGCTTCTGAGCTTTTGTGGTTACCATTCAAAAACTTGGGTGTAACAATAACCGTTCACAATGTAGCCTATACAGGCCTTCAGAGGACAATGACAGCCTTTCAGTCAGGACCTTTGTGTTGATGCCTCTTAACACAAAACCCAGCAGAAGAAATCCTGTAGTAATAGACCAACCAAAATGTGGTCAAAGGCCAAAGTAATTTCAACTGTTACATTTCTGGGTGCTTGCTGCAAGCACACAACAAAATACTGAGTGAAGCATCTGAGAGCCTAAAGCTCTCTTGAATTCAAGACAATGCATAACACATGCATCCCAACTGCATTAGGATCCTCTATCCCGTACATGCTTATTTGGGCCCCACGGTTTGTCACGCGCACTGGACAGGGTGCTCTTATTCCTGTGAACTCATATGAAGAAGAGAAGAAAGAATGGTTGGGAAAGCAGCCCTGCCGTGGCATCTGCTTTCACCAGGCAGGCATAGGAGGATCAGCTCTGGTAGTAGTAAGAAAAATGGTTACACAGTTCCCAGCTGAAAAGGTTAGAACTCCCCCCATGTCCTATAAATCACGTGCTACAAGTTAGCACTAGACAGCTGTAGTTTTTAGTCAAGCTTTGTTACACAGCACTAGTTCTGATGCATTTACTACCACCAGATCTGCAAAATGGCACAAGGACACAGTGCCCTGCACTGACATCAGGACAAGAAAAGAATCTACAAACGTGGCTTTCAGCCTTGCAATTTAAACACATTGTTCACAGAAACAGAATGAAATGAAGGTAACAGCCCTGTGCAAAGGACAACTAGCACAGCAGAGAACTCGTAATTTTTCAGGAAATAATGTTTTAAAGTTCCTTGCTCTGGACAAACCTGACAGATTACCTACAAATAGAAGTCGGACCAATAAGCAGGCACCTGCTTCAGGGTATCCTCTCTAACACACAATGCCGGGTGAACCTGTAAGAGAAGCAATGGCCGAGATAGCTAGTGAGCCAGGACAACAATATTCTCCTCTTCAGATTTTCTTAGGAAAAGCATACAACAGGGTCTGGTTTCATAACAAACTTCAGAGGAGTCAGGGGGAACAACCACAGCCTTTTACCACCTAAAGAAACCCTTGTAACAAATTGTGTTCTCAGATACTCAGCTGTTCCCATGTAATAAACACACACAAAAAGCCAACCACGGTCTATGCCCTGTACGTAGGGTTCAGAGCATTTAAATTATTGTTATAGCAGCACTGTTAAAAATAGACTACTTATAAATGATGATTCCCTACCACAGATTTCATTAGCAGTAGACACACTAGTAGAATCAAATATCTACTGTCCAGACCAATTAAAGCAATTAAAAACTCTGTTTCTGCAAAGAGGAACTACATATTCTCTAGAAGGCATACCACCCTTTGTGCATAGATCCAGTGTAGGCCACACCCTATTATATGAATTATTGGGGAGTTACTGGCAGATTCCCACTGAAATCAGTTTACACCAAATTGACAGCAGAAGTCTCATTTCCCATGTTGCTGCAAACACTTCCATCCTCGCACTAGCTCTACGCATTTAATTAGATCCCTCAGCATGGTGAAGGAATTCACTGCAATTCATTGAACTATATGTAGCCAAGACATCAACATCTGCTCCCGTTCTCAACAGGAGACAACAGTCACCTCCAAAATTTGTTCCCTAGGACCTGCCCTTCCTCAAATGCTGCAATGGTCTTTTCAATCTGGTGTAATCTATCAGAAAGCTTTTTCGCATATGACTGATTCCTTGTAAGTGGGGGGGTGGGGTGGTTCAGAAGTGATCTGTATATCTCCCAACATACCACATGTATGCATATAGGTCTTCACAAATACCTTGTGATTTGTAAGGAGTGGAAGATGATTCATCATGCTAGTTGGTCAGATCAGACAGAGAAACAGGACATACGTAGTGTCTATGCTCTGCCCAGCTCAAAGTCTTCAGCTATAGGTCAATATGGCTGACTGTCCTGGTTCCAGCAGGGATGGGGTTAATTTCCCCAAGGAAATACCACGTAAGCCATGCCCGGGCTATAGGGGGGAGCTGGCCGGGGGAGGGGGCGGGAAGTCGCGGCTCGGAGGGCTGGGACGGTCCGGGTCGGGTCGGTTGAGCAGCGGTACTGTAATCGCGTTTGTAGATTATTTTATCGGTGTTATTGTTATTGTTTTTTCTCTTTCCTTTGCTGTTCTGTTAAACTGCCTTTATCTCAACCCACGAGGTTTGCCTTTTTCTTCCGATTTTCCCCACGGCTGTGGGGGTTGAATGAGCGGCCGCGTGGTTGCCGTGGTTGCCGGCTGAGGCCAAACCACGACACTGACCAAACTACATAACTTCATTATCAGGCACTGACTCCTGAAAGTATAAATATTTTCCAGTTTACAAAAGGTGAAAAAATAGTCTTCTTTAATTAGAGGCTGGATTAGTTCATTAGATGGGGCTGAATTACATATAAATTTGTAGAAGTTTATTTTTATAATAAAAAACAAGAGTACTTGTGAAGAAATAGGAAACCTCCTCTAGTATTTTCTAATACATATCAGTAATAAAATACAATACATACATTCATAAGTTTACATTTGTATTACCTTTAACATCTGTGTGCACATTTGTCAGTCTCTTTACTTGCCTGGAAAAGTTAACTTTGGACTTTTCTCTCCTGAAGAAAGGAAATTATCTCAGAGGATCCTTGTCAGAAGCTAAGGATGAGAATCCTTGTTATTACTACTAATTCCCCTTGTGCTTGTCTTCTTGCAAGCTCTCTCCAGAGAAGTACAGAGACAGCATAAACTCTTAAGTTTCAGACTAACAATGCTTCCACCAAAATAAGGTGGTGAAAAAACACCTGACTGACCCAAAACTGCTGACGCATTTAGGTTAAATTTGCCAGGCTTTGCTGGCTTAGAAAAAACAAGCCCTGGGCAACAGAGCCTCCCTCTCTGTCCCTGTTGTGCCTTGTAGTTTGATTCTCAAGCATCTCAAAAGACTGAGCTTGAGATGATGCTTTTCCCGCAGTCAGGACAGTCATAACATCTAGGTCAAATCCTTCCCATATCAACACAGAGCAGGGATTTGAGCCAGAGTCTGTCACAGTCTAGTAGAGTACATCAACAGCTAGCCAATTTGGAGCAAGCCTCTCAGTTGCTCCCAGAGAAATTGTGCTATTTGTAATAAAAAAGTCTACACTTGGTGGGCAGAGGAAACAGGAAAGAAAGAACATCATTAGCACATGGCTAGCCATCAGGACATTCATTTGCAAGGTAAGAATCCATGTTGCAATCTTTGCTATAGATGACCACTCTAATGCAGAGGCAGATGTCATTTATGCAGCTCTAGTCATGCTCCCATTAGAATTTAAATTGAATTTGCAGTGGCAGATCCTCACAAACAAAAAAAAAAAAAAAAATTGAAGCATACTCATTTGAGTAAATAGGGCAATATACACACTTAACACAACATTTGTAGTTATTTGCTTGGCTAAACCAAGAGCGACTCTGTCTTCTCTGGAACTCTGGGTGTTTACACTGCTTAAGCAGCTGACCCCTCCTTTTCTTCTTGGGTCAAAAAAAAACCCAAACTTTCTCAAATATGTCAGCTGAAATAAAGCCACACTAGTCTTCGACTCAGAAGAGAAAACAATATAATCTCTGATGTTTACTATTTCTCTCATGTTTATAAGATACACTCCCATATTTCTACTCCTTATTGGGAATTCTAATATTACTCCCCTGAAAGCCCTGCTTCGCTAGTAGCAAATGCTTCCCAGTGAGTTGCAAGAAGACAATTTGATTTTAGAGGAATTGCCAACCATTAGTATTTGGCATAAGATCAATTTGCTTGTTTGTTGTTATCTAAAACACACACAGAGGAAAAAGGGAACAAACTGAACCAAGCTGCATGTTAAAATCATGTCACTTAACATGCTAGTGGGTGCTCAGATACTATACTGACAAGGAAGAAATACCAAACAATAATGCAATTACTTTAAATGTGCAATTATAGGGGAAATCCCAGAAACACAAACTTCAGAGCTACTATTTCATCCAATGTCTTCATTTTCCTCAAATACATCTGCCCTTAATATAAAAAGCAACCTTTTCTCCTTTATCACATACTCAAGACATCAGTAAAACTCAATAGCTAGCACAGTATTCCAATTACGCTCCTAATCGGTAAAAGACATTTAGTTCTCCCTTTAAACCCACACATTTAATCACTCTTCTTTCTATATACAAATGAAATCAATTCTTGTGGTGTTTTAGAGAGGGGGTTTGAGTGGGATTTTTTTTTTTTAATGCAATTATAAGTGTTACACCAATACTGGAAAAGCAAATATCTTTGTGAAGTGCCAAAAAGCTATGAAATAATAATGGGGGCAAGAAGAGGGAGACACACAGGGGATAGAGGGAGTACAGAGAATGTTATGTGGCCAAACATGGTTTAATTGTCTGAAGAGAGAAAAATATAGACATAAACAACAGAATAGTTCTAAAAAGGTTTTCAAATAACAGAAAGATAGCCTTCAAGCACTAATGAGTTCAAACGCTTCAAAGTCATTGGGGGCAGATTCTCAATACACCACCTTTAATTTTGACAGTATGCTGTTAAGCTCATAGACTGACATTGCGCCTGCTAAACATTGGTTCCCAAGCTTTTAACTTCCACTCCAAACTTAATTATGAAATGGCATCTGATATTTAGCAATGGTACTTAAAAAAATTAGTTTTTAAAAGTGTAACTACAACAACTTTAGTATGGTTTCATTAATATTCTCATATGGTTAATATCGGAGCACAGAACACAAGAGAAAACTAACAAAGCATGCATCTTGTTCTCAAATTAAGGATAACCTAGAAAATACACTGCACAGTTATGTAGCTCATCTTCTCAATTCCATTAATTTCAATGGCAAATTATAATAATAGCCTGGATACACACCAGTGTTCAATGCTGAGGCTTCACTGGCAAGGAGACATGTATTTGGTGAATGGCTGGAGAGGAAAGAAGGAAATTTTCTAGCATTATATAGTTTATGTCTAGACTATAAATCTTTGAAATCATAATATTGTTCTTAAAAAGAAGGGCTATTCATATGGGGAATAATACTTGGGAGGGAGGGGAGGAAAGTGAACCCACAAAAAATCTCACCCAGGGCAATCATATGTACTCCTCCCACCCATGTTTCTCATACTAAAGAAAATAAAAATCCACTTGCTAGTACCACAAGCAAGGTGGAAGTCTTCTCAATGTATCAAAAATACCAAGTGATCAACTACCTGAAAAAGCAATCTATCAAAGCACCTTCCACATGTCCATAGTCAAACAAGCACAAATCGGATATTCTCAGTTCTACTCATGTCTCAGCCATCAACTCACCTTGACCCTGGGAAAGTCACCTGGAACAAACTGAGCAAAATATTCTGTGACAGCTCACAGCACATCTTGTGGAGGCCTGGGAAGAATCAGTTTTCAGAAATTTGTATAGACAAAGGCACTTAGAAAACTAGGCCAAAAGAATGTACCACAGTAGCACTTGTCATGTGCACCAATTCTAATTGCAGAAAGAGCACAAGTCCATTAGAAAGGGTCTCAGCTCATCTACACTGTCACCTCCCATATGTCCCCAGATGCCAGTTTATCTCTACTTCTATCAACTAGGTAAAAAGATAGCAAAAGCATGAAGGGCCAGAGGCATCTTGCCACCTAAGCACAAATGGATTTAGTAAATAAATCCATAAAGAGATAAAAATTAGGTCGGTATTAATTACACAGTTACTAAAAGTGCAAGTTCTAGAAAAGCACAGATGCATCTCTGCCATTTCAAAATGCTTCTCCTCACAACGATATTTTTCCACCACCCACACAGCACTTCTGGACCTAATTCACAGTAAAGCATACACAGTTGTGTATGCTCACAGCAGGCACTCTTAAGAGCTTAGCAGTGGCAGTGGGGATGGTATGGATGGACTCTCTCAATCAGACATCCAGAACTCAACCTGGAGAAAAACTGGCTACCAGACAGCATGGTGCTTCTGCGACCAGATCAGGCCACTGGCACTGTAAATACCTTGCAACCCTACAAGCACTTACCTGGATCAAGATACAAATTAACTCATGCCTCTGGTATACACTTTGTCCATGCATCTTCTCCCTACAACAGTCTCTTCCTTCCAAGAAAGGACAAGCATAAACTTAAGTTCTACTTGTAACAGTGGAGAGCCTCTTAAATATAAAACCCAAGTTCACAGGCGCTACTCGGTGGGCCACGCTATTGGGAACAGGCACAGAGGAGCCTCAGCACCTTCAGAAGAAAGCACTTCCAGAACACCACGAAGGTGGGTATAGGCAGCTGAGCTTAATCTCTCATTCAAGAGGGCAGAAGACACCCCATGCAAGCGACTGGGTAGCCACACATCTGTGCCATAACCACTCTGCCTGCAAAAAGCTATCAGGATCCCAGTCATACAGTGTCTGGTTGGCAAACCCCATCTGTCTGCCTTCCTACAGGCCAAACAGGCAGCAAGTTATTTTTTCCCCCAATGGCACCTCCTACTTTCTGTAGTTACCACAATTCAAGGCTGTCACAAAGAGCATGCCTGTACACAAACAGAACTGAGCACTACCAAAGGACCTCTGCCACTGTTTTTGTATTGGTGGGTAGAGGGGAGCAAAAGTCAGCAGGAGTCATGTATAAGGGAAGCAGGGAAATCCCACAAGTGAGACGAACCTACTCTCCGATAGCTTCACGACAAAAAGTCAAATAAGGCTGGAAGTGATCTTTATCAGCACTCACCAAGAAGCCAGTTACTTGCAACAACTTTCTGCATGTCTGGGCAGCTCAAGCAGAAGCAGCAGCCACAGGCCCCTCCATTTTAAGGCTTTCAACACTGCACAACAGCAGCACTGGCACAGAAAAGCAAGTCTTAGAATCACTGAATTGTTTAGATTGGGAAAAACGTTTTAGACCATCAAGTCCAACCATTAACCTAGCATTGCCAAGTTACCACTAAACCTTGTCCCTAAGCACCATGTCTACCCGTCTTTTAAATACCTCCAGGGACACCCACTCAACCACTTCCCTGGGAAGACTGTTCCAATGCTTGATAACTCTTTCTGTGAAGAAATTTTTGTTAATATCCAACCTAAACCTCCCCTGGCGCAACTTGAGGCCACTTCCTCTTGTCCTATCTTTTGTTACTTGGGAGAAGAGACCGACCCCCACCTTGCTACAACCTCCTTTCAGGTAGTTGTAGGGAGCAATAAGGCCTCCCCTCAGCCTCCTATTCTCCATGCTAAACAACCCCAGTTCCCCCAGCCATTCCTCATAAGACTCATGCTCTAGATCCTTCACCAGCTTCGTTGCCTTCCTCTGAATGTGTTCCAGTACCTCAATGTCTTTCTTGTGGTGAGGGACCCAAAACTGAACACCAGTACATGAGATATGGCCTCACCTGTGCTGAGTACAGGTGGACGATCACTTCCCTAGTTCTGCCGGCCACACTATTTCTAATGCAAACCAGGATGCAGTTGGCCTTCTTGTCCACCTGGGCACACTGCTGGCTGACATTCAGCCAGCTATTGACCAACACACCCAGGTCCTTTTCCACTGGGCAGCTTTCCAGCCATTCTTCCCCAAGTCTGCAGCATTGCATGAGCTCGTTATGACCCAAGTGCAGGACCTGGCACTTGGCCTTGTTGAATCTCATATGGCTGGCCTCAGCCCATCAATCAGGCCTGTCCAGGTCCCTCTGGAAATCCTTCCTACCCTCAAGCAGATCAACACTCCTGCCCAACTTGGTGTCATCTGCAAACTTACTGAGGGTGCACTTGATCCCCTCATCCAGATCATTGATAAAGGTATTAAACAGAACTGGCCCCAATACTGAGCCCTGGGGAACACCACTTGTGACCGGCCACCAACTGCATTTAACTCCATTCACCACCACTCAGTCATCCATCCAGTTTTTTACCCAGCAAAGAATATGCCCATCCAGGGCATGGGCAGCCAGTTTCTCCGGAAGAATGCTGTGGGAAATGGTGTCAAAGGCTTTACTGAAGTCCAGGTAAACAACATCCACAGCCTTTCCCTCATCCACTATGCAGGTCACCTTGTCATAGAAGGAAATCAGGTTAGTCAAGCAAGACCTGCCTTTCCTAAACCCATGCTGACTAAGCCTGATCACTTTGTTGTCCTGTATGTGATACATAATGGCACTCAAGATGATCTGCTCCATAACCTTCCCTGGCACCGAAGTCAGACTGACAGGCTTGTAATTCCCCAGATCCTCCTTGCAGACCTTCTTGTGGATGGGCACCACATTTGCTATCTTCCAGTCAACTGGGGCCTCCCTGGTTAGCCAGGACTGCTGATAAATGACTGAAAGTTGCTTGGGGAACACTTCTGCCAGCTTCCTCAGTACTCTTCGGTGGATCTCATCCAGCCCAATAGACTTGTGTGCGTCTTAGTGCTGTAGCAAGTCACTAAACATTTCCTCTTGGATTATGGGGGGGTTCATTCTGCTCCCCATCCATGTTGTCCATCTCAGGGGGCTGGGTACCCAGAGGACAATTGGTCTTACTATTAAAGACTGAAGCAGAGACGGCATGAAATACCTCAGCCTTTTCCTCATCCTTGGTCACTATGTTTCCCCTCACACCCAATAAAGGATGGAGATTCTCTTTAGTCCTACTTTTGTTCCTAATGTAAAAGACAATAAAAACTGTTTCTATAAATACAGCAGTAGCCAGCTTAAGTCTTTGGCCCTCCTAATTTTCTCCATGCATAGCCTCACAACATAGCCTTCTTTGTAGTCCTCATGAGTGGCCTGCCCTTTCTTCCACAGGCCATAAACTTTCCTTTTCTTCCTGTGTTCCAGCCAGAGCTCTCCGTTTAGCCAGGCTGGTCGTCTTCACTGCCAGCTTGTCTCATGGCAGGTGGGGACAGTCAGCTCCTGCACCTTAAAGATTTCTTTCTTGAAGAATGTCCCACCTTCTGGACTGCCTCCCAAGGGACTCTGTCAACCAGGCTCCCAAACAGCCCAAAGTCTGCCCTCCAGAAGTCCAAGGTGACAGTTCTACTAATTCCCACCTTACTTCTTCAAGAATCAAAAACTATCAGTTCATGACCACTATGCCCAAGACAGCCTCCAACCTTCACATCACTCACAAGTCCTTCTCTCTCCATGAAGAACAGATCTAGCAGGGCACGTTCCCTAGTGGGCTCCCTCATCAGCTGTGCCAGGAAGGTCTCTTCCACACACTCCAGGAACCTCCTAGACTGTTTCCTCTCTGCTGTATTGCATTTCCAGCAGACGTCTGATAAGTTGAAGTCCCCCCCAAGAACAAGTGGCAGTGATTGTGAGACTTCTCCCAGCTGCTTATAGAATATTTCATCTGCCTCTTCATCCTTGTTGGGCAGTCTATAACAGACTCCCACCATGATATCTGCCTTGTTGGCCTTCCCCCTGATTCTCACCCATAAACACTCAACCCTATCATCACCATCATTAAGTTCAAGACAATCAAAATACTCCCTAACGTACAAGGCCACTCAACCGCCTCTCCTTCCTGGCCTATCCCTTCTGAAGAGTTTATAGCCATCCAGTGCAGCACTCCAGTTAAGCGTATCATCCCACCGTGTTTCTGTGATGGCAACTATATCATAGTTTTCCTGCTGCACAGTGGCTTCCAGCTCCTCCTGTTTGTTGCCCACACTGTGTGCATTGGTGTAGATGCACTTCAGCTGGGCTATTGATCCTGTCACCTTTTTAGGGGGAGAAACCCTAATTCCTGCCTGACCATTCCCAGGCACTTCCATGATTTCTAGCCCATCAATATCCCTTGCATCTTTGCTATTGCATGGCACTCCATCCCCTCCCTCCACTGGGATGGCAGACCGAAGGACCTCTCTAGCACACCGTCCCACAAACACTGATGAGCCCCCCCCGCCCCCAGCTTGTCTTTAGCAAGCCTGGTTCCATCCCCTTCCCCCTTCAAATCTAGTTTAAAGCCCTTTCAATGAGCCCTGCTAACTCCTGTGCAAAGATCCTTTTCCCCCTTTGAGATAGGTATACCCCATCTGTCGCCTGCAGGTCACATGCAGCTGGTCATCCTCAGAGAACATGGAACCAATAAGCAGACTGGGAATCACCCAGACCTTCTCTTTGTCCTCCCTTTCCCAGTTCAACACCACAGCTGCATTTATAGCGTACTTCCCCTCTCACTCACAGAAAAATTGCAGCTTGAGTTCTCAATGAAGGCTCAGCAGCCAGAGCAAATCAAGTGTACATCCAGGTTTACTGGCCTTTACGCTCACAAGAAAACATATATAGAGTCTTGATGACAGCACTCACAGTTATGTGGAGAGTCATCCCTCAAATGACCAGCACACAACTACTTCTACATATGCTGGATATTAGCCTTTAGCATGTTAATCCAATGCACACATCCCCAAGCTGTGCCCACAGCTGCCCTCTACTTCTCCCAGTTAGGGTCTTCTACTCAAAGGAAAAAATATGGACCTAGCGTTCTCCCCTTCCCCTTTCTCTGCTCTTCAGTTCTACCATCTTTTTACCTTCTCCTTCAGAGGTTAGGAGGTAGGGTACATACAGACTCTACACAAAAATGTGTGACTCTCAAGCAAGCCTCAAAATGACAAGCACCCTCTGGAGTGTGCAAGAAGTTTAGAGCTGCCTTGTTCATCTTACTTTTACAAGCTGTGTGTGAAGTTTATTTCACAAGCTGGCCTTGGTAGATCACTGCCTCACTCCTCTCCTCCAGTTTGACCTCTAGTCTGAGTTACTGCACCCGTAAACTGGGAACATCAAAGGCAAGACAGAGTTATCAGGCACATAGCAACACGTTGAAATCCTGCATGACAAAACTGAAAAGCTCAGGTGTGAGGTTTTTAAATCCCCACCTCAGTAAGTTTACTCTCAACAGAAAAGGAGCTCTTCATACTGTCATTTCATTCAAACACAAGTCTGTGTGTACAAGCCATCAGACTGCCTGAACAGATTCAACAGCTCTCTACAAGCACAACAGCCAGTACATTTCTGGGCGGCTACATAACACTTCAGGCTGAATCAAACTGAGGTACAGAGTAACTACAGCCTCTTCAGAAAGCCAGATAGTCTCAGAGAAACCTGCTGGCTGCATTGTCCATTGCTGGCATTGCACGGGCAATTGCACGTGCCACCTCATGACAATAAGGAGAAGAGCCCAGGGGGACTTACTGGGTGTTACAGCAACAGATAAGAGAGTCAAGGACAAAGTACTAGTTCTGTCCTGTAGTTCTAAAGCTATTAGTTTAAATAGATGCTCATTATGACTAAGTTGAGCGATGTATCTGAGAGGGCAACCAGCATAATTTTAAGCAAAGGTAATAGATGATTTTTACAATAGCTATAATATAGATCCTACTTCTGTTTAGGATTCATAGGGTACATGAACTCTGCTCCTTTCACTTGTACAGTTCCATTGCTAATGGTAAACACAGCAGATAAACAATAGCTCATGATCCTTCTCTCACACAATAAAAACTGTCTTCTTTCCATGTGCTTGACAGAAAAGAGTAAGCTCCAAGAAGAGATACTCCATTTTGCTGTTTACTTTAGGTTTACTACATTTTAGACATATAGATTGAATCTGTCTTTATAAAGACCTTAGAAATAGCTGCATTCCTTCACAGGCAGATGCATGGATAACTTTCTCCTCTCCCCATTTCTATGTATGGTATCTTGTGGTGATATAATACATTTATTCTTAACTTTAATGGACAGCCATACCAACTTGTTCCAGCTGAAAATACATTACCTAACATCGTATAACGAAGAAGCCTGAAAAATGACATCTGCAAGAACAAGGCGTAGAAAAAGTCTGCTTCTGTACAGAAAAAGCTCCTGGGAGTTGAAGAGGTAAGAGTGATGCACTGCTCACATACTTTTCCGTCAGGGGAAATTGATAGCATTTGGTTGACCTAGAGTACCAGTCAATCAAAAGTCAGTAGAGAAAAAACAGAGGGAGAAGGAGCAAAATGAAGCTTGAGCTGCAGCAGTCGTTTGCGGAGAGAATTATGGCTGAGAAGAAGGTCCGATCTTTTGGGGATGTCTGCCACAAGCCGGCTTGAGGCAGTGCTGTGGGCCATCCTCTGTTCCATGTCACAGAAATCTTTCCTTCTTAAAGGAAAAGGCAGCAGCTCATAGGCAAAGCATCAACATGTGCACGTGTGTGCAAGAAAAACAGAACAGAACTGGCCCACAGGCCAGATCTGGCCCAATTGCTGACACTGCTGAACCTCTGAACTGCATCACTAGTTCACACCTACGTTCGTTACACCCTTCCTATCTCTATCTGATTCCCTGGTCTTCACGTTACAATATTTTTTTAAAATATATGTACTAATACCTACCAAATTACAGCTCATCTCAGAGATATTAATCTTTTCTCTCTGAAAGCTTGTTGCTAAAGCTCTGCTGTATTATCTGGATTTGTGTGCTTCGTCATGAACTGTTATCCCATGCACCATGACCACATATTCAAGGTTGAAATGTGCAGAAAGATGAGACAACAGGACCACAAGAATAAAAGCAGCAGCTGTTAAGTATCTGGTCAGATTGCTTCCCCTTGCACTTCCTCACCATGATAGTTTGCTGCTTTTGAACAATTGATGAAGATCTGCAAAACCCCTACTACACAGGCAGTTTAACACCATGGCAGTAAGTAAGATACCAGAGCCTGAAATCCACTGAAATCTAATGACTGATCACCGCTGACTCCAGTAAGCCTTCGATCAAGCCCAACCTCCAAGTCTCATTAAACTCATTTTTATATAAAAATCGATAGCCCTTTTGCCTCATCTCTCAGCTGGGAGGGAAACAATGGAAGCATTTCTACAACCAGACTTACAGCTTATGCAGGCTAAAAGAGTAAAGAGCTCCACAATGAGATTAATCAAAGTGAAGGAGTTATAATAGGCTTAAAATGAGAGCACATTAATAACTGCTCCCTTGTGTTAAACAGAGCTGGTAATCAAGCACAGGTTCAGCAGAACTCCTTATCCATAGCTGACGCAGAATTAGCTCTGTAGTAACATGAATGAGCAAGTGATTGGCCTGGACAGTCACAGGCCACAGTGGAAAGGCTTTGTAGAAATTCAATTCATCCATGAAAAATGCAGGAGAAGAGAAAGACACTCTTCTCTTAGAAAAGAGATCACGTTTGTTGGTCATTTCAGTGCAAAGCTCAGGTTTCTCTGTCCTCCATCAAGACACTGCACTGCCAGCACCTAGCACAGCAAGTATGATATGACAGTCCCTGAAAGCAATCCTTTCACCACCATTACTCCAGGCCTAGCACAGGACCCCAGGCTCCAGCTGGAATGAGCCATGCATCTTCAGAGCAATTCATTTGTGAAGACCAATTGATAGGTGTCCAGTTTTCTTCTTCTGTTCCTGTGACAAAAATGTCTCCTGACAGTTCTTTGCTGCCTTAGTCTTGGGTCAGGAAGTTTGCCTGGAGAAACCTGCTCTTCTACTGATCTTTCTTTTGTTAGCTTAAGCAGCCTATGATGCTGTGATGCTCTTTGAAATCTCACAGAAAAAGCAAAACAAATGAAATCTCGTATCTATTCAAAGTTACAATTTGTCAGTGAAATGTTTTCAGAACTTTCAAGCTAAAACACTGAAGTGAAAGAGGAGGAAAAAAAAGGCAAGACTAGCTGTATGTGACTTTTCACTAGGTGTTCTGGTAATGCAGGAACATGCAATACCTTCCCCTTCTCCATCCTCCTATGGGGAATCCTGACTTTACTTACCTTCAGAACCCCCTTGGAGACAGCTGTCTTCATTTCACAGATGGCTAAGTGGTCTGACAGACAAGCTGGCTTAATCAAAGGCAAACAGTGAGTCCGCAGCTCACCATTGAAGTGCATGACATTGAGTTTTGCTTTTGTTTATCTACCAGTTTTAGCATTTTTTAATTCGAGTAAAAAAAAGTCAGATTAGAAGAAAGGAAAACCACACCATTACAGAAGAAGAAAAAGCCCACACATGAGAGGCTAAAAACCCCTTCTGAACTGGAGTTTTTACAGCAGGGCCCTTCATGAACCGTTTAACCAGCTCCAGGACACAGGACTGGAAGTGAGAATATAACCCCCATTGACAAAAACTGGTAGAACAGCTGGTTAACCACTAACTCCCATATCTGAGCTTCCAAATGAGTGACAAGCTACCAGGAAGAATGCCAGATGGACCCTCAAAAGTCTGTAAAACTTGGACAACAATGGAATTACTTAGTGAATTCAGGGGAGGAAAACACACTCCAAAACCCAAAGAGTTGACTCCCAGCGCCACAACTTTTGATTCTATGTAACATAAGCTCCTATTTCAAAACAACTTTTTTTTCATTTAAGATATGGTCATTCTGGTTTTTTTATGAAAATTTTGTTGTACCATGCTGACAAACCCCACCCTTCTTCATTACCATACTAAGCAGTTAAATGTCCAAGCAAACAGACCAAGCTTCTTCCAAGCACGTTGTGAAGTCTTTGCAAATAGACTCTGTCTGTCCAACAGGAGAAGCACATTCTGAAGCTGGGTCCCCTTCACACAGTTACCATCACACTCAACTAAATACATCTGAGCTACCAGGATGAGAACCCCACAAATTGAGCATCAGCATCCAAAGTAAAACGTCCCTGGTTCCAAATGTTGCATGATCTCAAGATACACCGTCTGTAACAAAGTCAGTTATTGCTCTAAGGACTATGCTTGCAATTCAAATCACATGCACACAAACACCTGCATAGAACTTGAGCCATTTAACTGCCAGATGCAGTCTCAGAAGGACACCTTGGCTACCTGTACAGCCAAAGGAAAGAAACAGCAACTCCAATATAGCCCATCTTGAGGAAAGCCCTATTTGAGGTGGGATGTATCTCCCTCTCCAAGTTCCCTTTCTCTCTCTTCTCCACTTTCATCTGCAGGAGGAAGCCCTAAATGAATGGTCAGATGTTTAATTCTTAGACAGTTTCAGTTATACAGAATTAACATAAGTTGAAGGTTTTACTCTTGACCAGAAAATACAGAAAAAGACCAGAAAACTGGTTTTCTCTGGCCGCCAAGAATCTCCTTTGCAGGAAGCAACTTGGTGATTTGGAAAAAAAAAAAAAAGAAAAAAAACAAAACCAACAATCGTGCATAACAGGCAAAATACAGTTTTAGGCTCCAAATAGAAAGAGATTTTGCTCTTAACAACCAGACTACTTCTCCCCTCCTCCCCCTAATGCTGTTTTCAGACTTAGATTCAGAACATTAAAATAAAGGTCTGGCCCAATTATAAATATGATGTAAAGCATGGAGTTTCCTTGATCTTCAGAGATTTTACTTATTACCTGATTTGCCTGATTCACATAATGAAGGTTTTCAAAACACCACTTCGTTCTTAAGTGATAAAAAAAGCAATCACTATGAACAACATCCTCAAGCATTGTTTCACCTACTGACTAAGATTAGATGCCAATTTAGATGACAGGAAGATGTAACACTTCTGTTTCTGTGTACTATAATATTTTTACTACGTTGCAAAGATTACCTACATAATTCTCCTTTCATTTTTTAAACCATAAAACTATCTTCTGTCATATTTATGTGATGCCTTGAACAAAGCTTTTCAAAACTAAGCTACTTGCTTGTTCACACTGCACTCTGTCTCGTTGCTTCTGTCATTTTTAACTTGCCCTTCCAGCACAGCAGAGAACATCATATGATGTCCCAATTCAAATGCATGACTGTGACCCTTGAAGAAGTTTTTCCACAAAACAGGGTCAGACAAACCAGAAAGCAGGTAAGAATAATACTACTGCCTTGTTTCTGCACACAGGACAGGAAAACAAAGGCAGAGAAATTTATCCAACAAAAAATATCTCCAGGTAATTGTCAGTTTGAAGACATTACCATATTTTACAACAATACTGGCTTCGGGCCTCTTAAAGAAGTAAAAGTCTCTTTGAGCAAGACAGAGGGAGAAGCCTATCTTTGACAAGAAATCAGCACAGGAACATGCCCAAAGTGCTAACATACAGTGTCCATGAAGACATAGCATTTTTAAAGATCAAGTTTCTTAAATTAAAACAGTGTTTCTAAAGCTTAATCTTTCATGGCTAGGAATATAGAGTTCTCTATCAGGAAACCCTTTTAGAAATGAATTCAAAAATCAAAAGCCCAGAACAGAGTAGCTTTGTTATAGAAAAAAAAAAAAAAAAAAAAAAAAGAAAGGAGAGAGATGGAAAAGCCATAGTCTTTTAACATCTCTGCTGCTGTCCAAAAAACTAGATAACCACAGTTGATTTCAGAGTAAACATAAATTTTACATAAAAGTACTGACCAAGAACCTGCTATATAAAGCACATACTCTCTGACACCAGCACCTTGCAATATCAACGTACTTTCTTCAGTCGGCTGCACTTTCCACTGGCAAGTCCCAAACCATTGCTATATAGTCTACTCTGTAGGCATTGTGCAGACAGCAGTCCCACACGGACCACCCAGATACACAGTTGATACATAAGAAAACCACTTCTCTCCCTTGCCTATAAGGCCTCATGAATTGCCTATACAGCATTGCCAGCATCTTCAGAATGATGCTGTAACAGCATCCAGATGCTCTCCAGATAGCCTCAGAGAATCAATATTCATGCCCCAATGAAAGTCAGTGACAAGTAGGTTCACAGAATCACAGAATAGTCAGGGTTGGAAGGGA